>OW285238.1:137922476-138522476 GCA_935421215.2 Melolontha melolontha | reverse complement strand
TAAAGAAGAAATTAAAATAATTGCTCGTCATTAATTGCTGCGAAATATACCCCATATCTACGCGAAATATACGAGGGATGTCTTTTATGTTCTGTATACTGGGACATAGAGGGCGCTACCAATCAAATGTCAGTACTAAAAATTAACCTCCATCTTTAATTAGCCTAAATTCAGTGCGATACGTGTAGTGTTGTAGCTACAACGAACTGTTAAAGTTGACAAGTTAGTCTTAAAATGGAATGGAATTAAACCGTGAAAATTATCGCGCAATAATTTTTTATAATTTTAGAACACAATCAACAAGAATGCCTCGCCGAGTTGATTTATGTTTTCGGTAATCAGTCAACAATTTCTCGTTGGTATGGGGAATGAAAACATGGGCGCTACCTTAAGACTAATAGCGACGATCCAAGAATAGGTGCACAAAAAAAAACGGTGGTCACTGAGGAAAACGTCGATGCTGTGCGTAAGTTCATTAGCGAAGATCGACATGTGACATATTGCGAAATTGAGGCATCATTGGGGATTTCAAAAACTTCAATTCAAAAAATTTTGCATGTAAAAAAATTAGTTTCTCGTTGAATGTCGCATCTGTTGACCGAAGAACAGAAAACAGCTAGGGTGAATTGGTGACAAAAACCTCTATACCGCTTCAACGCAGGAAATTCTAAAAACGTGTACAATATCGACAGTGGTGATGAATCTGGGATTTACTCATGCGAGCCAGAAAATAAACGGCAGTCGTCTGTTTGGGTGTTCCAAGTTGAAGACAAGCCGACAAAAGACATCCTTTCTCGAAGTGTCTCCAAAAAGATGGTCGCGACATTAGTCTGGAAAGCAGGTCACGTAGCAACAATTTCTCTACAACATCAAAGAACTGTTACTGCCGATTGCTATAGACAAGCATTTGTTTACCGCAAGTCATCACTGAGCTCCAAGAAACCAACCCACAACGATGAATCATCCTCCACCAAAACAATGCAAGTTCGCACACAGCTTGCAAGACAATTTAATTTTTAACGCAACAAAACGTCGAATTGTTAGACCATCCTCCGTATAGTCCCGACCTAAGTCCCAACGGTTTCTTCAAGGACGGACTGCGTGGTCAAAAGTTCCAGTCGTCAGAAGGAACAGTCGATGTCTTCAAAAAGGCAATTTTGACTGTACCAACAAATGAGTGCAATAACTGCTTCCAATGTTGGTTCGAGTGCCTGCAAAAGTGGATTAATTTTCGTGGAGAATACTTAGAAAAACAATAAAGTGTTTAAAAGCTATCTACTGTTTTATTTCAACTCTATATGCAAAATATAAAAGTCAGCCCTCGTACACAAAGAATATATTGAAAAGTGTTCGAATTATACGTAGATGTTATTAATTAATATTATAAACAAGTCTCGGTCTTCCAATAAGTGTATTCCGTTTTCATCTTCAACTGCTACAAAATAAACATCGACATTTCTAGATCGATCATCGCTTTTCGAGATCAATGACTTTCATTAATATTGTCCGAACAGTTATAAACGATCCTGACTTTGTAATTATCAGATTACTATTATAAAGTAAATAATTTATATAAATTGGCCGGTATTAATATATTATGCCGGCAATTCTGTTTATGCGATTTCGCCTTTTTTTATTATGTTGGAATAAATATATATCACGATTGATGACAAGTCACATTTTCCTTCTAGATTGGGTCTCGTATACATACATATTACTTAAGCTTTCGCTGTCTGAATTAATACCAATAATAACAATGTCTTAATTATCGCTACGTTGACAAGTTATAAATTGGATAGTTAAAAGATATAATATTCCTATCAATGATGGTGAGTTTTAAAAACTGTTCTCTATACTCTATAGTAATGCGTATCTACAAAACATCAGTAGCAGCGTTGGTAATATGATAGTGTGTTGTTACGTCGCGACTAATATTTCAAAAAAGTCATTATAACTCTCGTTAAATTATAATATATCGCCTTCTTAAGTTCAATACATAATTAACAATTCTAAATGTATAGGAAAAAAAATATTTTCAACGTATGTATTTCATTTGATCAAGAAATAAAAGCAGTAAAGTCGAATTAACGCCTGCAACATTATGAACTAATCTGATTATTTCATCAATTGAATATTTAATTTTTTATCACATGTTTAATTGATTAACACGTTATATACTGCGATTCATATAATTTAAAAACATATTCAAAGGATAGTGCAGGAGAAAATATACGTTAGAACTTGTAGATACGGTCAGTGGCGTAGCTAGTATAGGTGGCACCCGGGGCGGATATTGAGGTGTTACCCTAAGAATGAAAATTATGAAAAATCCGATAAACGTAAAGTATGGTTTTTAATGAAAACAATTAATAATTAACTTACAATATTATGATAGTTACCCAATTAGAAGCTGTAAATGTCCGCTTCTAAATGTTTTCTCAACCTTGGTATCTCTAAGAGAAGTTCTGTTTCTGATACCTCATCATAAAAACAAGTAAATTCTGATACAGCTAATTTCAACTCTTCATTGTTTGCTAAAAGCAAAGTATTTGTTTGTACAACCTCAAACAATGAAGTCACATCTTGAACGGTCTTTGATCTAGTTCAGAGTTCAATACTGAATCGGTCAAGACATTCCAACATATCCTTTTGAAGTTCAGCTCTCAGTGTCAGACCTGCATCGGTACCCAACTCACCGGCCATTCGTTTTTTAGAACGAATTCTTCTTTCCATTGGAATGTTGTAGTCCTCTGATTTTTACAGTAAGATCTATTGCTTCTTCTATAATGTGACTACGTTTTTCCTCAATATAAAGACGAAGTGCCTCTCTTTTGATAACTGATTCATCAACACTCAAGCCTTTATTGCAATGCAATTTAAGCACAATTTATTTCCCTTAGTAGATCGTTCCAAAAGAAGAAATAGCAAAGAAATGTGAAATTACACACATCAGGCATAAGGCTCTGTGCAGCATCTCTGGTGTATAAATTTTCTTGTTGATCACATAATTCCGCAATTGCAGCCACAATACCACCGAAATTTTCAGCCAGCACTTTCACTGCAGCATAATGAGCACTCCAACGCATTGTTGAGAGTCTTTTAACTGATGCTTTACTGTGTTTAAGAAGAACTTCCCAGCGGCTAGTGGAAGCAGAAAAAAATGTAAAAATTGTCTCTACTGTTCCGAAACATGTTTCATTCATTCATAGCTTACGTCTATATACAAATTCTCACAATTGATAAATTAATTTATCTAATATGGATAACTTAATTAAAATAACCTCAAACCTAAGTGAATTATTGCAGAAAAATATTGTGATGTGTTACGAAAGTTTTTATTTTTTTCCACGGTCGGGTGTCACCCCCAAACAGGTGGCACGCGGGGCGGGCCGCTCCTGACGCCCCCCCCCTAGCTACGCCAGCTACGGTGCAATAGCAATGCGATCTTTAATGTCTCTTTATCTCTTTATTGGCATTGGTTCTCAGTTAAACGCACCATTTTTTCAAACTTTGCAAGTGCACTTGACAAGTACTTATTTTAAGTGAAATTGTCATACAATTTCCATGTGACTAAACGGTGATAAGTAAACAATCAAAAAAACAAAATAAGCACACAATTGAATGTTTTACTAGATACAACTTAAAAAACAAGTCGATAATAGTGGTTAACAGTTTGAACATTTAATTTGGTTTGTAGTTCTGTTTTTTTAATAAATCGCTCCTTTTCAGACCACAGAGTGAAAGAAATTTTGTAGGATATGGTCTCAGTTATTGATATGTTCAATCGTAAATTTCTCGATAACTGTCCAATATGGGTGTAAGACGTGATACATGACATTGTACATGAAAATTAAATAAAAAGTAGGTGCTTCCTTTTGAAAAAATTAAGTTGATGGTCGAACTTATTTTTTTTGGGCCACTCTGTTACATGAATTTACCATCAGAGAAACCGCAGCCAAAAATAAAAATCGACGACCGTATTTCCAAAAAACAAACCCATGAATTTTTTTTAATGAATTTGTTCCAATGCACGCGTCCTCGCTTTATATATATATATATATATATATATATATATATATATATATATATGGCAATGTTCGTATGTGTGTTGGTTATAAACTAAAAAAACTTCTGCACCAATTTATAATGTTTTTTTTTGTAAAATAATCTGCGTTGTCCGGAGAATATTTAAAAATATTGAAATCCTAGATCTGACCGGTAGAAAGAAAGTTAGAGGCTTAATAATATAATATCAGTAGTAGCAGTACTATTATTTAAATGTAGATGGCGTCACGAGACAGTACTTCTCGCATTGAAATTCAGGTGTAAGAATTGCTGTCGCTCATGTATAGAAGTAAGCTCGCATGCTGTTGTTTTGACAGTTGTATTTATTAACATTCTTACTTTTATAAAGTGTAGGTTAAATTGAATATATGAAGGAAAACTATAAAATTACAAAAAAAGTATATAAGGATCCGAAATTTGAAAACTGCCACGGACCAAAAGACTATAACTTTGTTCAAATGATTATTGTAGAGTTCACAAGGCTCGCCAAGAGAAATCCAAGAGAAATAATCTGCTACAGTGGCTTTATAGATATAGAATATTCACCCAAAAAGTCATCCACGCAGATGCTTTCTTGATTTAGGAAAAAGATGATAATCACTACATGCTAAATGCGGACATTAGCATTTAACATGTAGTGATTATTATCTCTTTCCTAAATTAAGAAAGCATCTGCGTGGATGACTTTTTGTTCTGATATTTGCCTGAAAGAATCGATGAAGGAATTTCTCTTACCAAAATAATATTTTTTTGTAAGGTATAACCTTATTAGAAAAATGCTGTAATACAAGTGTAACCGTTAGTGGATCATATGTTATCAGTTATCATGTTGTATGTCAATAAAACATAGTTTTTCTTATAACGATTATCATTTATAGCTAGGTGGATAATCTCTATATATATAAAAATTCAGCCAGTGTATGTTTGCAGTCGAAAAACTAGAAAAGTAGTCGGTCGATTGACCTGAAGTTTTGATACAACGTTGCATTTGGATACACAAATATTATTTTTGTGAAATGAATTTTTTTTTAACAAGGTGCGACAAAAGTCTTCCAGCAACGATGAAATAAATAGACATAGTGCCAAAATTTCTCAAATACTTGATTTGGAAGTAATTTTTATTAAAAGTTTACGTTTGCTAATCATATACCCTATTTACGCTAACATGTTATTATGAAATCTTAATGATAAAAAGGAAAATAACTTTGATTTAATCTTGAATGAATTGTCTTATATGAAAACTTAAAATAATGTGTATAGGTTAGTTATAAATATCAGGAAGATGTTAATTAAATGAAATTATTATTGATTTTATAGAGATGCCTCGTCCACATTCGAACATAGGCCGCCGTTCTCGACACGCAATCACGGAATGTCAAAAGATATCAAACTGCAATTATAAAAAAGTTTAGACGAAAATGAACGTGTTAGAGTCAGAACTTCTCAAAGGCGAGCAAAAGAATCGGCAGATTAACGGGAAGAAAGATTTGAAGTCTTACGAGTTTAATCGAGAAGAGCACGATCCTCTCAACGACGCCGAGAACAATCGATCAACAGCGTATGCAGTTGCAATATCTGAATGATCGAGTTTGATATCACCGAATTGCTTTTTCATACGAACCGGATATTCAATATAATACCTCGTGTAATTTTTTTCAAATCGAAAAAATGGACAAAGTATAAAGCACACGATTAGTAGTTAAAAAATTGACGAACAATCTAATTGAAGCAGCAATTCTGATTGGATAAATCTGAAGACGTACTACTTCCACGATTACCGCTCATTCCGACCGACATGGCGTTTGATTTCAAACGACTTGAATTTTTAATACGGCTTGAGTTGGCTATGACTATCAACAAAGCGCAAATCTTTGCAAGTGTGCCGTTTGAATCTAGAAAACGATTACTTCTTTCATGGGCAATTATACGTCGCATGTTCCAGAGTCCGTAAACCGTATGTTTATGCAGAAAACGAACAAACATTAAATGTAGTAAATCCACTAGCGTTACAATAAAAAATATTTTTTTGTGAAAAACGTCTCTTTTCTTCCTTTCCTTTCATTCCACATAGCCACAACCCAAGGCAGGGTATTGAATTGAATGATGTGTTTTCTCGGTGAATCTAGGTTCGCTACAATACTTTTTTTTTATATTCCCATTCATTTTATAACAAGTGTTCATTTGAAAAGTCAATCTAGTAGCATGTGATTTACTGAGAACATTTTGAAGTATGTCGTAAATTAAAATTTACTACTTAACCTACGAAGTATATTTTGACAGTTTCATACATACAAATAAATAACAAATAATAGGTATTTATTGAAAACTATAACAAATGTTGAAAATGTTGTCCTTCAAGTTCAATGCACTTTAAACTCCTCCGTTCAAAATTTCTGATGATATTCTGCCACATTACTGGATTGTTATTAATTTCCATGGATTTCTGTTCGATTCTCTGTAGCATATCATTCAAATTCAATATAGGTGTTCGAAATATGTTTTTTTTTTTTATAAGGCCACAAAAAGAAGTCGCAAGGTGTTAAATCGCATGAATGTGTAGGCCAGGCAATTTCAGTATTTCGACTAATTATACGCTCATCAAAAAATTCTCTTAAATAATCCAAAGATTCTGCAGTACAGTGACAAGGTGCTCCGTCTTGTTGGAAATATGCATTTTGTAGTTCATCATCATGCAACTGATTGACAAATGGTTGTAAAATTTCCGTACGGTACCTTTGAGCAGTTAACTTTCCCTGAAAAAATATTGGTACAATGATTCGCCTTTGGCTTCGCTGCCCAAACACCAATTTTCTCTGGATGTAGCGATACTTCATTAAATACATGTGGATTTTTACTACTCCAAATTATTGTATTCTGTGAATTTAGGTATCCCGTTTTATAAAACCATGCTTCATCAGTAAAGATGACTCTTTGCGAAAGTTCTCCATTATTGTTCATATTTACAAACCAATTACAAAACTGTAGTCTACGTGGGTAATCAATTTCTAACAATTCTTGTACTGCTGTGACACGGTATGGATAAAGTTGCATATCTTTTTTTAATAACTTGTGAGTTGTACCAACAGAAAGGTTTATTTGTTGACGCAAATGTCGAACAGATGTTTGTGGTTCATTTTCCATTATTTCTTCAACACGATAGCAACTTGAGGTGTACGTTTCTTAACTGCTCCGCTGTCTGATTTTCTTAAGAGACTACCAGTTTCAGAAAAAAGTTTTAAAGTTCTATCCAAAGTATTCTTAAAATTTATATAATCTATTACAAAATGTGGAAACTCAACTTGAAATTCTACCATGCAATCTTGTACTGAATAAACCCATAAACCATCAATTTTATTACCACTTCGAAAATAAGCCTGGACTAAAAAAATTTTATGTTCTAAAATGAAAGCCATTTTAAAACTGACAAGCAATTTATTTAAACCAGAATCGACGCACGAATATTTTATGCACTAACTGATATTTGTGATTGACATCATCAAATGTCATTTGGATTTACGTTTACGGAACAACAAACACATACTAATGTATTTGTGTCTTATTCTATCAAAATTTCAAAGTAACCTAGATTGACTTTTCAAATGAACACACGTTATCAGACTAAGCCACAGCGAAGCCTGGCCGGGTAAATAAATAAAAATCTCACCGCCAATTTTTTTGTAGCAGCCGTGGAAGGTAAACATTTGTCGTTCGGTGTTAGTGGAGTTAAAACATTTTAATGGTATTGGTATATATCATGTGTGATACTTATTTTGAAACTACTGAAGAAGCGTTTATCTTTATTAGTTTAAAATGCATTTGTAACAGGTTAACGCAAGTTAATTCTAGTAAAAACAAGTCAAGTCTTATCTAAATCACTAATGTTATCTTATCATTATTTCGTGTTTTTTAAAAAATAATGGGATACAACATCGTTTAATATCGTCATACCCTCCTGCGTCCCCTAGAATTTTCAAGACTTTTTTTGTTAAGCAAACGGCGCCGCAGCATTTGACCATTAATAGTGAAACAAATGAACCGAAATGCGGTCTGAGCTAATTTGATTAGGTCGAGTACATATGCGGCTAGTTTATTATACCAATCATTTCCCAGAAACAAACGTAAACTTCTAATTTAACTCGCATTCTTAGGTATCAAAGAAACCGAGAAAAAAGTTCCGATGACTGCACGCAGTGTAGTACGGAATCGTATTACCCGTTGGTTCCCCACCTTCGGACGACTACCGACGACCGAGGAACGATTGTGCTCAATCAACGGCACGATCCACACAATTTTTCTTCTTCGTTTTGCTTCTGTTTATTGTCTCAAACGGGTGGATAGTTGGCATTATATGATTGAATTATGCGTACTTATTCAAGAGCAGTGGAATTTCGTCGTCATTTGTATAGCCTTAACGAAAGCTTCGTGTTTGGATTGTTTCGTATCTCGTGTTACGGTTTTTTTTCATTTATATGTGTCTCTGTGTGCGTATTTGTAAAAATAGTTTGCATATAATAGCGAGGCAATGAGATTTTTTGAATCATTTTGAATAAGAATGTAAATAAATATAAACATTTTCACTTTGATTCCGCTTGATTTATTTATTGGCTTCTTTACCAATTTCTTTAGGTTAATTTAAACAAAATACTTCAAGTTATAAGCTATCCGTTTAGATGTTGTGTCTAATGCACGCATAAATTATACAAGAACAATTCGAATTTACTTCAACAGTATTGTTGTTCTAAAGATTCATTTCATCGATTAAATTGCTGTCATGAGATAATACTCATGCTTCTTAGCATAAAATTTTGTATGACCATATAGATTTTTTACTTGGGAAGTTTGTCTATCCTCAAAATTATTAAAACAAGAATGTTTAATCTTTAAACTCAAGAATAAAATAAGGATAAATAACGATTTTTGAATTTATAAAATACATCATACTTACTTAGTTAAGAATGTTAGGTTTCCCACCCATCTCTATTCTTCAGCTTGTGTTAAGTTTTTTGCCACTTTACGCTTGGTATTGCAACTTCAACTTCTTACTTTCAAGTCCTACTTGGCTTTCCTTTTTTATTGTTTTCCTTAATTCTTATTACCTGTCTATACCGTTAGTTGTCATTTCAATTGTGTGTTGCGTTGATTTCATTTTCGACTTTTCTGTGAAGACAGTATGCCTTATATATACTGCAATATATACTTCCTTCTCTTCTATTTTTTGAAGGAATCTCATTTCAGTTCCTTGAGTATTACTTTTTTGTTTCTGAGACAAGTGCCAGTTCTTCGAGATAAAGGTCAATATCGATGTTTCTAATCTCTTAACTATTTTTGTCTTTATATTTCTTTCGGAATTTTCTTGGAGTTTTCTTGAATTACTATGTAGATTTCCTTTTTCGAAGCCTCTCTTCATCTATCTATATCCTTCATTTTGTGTTTCCTGCCCTTTTCAGCTCTGTATGTCTGCCGCACCACTAATTCCCTTTCTTACTATTTTCCTTCATTCTCATTATTTGTCTATACCATCAGTTGTCTTTCTTCACCTGTGCTTTGCGTTGGTTTTGTTTTCAAATTTTCTCTGAAGATAGTGTTTCTTTTTGTCCATACTTTTTCCTTATTTTTGAAAAAACTTCATTTCAGTGCTTTGAATTTTACTTTTTTGTTTCTGGGCCAAGGTCCATGTCTTCGAGACAAAGGTCAATATCAATGTTACCAAGAATTGTTTTTTTATTGCCTTGAATAATTTTCCCCTTGCCTCTGCTCTTTCGTTTATTTCTTCTTCTAGTTTTTCGTCCTTCGATGCTAGTGACTTAAAACCATAAATTTGTTTGTTTTTTTTTCATCCAATTTAATCATATGTTTTCTCTTTCCCGCTCACTATAATTGTCTTGGCCTTGCGTTTGTTTATTTTCGTGTTCATTGGTTCTAAATAGTTATTATACAGGGTAATTCAAATGTTCCAGAACACTTAAATATTTTTCAAACCATTGAAATTTTCAAAAAATTTTTCAAACAAAATTTTTTGGTTTTAAGCTAGCTATTGTAAATGTTCCGCGCTTCCTGAAGAATCCAGTCCTTTAATTCTTCAATATTTTGTGGCCTATTGGTATAAATGTTTGATTTAAGATGTCCCCAAATGGAGAAATTTAATATTTTCAAATCCGGCGATCTCGGTGACCATTCGATAAATCTTCTCCTTCCAATCCATCTTTGTGGAAAAACTGTGTTTAAATAATTTCGAACTTCCACACCGTAATGAGGAGGAGCTCTATCTTGTTGTAACCAGACATTATCTAGTTGTTCCTCATTAAATATGTTATGGAGATGAGGCACTCCTTCATTATGTAGTAAAGCTAAGTAACATTCTGATGTTAACGTGCCGTTGATAAAAATGCTCCTACTATTCTGTTCCCAATAACACCTAGCCAAATGTTAACTTTTTGACGGTATTGCGTATGAACTTCCTCAGACCAGTGTAGATCGTCTGTGACCAATACCTGTAATTGTTTCTATTTACTGACCCATTTAAGCAGAATGTGGCCTCATCAGAGAATATTACTTTACTTAATATGGTAGGATTATTATTAATCATGTCTTGCATAACCTCACAAAATTGTAGTCTCTTATCTGAGTCATCTTCCTTCATACGGGAATTAATTGCTCTTTATAAGGATGTGCTTTTTCCTTTTTGAGAATCCTATGAACTGGTGATTAACTCACCTAATGATCTAATGCTAGTTTTAGGACTCTCTACTACTCGCTCCATTATTTCGTGTGTTTTACATTGAGTCGTAGCAGTATTTGGCCGACCCGTTTTCGTCGAATTTTTTATAGATTGCAAATTTTCGTAACGATCTAAGGTTCTTTTCACGGTACTGACACTTATAGGATTTCTATTAGGAAACATTTCGTTAAAGAAATTTCTTGCATCTCTAAACGACCACCTGCATCACAAATTCAATAATCATTAATAAAGTCAACCGCTCGTATTCCGTCAGCTGATTCATTCTAGATAAAAATTAAGTAGACACTTTCATTTTGTACAATTTATTATTTTCAAACTTTTAGTTATCTTAAGGTGAGATCCTTTTTTGGTAGAAAAAGTTCTAGTTAGCATTTAACAACCCAGAATTCCGACATAAAGTTGAGCTACTGTCTAAATGTAAATGTCAGGTATATCATTTATACCTAATTAGAACACATACGCTTAGTAAAAATTACAAATAATAGTAAATATCTCAAGAATAGAGCAAAATAGAGACATAATTTTATACACAAAGGTACTTTAAAATTACACGAGGATTTCAGCTGTGTATAAATATACAAGGTATTTCATTTAAAAAAATCTAATTCGAATACAGTTTTCATAATAACACGAGCAACATGTAGATTAGAAATACGTTCTAGTGTAGATCGTTTAGGAAACTGTTTACGCGAATTTTAGGAGAAATTAGTGCGTTGTCAAATCGCCCAGGGTTTACAATTCGTACATTTAATACAGTGACTTCCACTTGTTTTTGGTAATTTGTTTGCTTTTTGGTATTGTTTGGTTGATTTTTTGTGAGACTGTAAATAAACGTACTTCATATTGGTGGCAGCGTAGTTGTCGAGATGATTATTTGCAAATAACTTAAAGACGTTTCGGTTGGTAAAAATTACAAATAATAGTAAATATACTAAGAATGGAGCAAAATAGAGACATAATTGTATAAGCAAAAGCACTTTAAAATCACACAAGGATTTCAGTTCTGTAAAAATATAGAGGGTATTATTTAAAAAAGTCAAATTGAATACAGTTTCCATATCAACACAATAGCTTGCTTAAAACCAAAAAACTTTTGTTTGAAAAATTTTTTGATAATTTCTGTTCCGGAACATTTGAATAACCCTGCATATGTTCAGGTTGTCGTTTGTCTTTTTATGTTTTGCCATTATTACTATAACGTATGTAACAAAAGTTTTGAGACAAAAAATAAAATACTACTATTTGTTCAAATTTTTAAATTTAAACTATGGGAAAAATGAACAGCTAACATCATTTCTAAAAATAAGAATATATTATAATGCAGATAGCGACGCATGGTCTTCAATCCTTCGCAGTTTTGTTCTTAAGTGCCTCACAAGTGATTGGATGGTGGCAACATCGGTTTCGTTGTTTTTCTGGATTTCTGGATTTTCTGATAAATTCTCTTTCTTAATTGTTCTTCATTACCACCCTCATATCCATTATTGCTTAATAAGGCCCAAAATTCTTCGATGGATCTTGCTTGGAGAACATTATGTGGATTATCTTCTCTGGATAAAAATGAGACATTATTGGCCTGCAAATATTCTCTAGTTTCGCTGGCATAATGGCAAGAAGTCAGGCCAGAACATGATTTAATCATTATTATGACGATCGTTTGTAAATCTTAATTCTCTCTATTACAATTTCTCTCAGTCTACCTGTTCTGACATCAGTTAACAACCGAGGTCTTTAGTTTCTTGGTGAATTAAAACAAGGTATTTCTTTCTGGCTCGCGGACATATTTCCGCGGCGGGTTGAGCTACCCACCAGGCACGTCCTTAGGTGGTGGATGACGGGATGGTCAGGTCTCTCTTGGGGGGCCTGGTTAGTGGCAGCCATAAGCGTGTTGAATAGGCCTAAAAAACAACAAATCATTAGCGAAAGCTGTCACCACGGACCAGCTCTCCCAAGCTATGGTGTAAGGCAACGTGCTCAGAGCTGAATGGCCACTGGGGTATATGTGGTCTCGAAGTACCTGATGCCTCTGGGTGCATCAGGCGGCACCTTATTGTATGTACGCCTTGTGCCCGTAATGGAAGCTCTGCGGGTATTGACTTAATACTTCTTCCGCACTCGGGAACAGTATAAAACGAGATAAAACCAAACCCGAAAAGATGTAGTCTGAAAAGAATTCAAAACTTGAGGAGTCTACTGGGACAGCCTTGGCAATGGAGACTGATGAGACTACAGAAACAAAAACTGAAATGCAACGGACTGAATCTGAGATCGTTGCGAACACGGATGGTGCACCTGCACCCAAAGAGAGAAGGAATATTTGCGGGACACAAAGAAAGAAATTGATGAAGATGAGGGAACCATCTTGGAAGGATTTACACTACTTAGAGACTGCTCTGAGAGATAAATACTCTCTCAAAATCTCTGATGAACATCAGTCGCCTTTACATCAACATTGAAAGGAAATTTAATAATTACATGCTGTTCAACAGAATTTTAGACGATATTGTTAATATAAGTGGCAATATTGAAACAATCAAGTTGCAGTTGTGCAGTTGTTTATGGCATTAGCTAACTCTGATCATAATAAAACCGCTTTGAAATATCTGTACAATTATGTTCAGAAATCAAATCAAATGTAGGTCGAATTTGAATTGCCCTCGTGTTTTTGTATTTTCTCAAGCTATTCTGGGATATTGTCATGATAGTTGTGGTCAGTAGTTTGAGAATCGCTCGTCAAAATTCGTTTAAATACTACAGATTTGCTATTAACTTTGAAATATAAAATAAAGATTTGGATATATAATTCTTTTCAATCGTCAACTTAAATACGAGATATTGTATTGACTATGTTAATGTTAATAAGTCGATTGATATAACTATGTCAAAAATTGTAATGAATGAATGGTACAGAACTGAATGAATACTTAATCATTCAGTGTGTCGCAACACAAATGTTTTGCTTAATAATATTTTAAACCGGAGAAATTATGGTTAACTGTAATTATATTACCTTTAAGAAACCTACGCACTGAAATAATTTTACGCAGTAATTGTATGGCTATATTTTAATACATAATGAACGTGTTAATAGTCTTCTCTTTTTTATTTGTTTTTGACTATTTTATCTTTGGCACTTTTTTAGCGTAGTTCATTATAGTTTTTTTACTTGTGTTACATAACACATTGAGCAAATGTGTGTAATCATTGTTCCCATAAATATATATAGTGCGATGATGTACTGATAAGTATGATTTGGACCGGTTGCCGTCGCGATATATAATTTTACCCTGGCTTACTTATGATGATGCAAATTTTTTATGTTCCTCACGTGTAGAAATTATCGTCCGACAATTTTCGTATCAAGTACCTGATATAAAATGTTAAGCGATACAAATAAGTTTTTGACATAACTGTATATACTAAGGTGGAATAAAAATGCTTTTTAAGATAATAATTAATGATGGGTTATTGGGTGTGAGTCTTACATGTTCAAATAATTTTGATAACCTATATTTATTATACTGGGTGTTAAAAGAAGGTTGCCGGATTTTAACAAATTATAGTACTGGTGGAAAGAAACGAAAAAGTCTTAGAGAACATGGATCCGTAATTCAACTCCTATTTGACATATAGTCGATTTTAATTTTTTTATAATGCATATCATGCACAAGGGTGGTTCAATAATTCGTTAAAAAATATTTTAAAAAATTTCCAAAATCATTTCTTTTTCTATCTTTTTCCAACATAATCTCCTTTCAGCTATATACACTTTTCCCAGTGTTTATTCAATTTTTTTAAGCCGTCAAAAAAGTAGGATTTCGGAAGGTCCTCAAAAAATAAATCATCTGTTTAGGCGATGACCTCCTCGTTCGACGTAAATCGTTTTTGTATCAAGTTTGGGAATAAAAAAGTCACTAGGGGCCAAATTTGGCGAATATGGTGAATGTTGTAATAACTTGAACTTTAATTCGATGATTTTCACCATCGAAATTGCACAAGTGTGCACTCGTGCATTGTCTCGGTGGAGGAGAATTTTTTTCTTTCTCAAATGAGGACGTTTTTCTTTGATTTATTCTCTCAACCTGTGCAATAACGTTGCATAGTATCATTTTGTAAGTAATCGATGTATATGATTGCGCGTGCATCCCCAAATACACTGGCCATCACCTTGTTAGCCCATGCAAGAGCAAATGCGGCACCCATCTTGCCGAGATTTTTTTCAAACACAATTTTTCGTGTAAAATTGAACACTGTACCTTGTTATAGGCATGTGGCTTCAGCTATTTCGTGCACTGTGATTCGTCAATCACTCGAAGCTATATCGTGGATTTTGTCAATAATTTCGGAGGAAGTCATTTTCACTGGACGTCTCGAACGATGTTCATCTTTTTTGGACGTACAGCCAAGTTAAAGCCCATTTAGCCAATTGTAAACAGTCGCGAACACATGAGCAGATGCGCCATGAACTTTATTCAAGTCGGCTTTGATTTGGCCTTTGGTGTTAAACCTTTTAAACAAAAGTGTTTAATCACCGCACGAAACTCATGCTTTTCCTTTTATCTAAATGAACCAAAGTTTGTCACTTCAATCGAATATAGAAATGAACAGACGCAATGGATTTAGCTGAAACTTTGACAGCAGTCTAATAAATAACAAATGACGCTTATTAAATGCAAGCTTTTCATATAATTAGCGCCATCACTTGGATTTTATAAGGAGTTATTGAACCATCCTCGTACGAAAAATAAGGAATTATGTCTTTCATGAAAATTGATCCTGTTTTAATTATGCGCAATTTGCTTATTACTTTCTCTAGAACTAAATCGAATAAAATTGTTGGCACAAAATAATTTGTAACACTTGAGTAGGTAAAACCTCATCAAATCTCTCTCTCTCTCTCTCTCTCTCTCTCTCTCTCTCTCTCTCTCTCTCTCTCTCTCTCTCTCTCTCTCTCTCTCTCTCTCTCTCTCTCTCTCTCTCTCTCTCTCTCTCTCTCTCTCTCTCTCTCTCTCTCTCTCTCTCTCTCTCTCTATATATATATATATATATATATATAAGGCAAACTTAATATTTTTATATCCTTGACAAAGGCAGCACTGCCGAAACATGTAGGATTATTTTAAATATATATACTTTGAAGTAATAACCAGACCTTTAATCGCCGACTAATTAAGTTTGCCTTATCATACCAAGGTCACGAAAATACTATATATATATATATATATATAAGGTAAATCCAATCAGTCGGCGATTAAAGGTCTGTTTTACTTCAAAGTATATATATTTAAAAAACCCTACATGTTTCGGCAATGATGCCTTTATCAAGGGAATAAAATATAAATGACATTTATATTCTGTCATTTATATTTTATTCCCTTGATAAAGGCATCATTGCCGAAACATGTAGGGTTTTTTAAATATATATACTTTGAAGTAAAACGGACCTTTAATCGCCGACTGATTGGATTTACCTTATCATACCAAGGTCACGAAAATATTATATTTATATATATATATATAATATATATATATATATATATATATATATATATATATATGGTAAATTCAATCAGTTGGAAATTTAAAGTCTGGCTTTACTTTAATGTATATATATTTAAAACAACCCCGCATGTTTCGGCAATGATGCCTTTATCAAGGATATAAAATATAAATGACAGTATACAAATCAATACTGTCATTACCATATATATATATTGAACTAACGCTGACAAGGTCGAACTAAAGAACAATGTGAAATTAAACTTAGAAAAATAATTAATATTCGTTAATCTTGTAGATTTTAAATTCAAAAATTGGGCGCCATAAGTTTAAATAGTTCTAGTTAGTTCAACGCTATCTGTGTATTGTTTTTAATAACCAGCTAGCAGTCGTAGAGCTTGAGTAATTAAAGTCTTTAAGGTATAATAGGATCTTCGTCGGTCTGTGTGTTACCCCGTAAGAATAATATTATTAGACTATCTGTTATGCCAAACTCAACCATTAAACAATAACAAATAAAAGATTGAATTAAAATTAAAGAAATAAAAATTTATTAATGTAAAAATAGATAACTGTAACAGATATTGAATAAAAATAAGGTAACTGTAACATTAATAGTATTATATGTTTTATACGACACAAAACGGAATTATACAATAGTGCACATGTGTTATTAAATAACGATAAGGTTAGGTACAGTAAATACAGTGCAAATAAATATTAGATGGTACTTAAATTAGACACAAAATTGGTAAGTACTAAATTATCTTAAAGAATTATGAATGTATGTTGATTATATTTTGATTGATGTTTTAAAAATGTAAAAATTCAAGTTTTAAATGTAAATAATGATTTATATTGAATAGTTTGATATAGATAAATATTGACTTTTTTAGGTATTGTTTGGAATAACGTTGATGGGAACCTGGTTTTCCGATGTATATGGCTCAGATGTGTGGTCCGGAAATGCGATGATCGAGATAGATGCGGAGTACGGCTGCTTCAATATGGGTAACGGCGTCGGTTCTGGTCAACAGCTTCGGTTCTCCCTGATCGACGATATACCAATTATAAAAGATGCTTCGCTTGTGATTATTCTAGTTTTCGTCGTGGTAATCTTCAAATTTGTATACCAAAAGTTGGGCCTAATATTGAGGTATTGAATGAGTACAAATTCGGTATGTTATACTTGGTTTTAAATTATTATTTTAATTAAACTTTTCGATGTTCGAGAAATACGGCCATTCGTAGTAAAGTATAATATTTATAATACTTACATTTCCAATGTTTCATGACACATTCGAATATTTATAAATAATGGAAGACAAAGATGAAATTTATAGTTTTTTTTTTGCAATAAACGTTTATCAAAAATAAACATGTTATACATCGTTGAATTCAGAAAAAAAAGCCAATCCGAATATAGCCAAAAATATATATGTTGCCATTTAAAATAAAAAACTTGACTGTCGTTTGACATTAATGAAAACAATTGAAAACAAATAAAACACTGCTATCTTATAGTGTTTTTGATGCTATTAAATTTACTTTTTGTTTAAATAAAACCGGACAATAAATAACGGAATTATGAATGTTGGCGTTTTTTACGGGACAGTCTGTATATGTATATGGAAATGTTTGTCTTGTAAAAATTAATATAAATAAGAAAATTCTAAATGTAGTAATTGGAAATGAAGTAAATTATTATTATAATTATTTAGTAAATTTATTTTCAAATGAATATTATGCAATATTTAATAAAAATGAAATTGTAAATAATGGTTGTGCTGGTGATATAAATACAAATGTAATAATTTATAAAAATATTATAATAAATGAAAATTCAAATTATAATCCGGTTGAATATTTTAGTATTGATTTACCATCTGCACCATATATTTGTGATACATCAAATCCAAATGAAATAATAGATTCTATAAAATTACAAAATTCAAATATTTTAAAAAGAATATTAGACGATGACATTATTACAGTAGATGAAAATAAAAAATTGATTGAAGAATTAAAATCATATAAATACGAGGTGGATCAATAAATACCCGTGTTAGGAAAGAAGACGCAAGTTTTTCACAAATTTTTTTTTTTATTTTTCAACGTAATCACCTTTTAGTACAATACACTTTTCCCAACGTTTCTGCCATTTCTTTAACCCCTCCAAAAAATACGATTTGTCAAAACTCGCTTCTGTCTCGACGATAACCTCCTCGTTTGAGCTGAATCTTTTTCCCCCGAGCCACGTTTTCATGTTGAGGAACAGAAAGAAGTCGCAGGGAGCCAAGTCAGGCGAGTAAGGTGGGTACTGCAGCAATTCGTAGTGCAGTTCATGCAACTTTGCCGCGACAATTCTGGATGAATGTGCTGGTGCATTATCGTGGTGAAACAGCACTTTTTTCTTAGCCAAATGGGGCCGTGTCTCCTTCAATTTTATATCGAATCGGTCCAATAATTCACTGTAGTACTGCCCCTTGACCGTTCTTCCTTTCTGCAAAATGTCCATGAGGATTATTCCGTTGGAATCCCAAAAAATCGTGACCATGTCCTTTCCGGCCGATGGGACCGTCTTTGCCTTCTTCGGAGCAGATTCACCCCGAAAAATCCATTGTTTTGACTGTCGCTTGGACGCTGGCGTATAATAATGGATCCAGGTTTCATCAACGATGACGACTCGACGCAAAAACTCCTGCGAATTTCTCTTAAAGAGGTCCAAACACTGCTTCGACATTGACAACCGTATCCGCTTGTTGTCCACCGTAAGCAATCGCGGCACCCATCGGGCCGACACCTTACTCACCGATAACTTATCATGTAAAATATTAATTGCCGTTCCGTACGACACGCCTACGGCCTCTGCTACTTCGCGCACTTTCGTTCGGCGATCAACGAGAATCATGTCGTGGACCTTTTCAACGATTTCCTCGGTAACCAGGTCTGCCGGGCGGCCTGGGCGCTCCTCATCAAAAACAGATGTACGACCACGTTTAAATTCGTTGAACCAATATCTTACGGTTGTCATAGATGGTGAAGGGTCCCCATAGACAGCATCCAACTTCGCTTTTATTTCTTCGCATGTTTTTCCATCCAAAAATAAAAAGCGAATTACGGATCGATATTGCTCTTTTTCCATTTTATCGAGAAACACGAAACACGTGTGATACAACTGGCTGCCAAATAAAAACTAACCTATGAATCAGTCTGAAATTTATTATGGTGTTTTCTGACAGATGGTAGTACACGATGGTAATACCAACTTCCCTCAGCAGCGCCACCTGTCTTCAAACACGGGTACTTACTGATCTTCCCTCGTATAATAAGTTTAAGCCGATAATAAAGGAATTACAAAATTATAAAACCGTATTAGAATAGTATATTAAAAAACGTGTTTTTCATAAGGCACCATTTTGCCGCACGAGATCAGTTTAGAAAACGAGCCGATTGCGGCGAGTTTCCTAAAGAGCGAGTGCGGCAAAAGGCCTTATGAAACGAGTTTTTTATACTATTTTTTCTATTTTGCGCTTTTTACATTAATAAATTGCTTAAATTGGAATTATTTAATTTGAAAGTTCAGAGTTTAATTTTTATATAAAGCATGCAGTTGGTCACATTGATACTTGACATTTTCAAATTTAAATCTTGCTATCCGCGAAGTATATTATATTACATATTATTTATTAATTTTCGTTAACATTACTTGATATTTCATTTAAAAATATAAACATGAGTGACATAGAAACATATATATATATATATATATATTGTTGTCAATTGTATACTACATACGTTGTTTGTGTAAAATACGAACATATATCATATCTGTCAAATGTACATAAATTCTTAAAATCATATGACAGCAATGATATTTATTTCTGAATTCGAACAACGCCAACATTGAAAAATGAAAAAAAGTGTATCGAAATGAAGCTCATTTCGATACTGTTTTGGGTTTCATAATGAGTTCATTCCGAACGCAAAATAGAAAAAATTATTATAAAATGAATATTAAATGATCAGTAGCAAAACTAGAAAAGAAACAAGAGATTAGAGGAGAATTAGAAGGATATGTAAAAGAATTAAAATATTACAGAATGAGATTGAGTAATTACATTAACAATTAATATATTAAAAGTAAAATAAAAAATGATAGTTTCATAATATTAAAGATCAAATAACCAAAAATCATGTCTATTATTTCTAAGATTATAAAAATTAGTAAGCCTGTTATAAATAACCATTTAATTTTTTTATTTTCCATATACAGTTGATTAATTTTTAAATCTGCATCATTTAATAATTCATTTGTAATCATTTATTGGCGATTGAAAGAGTATTTGACAAACGTCTTTTTGCTCTTTGTCTGTCAATATATCTAATGATTGGTTGTTTATTTAACAAATTATTAATTTTATCTTTATCATAATTATTGACATCTTTTAGTTCTTTTTCTAGTACATTAATTTTATTATCTTTATATTCAATTTCTTCATCCATTTTCTCAATTGTGTCAACTGCAGCAATACCTAATTCTTTTAAAATTCTGTTTTCAGTATATAAGTGCTCTGATGCTTTTGATTTTGAACCAACAGATAATTTATTAAATTCAATACAATCAGCTTTAATTTTATTTTGTATAATTCTCAATTGATTTTTATCTGTAATATCAATCAATGACATTATTTACTAGATAAAGATTTTACAGACTTATTAAAATTATCATCAAAATTTTGATCATCTGATGTACTTGGATTGTCTTTTAATCTCTTTGCATTCTTTTGCGTTTTTTGCAGACAAATGCAGACGAATGCGACCCAACTCCAATTGAATTTATATGGGAATTAGAACTTGTGGATGTATCAGGATTTATTTGAGATTATTTTATTTTTAGATCTTGTTTAATTAATATTAATGCTGAATCTAAAGTTTTTTGTGATATTTTTTTCTCTTTCACAAATTTTCTTTTGGAAATATTTTCTTTAGACAGTCTATTTAAATATTCGGTTGCTAAATTTATTTTATAATAATTTTTTGCATCATTTATTGCAGTCGATTGATCTTTTGTATTTATTATATTTTTTAATGACTTTGCTATTGATTTATTTATTGATATATTTGAATTACTCGACTTTGGTAAATGGGTATAATATCTAACTCTAACATTACTCATATTTATTATAAATATATTTTTATATACAACAATTGCTCAAAAAATAATATTTGGTATGGAAAGAAAATCTATTTCAGAAATAAATTATTTTTTACCTAATGGAAATGAATTGGAAAAAGATATTCAAGTAATTAAAGAATTATGTAAAGAAGCTTTTATTTATTTTAATATACATAGATATGAAAAAGATAGTATTCCAAATGAATTAAGAACATACAGTCTTAATATATTTGATGATGCACATAAGAAAAATGGTATAAAAGATTTGGCAGAAAAATTACTTACAGAAGGAAGACATAGGCAACAACATGTAATATATATTCAACAAACTGGCACATTTATACCAGCTGGAATGAAATCAAGTTATAGTGAAATAATTATTCATAAAAGTATAATAAGTGACTTGGAAAATTATATTAATATTAATGATAAAATAATTAATGACTGTTTGAATAATTATAGTAAAACTGGATTTTATACTATTAATAAAAATGGTATTTGTTTTCCAACAAAATTATGTGATTATAAATCATTCAGAGAATATAAAAATAGATTGAAAGCAGTTGGTAGAAATACTGAAGATGAATATAAAAATAATATTAAAAATAATGATATAAACTATAAAGCATATAAAAATTCTGGGGCTGATGGTGCTAAGAAAACTAATATTATAACTAATAATCAAAGCTATATTCAACAGCTATTCAATGTATTATAAATTATTTTAAATTATATAATTAATAAATGTAATAAAGATGATGGAAAACAACTATCAAATATTGATTTAGAAAATATTTTTAAATTAATTACTAATAATGATGTGAATATATGCTCTGATAAAATATTAACACATGGGTTGAGTAATCTACATAAATATAATATTTTTAATTTAGATTGGGAAAATGGAACACATTGGGTTGGTATATATATAGATGACGTTAAACAATTTTTTCTTCGATTCATTCGGTAATTCATTACCTGAAAAATTTATAATTCCCAAAAATTATACAGTAACGCATAATAATTATAAATTTCAAAATTTTAATGATGTTAATTGTGGTTGGTGGTGTTTATTATTTTTATACATATGCAATACTCGTTTATAATTTTGTTTAAAATAAGTGAGGATCTTGTATATTTAACAATTTTTTAATTTCTTCTGTTGGATTAATATTTTCAACTTGTTTATTTTTGTCAAAACATAATAATGGTATATCATCTTCACAATCTGAATCATCTTTATTATTCATATTCATGAGAGCTCTAATATTTTTTTCTATTGCATCTTTATCTTTTTGAGATAATGTTTTCTTTAAAGGAATTGGAGGTTGATTAGGAAGTTCTAATGTTAATGACCTACCTTTAATTTTATCATCTATTGTGTCAACAACCTTATTTAAAATATTTGCTAATACTGGTCCAGCTGCAGCGGCTAATATAGGGATTAAAACCACCATGTATTTCACCACCATCACCTGTCTTAAACTTGTTTGTTAAAAGTATTGACGAGCCTTTTTTAATTGTAAAACTCATTTATATCAACAAAATTATAAGAATTTTTTTTTTAGATAAATATTTATTACTCAAATAAAAAACATTCTAAAATTAGAATTAATAATAATTAAAATAATAATAATTCAAATAATAATAAATTAAAAATAATAAGGACTTATTGATTCATCACAGGATTTACGGTGATGGATTGCTAGAATCTGTAGATTCGCTGGATGAGCTGGACGATTCATCACTGTAACAGTTTATCTTATACTAAGCACTAATGTAATGATTTTTAATACATACCTTAGTATCTCGTTTAAGAAGAATTCTTTTTCTTCTGGTGAATTAAAGAATATTTGTACACGATTATTTATTATTATTTGATCAGCAATATCAGTGTTAGTTGTAGCGTTGTTTAGATATACACATACACCCACAAAATCGTCGTAACTCAAAATATGCATATAATTTCCAGCTCTATGATATACAACTTGCACATTTTTATCCGGCCCGTTGTCAATCCTTACATGCAAATTATCAAAAGTCATTGTTGCCATGGTTGAATTAAACGCCTTACTATATTTATATTTCCTGTATCTCTCGTATCTCTCCATATGTTTTGTGAGCGTAAAAAGATACAAAAACTCGTGATGTTTGTATCACGGGCTAATGATATATATTAAAGACAGCAATGTTTTTACCAACGTTTCTTGTATAAAGTCAAAATAATACTAACTGTTTATTCGAATTCTCATAGTCTATAAAGATTCATTAATTCACAAAAATCATTAAGAGAGATACAAAGTAATTAGTTGACAAAGATTGTTTACAAAACTGACTAATACACAAATATAGTTTTATAATATACTTGTAGTAAATACAATAAGGATATGATAAACATAATAATTATTAACTTTGCTAACAACATTACATTAATTATCATAATTCAACATTAGTTTGCCACAATTATAGTTTGATTATATATTGTTATAGGGGGTATTTACAATATACCCCATGTAAGAATGAATTGCATAATTTTGTAGATTCTAGTTAAGATTTAAAATTATATTGAATATAAACCAGATTCATAAACAATTATTAAAATGTATATTCATTTCTTCAAAATCATTTGCTGGCTGTTTATTTTTTAATTTCTTAATTTTTCTTCTAAAATCAAGACACTCGTCAGGATTATAATCTGTATTCATTTATTTAATATTTTTTTTTCACATTTATTTAAAATTTATTGGTTCAATATCTTATTCCACATCAAAATACCCCTCTAGATCATTTTCTACTATTAAATACCACTCTAATTCGCTTTTATATTTTTCTAAAAATGCATCGTCGTTAATAAGCTCAGAATATGTTGCTATAATTTCAAAATATATTTTATACAGTTTTTATAGATACGGTGGTTACCGACTCTAAAAACACGCTGCTAGTTCTGCGGTTATTATATAGACAGCGCTGAATATTCCTTCACGCTCTGTCTTAATAATTGCTGTGAGATAGCAACGTAGTTATGTTTGTTGAATGTATCTCTTCTCCAACAGGGGCGTACCGACGATCATGTAGAAATGTGAAGTACGTATCTACGTCTTTGGAGAAGATACATTCACAAATATATGAACTTGTATTGTGTTATTCACACCCCATTTTTAATAATATTTTATATTATTAAAAATACTTTTGTATTATACAAATTTAGTGGGTTTTACCCACTCAAGTACGTTTCAAATATATTTTACTTTTATATTTTTCTATAAATGATTCATCGTTAATAAGATTAGAATATTGACTAATACAAGTCCATTCTACTTCATTTTTATATTTTTCTATAAATGTTTCATCGTTAATAAGATTAGAATTTATTGATATAGTATACCAGAATAATTTATTTTTATATTTTTCTATAAATGATCCATCGTTAATAAGATTAGAATTTATTGATATAGTATACCAGAATAATTTATTTTTATATTTTTCTATAAATGATTCATCGTTAATAAGATTAGAATATTGACTAATACAAGTCCATTCTACTTCATTTTTATATTTTTCTATAAATGTTTCATCGTTAATAAAATTAGAATTTATTGATATAGTATACCAGAATAATTTATTTTTATATTTTTCTATAAATGATTCATCGTTAATAAGATTAGAATTTATTGATATAGTATACCAGAATAATTTATTTTTATATTTTTCTATAAATGATTCATCGTTAATAAGATTAGAATTTATTGATATAGTATACCAGATTAATTTATTTTTATATTTTTCTATAAATGATTCATCGTTAATAAGATTGGAATTTATTGATATAGTATACCAGAATAATTTATTTTTATATTTTTCTATAAATGATTCATCGTTAATAAGATTAGAATTTATTGATATAGTATACCAGAATAATTTATTTCTATATTTTTCTATAAATGATTCATCGTTAATAAGATTAGAATATTGACTAATACAAGTCCATTCTACTTAATTTTTATATTTTTCTATAAATGTTTCATCGTCAATAAGATTAGAATTTATTGATATAGTATACCAGAATAATTTATTTTTATATTTTTCTATAAATGATTCATTGTTAATAAGATTAGAATTTATTGATATAGTATACCAGAATAATTTATTTTTATATTTTTCTATATATGATTCATCGTTAATAAGATTAGAATATTGACTAATACAAGTCCATTCTACTTCATTTTTATATTTTTCTATAAATGTTTCATCGTTAATAAGATTAGAATTTATTGATATAGTATACCAGAATAATTTATTTTTATATTTTTCTATAAATGATTCATCGTTAATAAGATTAGAATATATTTACTAATACAACCCCATTTTAGTTCATTTTTATATTTTTCTATAAATGATTCATCGTTAATAAGATTAGAATTTATTGATATAGTATACCAGAATAATTTATTTTTATATTTTTCTATTTTCATCGTTAATAAGATTAGAATTTATTGATATAGTATACCAGAATAATTTATTTCTATATTTTTCTATAAATGATTCATCGTTAATAAGATTAGAATATTGACTAATACAAGTCCATTCTACTTCATTTTTATATTTTTCTATAAATGTTTCATCGTCAATAAGATTAGAATTTATTGATATAGTATACCAGAATAATTTATTTTTATATTTTTCTATAAATGATTCATTGTTAATAAGATTAGAATTTATTGATATAGTATACCAGAATAATTTATTTTTATATTTTTCTATATATGATTCATCGTTAATAAGATTAGAATATTGACTAATACAAGTCCATTCTACTTCATTTTTATATTTTTCTATAAATGTTTCATCGTTAATAAGATTAGAATTTATTGATATAGTATACCAGAATAATTTATTTTTATATTTTTCTATAAATGATTCATTGTTAATAAGATTAGAATATATTTACTAATACAACCCCATTTTAGTTCATTTTTATATTTTCCTATAAATGTTTCATCGTTAATAAGATTAGAATATTCACAGATATACATCCATTTTAGTTTATTTTTATATTTTTCTATAAATGATTTGTTGTTAATAATGTTAGAGAATTCAGATATATAATACCAGTCTATTTCATTTTTATATTTTTCTATGATGTACTTATTATTTATAATATTGTCAATATTAATATTTTTAATATCTATATTATGCGTAAATAAATAATGTTGATAGTCATCAAATAAATAATTGATGTTATATACATTTAGTAATTGTTTATAAGATAATTCACAAAGTGACATCATTTATTACAAATAAAATTCGTTCAAAATTTTTATGGCCTAGTCATTTTATTTTCGTTTATTAAATTTTCAAATTTATTGTAATTAGAAACATTGTTGTTTATCATTGTATGGAATAAAATTATAATTTTTATCAACAATAACTTTTATTTGAAAGAATTTCTCTTTTTGTATCATTTGATATCTTATTATATTATTAAACAAAATGTTCATTTTATCTATATAGTTTTTATTTATTTTATATTTCTTATTTTTTACAAACACTATATAATCACTTAAAAAAGGTATATAACCCCTTACCACAATTATTAATCGTATCCTAAATACGTATTTCGACAACTAAGTTGTCATCATCAGTAGGCCAAAAAACCACTAATTAAAAAGTCGCACATGGGGCATAGTAAAGCTAGAAAATCGCTTCCGCAACTACTATTTTACACCGCGTCCACGTATAGATTAATTTTAACATGCAAATATAAACTACGAAAAGGTCGAGAAACTTACCATTTAGGGAAAGGAATTCACATGTGTTTAGTCTCCGAGATGAAATATGGAACGAAAAGGACAGCAAACGTGCCTTTCTTGACGGCACCGGCACTTAACATGTCCTAATAACTACTATTTTCAGACGACGATGACACAATTATGGCGATAAAAATGTAAAAAGACAGCTGAAAGGTATCGGTGACCTATCGGTATTCATCGGATATTTATTTTTCGCTATATGTATACTTTCATAAGCATCAAGTTCGCGGGGTTTATTAATTCCTTTGACAAGCTTCAACCCTGTAATCGATACATTGTGTAGTGTGCTTAAAGCGTGGTTGGCAACGTTGGATTTATCCGGTCTATTGTATTTAATATGTGATATGTGTTCTTTAAAACGGGTTATTATTGGACGTTTTGTTTGGCCTATATATTTCAAATAACAATCCTCGCAACTAATTTCGTATATACCTGCTTTCGAATTAAGATTAACTCTATCTTTAGTATTCCCTAGGAGACTTTTGATAGTATTTTCTGACCGAAAGGCAACCTGGAGCCCTCTTTCTTTCACAACTTTGTTAATGTTTTTCGTGACCGGGTGGTATGGTAAACACATGTACTTTTTCTCCTGGTTACTTTGAGATATCAAACTTGTGGATTCGCGGATAGTATTTTTATTTTAGTTTTTCTAATTAATTTATTGATTATTTCTATGTCAAAGCCATTGTATGTCGCGATATTTTTAATGAAATCTAGTTCTATTTCATATCTCTCTTTTGTTAACGGAAAATTTAGTAACCGATTGACTAAGAAATTAAAGGAAGCTGTCTTATGTTGATAACTATGGTTTGAATCCGCGGTGATGAATCTATTAACATTAGTTTCTTTCCGGAAAATATCGATTTCTATTTTATGTTTATTCTTAATCAGTAAAGTATCTAAAAATGGTATCTTGTCATTGTGTTCCTTTTCCACTGTAAATTTAATCGTCGGAAATTTCGAATTTAATTGATTAACAAACATGTCTAATTCGCATTTACGTGTATCAAAAATCGCGAGAAATAAATATCCGATGAATACCGATAGGTCACCGATACCTTTCAGCTGTCTTTTTACATTTTTATCGCCATAATTGTGTCATCGTCGTCTGAAAATAGTAGTTATTAGGACATGTTAAGTGCCGGTGCCGTCAAGAAAGGAACGTTTGCTGTCCTTTTCGTTCCATATTTCATCTCGGAGACTAAACACATGTGAATTCCTTTCCCTAAATGGTAAGTTTCTCGACCTTTTCGTAGTTTATATTTGCATGTTAAAATTAATCTATACGTGGACGCGGTGTAAAATAGTAGTTGCGGAAGCGATTTTCTAGCTTTACTGTGCCCCATGTGCGACTTTTTAATTAGTGGTTTTTTGGCCTACTGATGATGACAACTTAGTTGTCGAAATACGTATTTAGGATACGATTAATAATTGTGGTAAGGGGTTATATACCTTTTTTAAGTTTTTACTTGACCACAGTCTCCAAAGAAAGAATTTTTACTATATAATCAAATGAATTTGTTAATATGTTTTCATATTTTGATAGGTTTGTAATAAATAGAATTTTGTTTATTGGTAGTTTAGGTAAAGAGTTATATGAATTTATGTACTTGAGTGGATCATTATTAAGTGATTTAATTTCCTTCAAATCACTTTTGTCAGCGCGTAGCTGCGAGATTGTAGATTGATCAGAATCCATTCCAATTTATTTATATTTAAAATAATTATGTAACTAATTTATTTTTTTAGTGTTGAATATTTTTATCAAAAAATTTTATTATTAATACATACTTTTTGACGTTAGACATTATATGTATTACTAGAATTATTACGTTCAATGTTCACGATTACGTTACGTTCTACATATGTTTCATGTTTACGTTCTCTTTAGGATGCTTTCCTGATAGTAATACATAAAGTATGTGATAAAAGATAATAATAAATATTAGTATAAAATTGAGACAAAAATCTGTGAATATAGAGATATTTATTTATATTCGTTCACAATTTGATGGCGATTAAATAATGTCAATTTTTTATCTAATTTTGAGGTGTGAATGATGTGATTTGCTAATAATTTTTTATAAGATAATTGTGCTAAATTAACAGAGAATATGGGCGTTTATATTCGTTCACAATTTGGTGGCGATTAAATAAATTCAATTGTTTATGCAATTTTAGCTTGTCAACGAGCAAAATTGTGACTGTAAATTTATGGATAAAATTTGGTATAAATGTTTTAAAATATAATCGTTTTTATGCATTTTCAAGAGAATTACTGATCTTTTAACACAAATTTTTGTACCGTTTATAGACTGTTAAATTGTTAAGCTATAGAAGTAGTTTTGACCCATAAAAAGAGGGGAAAAAGCTAATTATAGTCGTTCACAAATTGACGGTCCAGAACCGGCATATTATATACTACTGTTTTATGTTGACATTTTATTTGATCGTGTATAATTTCAATTTCTGTATTAAAACAGATAATAAAATACAGCAATTTTTAACTTATAAGTGGGAAAACAAATCTCACTAATATTTAAAAATATCTGCGTTTAGAACTCGAAATTTTAAACTCTCGTAAAATATATGAGATACTAATTAAAATATATCATGTGTTATTGACGATTTTATGTAGCAGGGTAAAGTCTCCCCACGTAAATATAAAATAACACACTTTTCTTTTGTAATATTATCAACCTTTAATACTATTAAATCCACAAACTTTACAAAATATTCATTTTTAGATAAAAACACCGTTTCATGCTTTAGCAACTTGTAGGTTATAAAAACTCACAGGTCTAAAGTAATACACAGCTGTGTTTTGAAATATTGATATTGAAATCTAAATCTTCAAAGTCTTATTTATATATCTATATAAATGTGAATATTGCCTGACTAGATATAAGATTGGCGTACTATGTTTTACTAATAATTGACTATATTTAATATAATTGAATATTAATGTATGTTTTGACAAAGTGTGAATAATAAATGCATTAAACTTAACATGCTATCTTATTATTTCTCTCCTTATTACATTAGATGCTAGGCCTAGTTGCTAAAAACCCTTTTTGTAAAACAAAAACCCTGAGAGCAATTGAATTAAAAATACAAAATATGTGTGTATGATGGATGATTCATATTTATTAATTAACGATTCATATTTAAATATTTGGCGCCCATTTTTAAAATAAAAGTACACAGCAATATTTACGTCCTAAGAGGTAATTTAAATTTTAATAAATTACGAAAGATGTTTATACGATGCCTGATTTAATATTTAAGGTAAATAATATTAATAATATTTATTAGTACGCCAAAAATAAATACTAATATAGTGATCAACACAGCAAGGTCATGGTACACAAAATATGCAAAAAAAAAGAAAAAGTAACATGAAAAAGAAAGAAAGAGAAAATAGACCTGTGTCAAATGACGTTCAAGATTTTTTTAAAAAACGAAAGAAGCCCATTTTCGTCTTTTACCTCTAGCACGTTTATTTGGGGTTGCAGAGGAGAACTAAAAACACATTCTCGAGGCCACTTTTGATCTATTATCCAATGGTAAACTCGAAATTTCCGTATGTCGTTTCGGTTCTATCTGGCTATTAGTTAAGAAGTTGGCTAGTTAAGAAAGAGTGGTAAAACTGGATTTTTTTGAAAAATAAAAATTTTGAATCTTTGCCTGTAAATTAGAGGAAAGTTGAAAAGATTAATTAAAAGCTTAGCTCATATAATAATAGTTATTGCTTAAGCATTCTACACTTGTTCCTAACATTTTAAAATGAGAAGTGGAGGTTTGTATATTACCACGAAATAAAACTGTAATCATCCGAGTAGTATGCACTCACACCTCCATGGTCGAAGAAGTTGCTGGCTGCTAAGTCAAATGTGGAGATTATGCTAACCATATTCATTGACAACAATACCATTAAGACCACAAAAATGGCATCTATGTAGGAAATTGCTATGAACGTTTGCCGGTAGTGGAAGGCATTAAAGACAATACGACAGCTTCCATACTAAAAGAGGATTATCAGAAAACTACTTCCAATGCCAACGCCTTTGGACGAAATATATATAGATTAAAAGTACACACATTTAATACAACGATTACAGTAAAATAATATTAATTATTTTATTATGTTAATATAATCGCGCTAAATATGCATTCGAACATATCTTTGATGAAATCTATTTCAACATAGGTATTTTCTAATTTATAAAAGGTATAAATTAGCAAATTATTAAAAAAATTCACATAAAATTGAAAATATAAGAAACAATTTCTTAAGAAGTCGATAATTAGATATATTAACGACATAATTCGGGAGAAACATTGTAAACTGCAATCAACAACTTGAATGTCGTATAAGACATATTAGAACGTAATTGTGCGCGCATTCTCGTGTAAGGGCGTAGATTTTATGGCTTGCGTTGTGATATGGATCGTCATCTGTAACTCCATTTTTTGTAAAGTTTTTGTAATGTCTCATTGTTGCGTGTATTTTGGTCGGTTAGAATCACGATAAAATTACCATTTTTAAATTCTAAACAAAATTATGTGAGATGGTAAACGGGTAATTTGTGTACTTGAACACTGCAATATTTATTTCTTAAAATAATAATATTAAACATAAAGTCTTTTTAATACTATAAAATATTAAAAATCGGATGTGAAGAACACAATACCATTTCACATATTTGGAAAGGCATCTCTTCCGAGACGTACGTACGTATTTCATCTTTCTACAAAATCATAGAGGCGCCCCTGCTGGAGAAACACAACAATTTCGCTAGTTCACAGAAATTATTAAGATAGAGCGTAGAAGAACATTCGGCGCAGCCCATTGACAAATCTCCGAAGCAACTAAACACTGCCTCAATAACAAATACAGATATAAGCAAAGTGTTTCCATTAGGGCTGGGCGATACCGACGTTTTCGGTATCGGGTACCGATACCAATCGAGATATCGATACTTACCGATGTATCAGGTCTGTGCACGGTATCGATTCTGAGTACCGGAATCGATACCTTGGAATCGATACCTTGGAATTGATAACTTGGAACCGATACCTTGGAATCGATACCTTGGAATCGATACCTTGGAATCGATACTTTGGAATCGATACCTTAATTCGATACCTAGAAATCAATATTCATAACCCGTTTTCTAAGTGTTTATTGTTTGATATCGGTTTCAAGAGATATAAAATTAATTTACCGATTCTACCATAACTATGGTGTGAGATTTGCAATATTGTGAGATTTTTTTTGTAATAATTATACTTATGTCATAATAAGGATATTTGCTACACACAATAATAACTAGAGAACGGACACGCTTACCACATGACGCAAAGCCCAGTGCAGTACCGGCGAAAGGCTGTATTTGTAAAATATTTAATTTTATTTATATAATTGGAAAACGAACGGGTGGTTCGCTATAACATTACGAAATACATATTTATTTGTTGAAAAGTTGTATTTATAAAGTTTTTAATTTTATTTATATAATTGGAAAACATACGGGTGGTGATCTATCTATCTAAAATTACGAAATACATATTTATTAATTAATTTTATTTATATATGTAATTGGAAAACAAACGGGTGGTGATCTATAAAATTATGAAATACATATTGCTGTGTATTGTGGAAATATATTGAAGTTAACCAACAATGCACTGCTATAAGTCCGGGCTGCCTTACGGAGAGTATATTTCTTTTACACGAGTCCTCTATAGTCTCAGGTTCATTTAAGAACGTGGACAGAAAAATAAAATATAAGCATTAAAACCAGCACTTACTTTTCTATTATATTTTTATTTAAAAAAAAACAAAAAAAAATCGTCTTTACAAAGTATAAAGACGTGCTACCGCTACAAAGCAAGAAGCAGAGGAAAACTTGTATGGTAATGAACTCATACAATGAAAAAACCTCTTATTAACGCGAGAAAAATAATACTAATTAAATAGGTCGGACAACTTTCAAATTCAAATATTTACTTTAACCCACAAACTTCAAACGTCAACAGAGACAAAAGTGTTAACTACGCGTGTCAATGAACAGATCATGCGCAGCATAAACATGATAAAATATTCCCACCAAAATCTGTCTTCAAAATACTACTAAACATGAAAGCAAAAACTCCCACATAAAGAAACATGAAAATTTTCCTTGCTATTCATCTATCAATAAAATATATCAAAATTAAATATAATCAATTAAACTACGAGCTCAAAATTTATAACAATCATTACAAAGAATAATATAAAATAAATGTATTAGCAACAGGTGTACTTACATTAATTAATGTAACCTTAGCACACACAAAAAAAAACTTAACGAGAGATTTTTCAGATGAATCATGCATTTTCAAATAAAAATACAAGTTATAAAACACTTGTACCAAGTCGATAGTTAAATTGAACACATCAATAATCAAAAACTAATCACAAACCGAAATTATAAAATACTTTAAATAAAGAAAAAGTCTTTATTCAAAGTTGAACACATGTGCATCATCTGAAGATACATAAATCTCTAACTATATCAGATACACGATATCGTCATCAACCGGCAAAGCTACACAGTACCCCCGCAAGACGAACTACCTCCTAAATAATGTATATAGTCCCGGTCATTACAATAAATCCAAAAACATTAAATTTAATACAATATACAATAAAAGTACATTTTAAATAAATGTCATCAAAATTCAATATTCAATTCAATAGTTCAATATAATTCTTCTTCGGAGAAAAGTTCATTGCACATCCCGAAGATTATTCAATAAAAAAACCTGCACATATCAAAATTCTTTTCATGGAATAATCTTTAGCACTCGAAGCACTAACGCCAGTGTCGCACCCTGACATGTAATTTTTCCCCGCACTCACATGTTGCATTGCGTCAAACAGGATCATCCTCGTTGAACAGCAGTAGTGGTGGAGCGAACAGTTTCCAATTTTCCCATATACTTTTTCATTTTCCATATAAAATGGATTTTCCAATTTTCAAAAACGTCTATGTCATTTTAGCTTTTGACATTTTAAGCTCAGCTTATGTCATTGTGACTTGACATTTTGCCATAGGTTTGTTGCCATGCATCACAGACGAAAGAACCACTCCGGAGCAACAGTCTTCGTCGAATAATCAATCTCCTGGGCTTGCGTCTCTCCATGGATATCATAAACAAAAAATGCATAATTTGTAAAAATTTCTTATTCATTACCATAATCATAATCATAAAACAACTATCATATTATCATATAACATTTTGTTACAACCATTTTTCATAAAATAAATCTTCTTACCATCAATCTTCTTTTAATTATTTTAATTTCCATAAATCTTCTTAATTAATCATTATTATAATTATCATTCATATTATTATTATAGCTACTGCTACCATATTCTTTTCATCATAAAAATTTCATCCAACTTCTTCATTCAATTATAATTTTATTAACCTTCTTATACATAATTTTATATTTCGCAAGAATAAATCTTCTTATAAACAAATTTAATCCAACATCAAGCATCAATTGCTATAACTAACTCTTCTATCATACGAAACAACTTCTTCTATTAATGAACATAATTACTTTACTCTTTTAATTAGAGTTACAAACTTACTTCTATATTTATTAGAGTTACAAACTTCTTCTTTTATAAACAAGCATAATTGCATTCACAAACTTCTTCTTTTATTAGCAAATTTTATTGCTTTAACAAACTTCTTCATATTAATTACATATAATTATATAGTATTATTACAATCTTCTTCTTTAATAAACGAATTCCGATATTCAAACCATCAAACAATTCCATACTTAATTGCCAATCAGCTTCCTCAAACTTTTCATACAGTACTATTTACTGTTACCATTTTTATGATTCATTACTTTATATTTTCTTTCCAATGCACATTATAATATAAATATAACTATATATTTTCAACGACAATAATTCAATTTTCAAATAATTTCTTTCAAATTTTAATTTTCTTCCTATTTGGAATGTTTTCCTTATAAATATATTAATTAATTACTAATTTTCATAATTTCATAATCATTATCTCCCATACATCCATTAAACCAGATCCATTTCTTTTTAACTAATATTTTTAATTATTCAATACATCAATTCCTAATTTACTTATTCTAAGGCAAAACCATAATCCCTTGCACAATCAATCTCAAAATAGTATACAACAACATTTTCATTTGTTGGGCCTATTCAAAATTCCTAATTGTTAACAAGTCTCGATTTATTTTTTTACTTACCTTAATCTGAATATTAAAAGTAGGTCTAGTTCTTTTAACTCTAGTACCTTGTAACTTAAATCTAGGTCTAGTACTCTTGTATCTAGTACCTTTGTAATTAAGATTAGGTCTAGTGTCTTTACATCTAGTACCTTTTAAATTAAATGTAGGTCTAATACTTTTGTATCTAATACCTTTATGATTTCCAATTTTTAAAATCCTTTGTTTTGCAATATCCCTATTTGAATTATAATTACTATAATAATGACAATGATAAGCTCTGTTTGGAGAGGCCATTTTACTTCTCCTTCTTTGCATATTATTATTATTATACGTCGGAACTGCCTGATTAATTTTTAAATTGCAATGTTTTCTTAATTTAGACACCCTGGATACTTCATTATTTCCTTTAATCAAATATTTTAAATTAGAGTGTCTCCTAATTATATTTGACTCTCTTTTCTTATTATTATGACTAATATTTAATTTATTGTTTAAAAATTCCTTTCTTACCCCCTTTTTACTCCTTTCCCAGGGTTGACTAGTGAACCCATCCTGGATTTCGTTTGTGGCATTCACCTCGTCAGGTACCATGTCCTCCTTGGTTATGTCAACGTCCTGAAGACAAATTTCTGTCTTCTGCATCTCATTTTCTTCATTAGGCACTTCCTCCAAACTAGCTCCAATTACTCCCTCCATCTCTTTTCTAATTTGTCCCATTTCTTCCTTTATTTGTTTTCCCATTTGTTCTACTTGTAATGTATCCATTATAACTTCTTTATTTAATTGTTTTCCCATTTGTACTACTTGTAATGTATCCATTATTACTTCTTTATCTTGATTACCAACTATCTTTTCTATTTTTATTTCCATATCTTTTTGTCTTCTACTTTGTTCTATTTCTTCCTTAAATTGCTTTTCCATACGGGCCACCCTTTGTTCTGCCCGTTCCCTCATTTTCCGTAGTGTCTCTCTTCATGCATAGCACTATTTTTACCTATGCTTTGTTCTATTTTTTATATTGTGTTTTATTTTAATTTGTTCTTTATGTCTGCCTCTTCTTTGTTCGCTCCACGTTGGATTGCGCCATAAATATGCTGTGTATTGTGGAAATATCTTGAAGTTAACCAACAATTCACTGCTATAAGTCCGGGCTGCCTTACGGAGAGTTTATCTCTTTTACACGAGTCCTCTATAGTCTCAGGTTCATTTAAGAACATGGACAGAAAAATAAAATATAAGCATTAAAACCAGCACTTTTCTATTATATTTTTATTAAAAAAAAACAAAAAAAAATCGTCTTTACAAAGTATAAAGACCTGCTACCGCTACAAAGCAAGAAGCAGAGGAAAACTTGTATTGTAATGAACTCATACAATGAAAAGACCTCTTATTAACGCGAGCAAAATAATACTAATTAAATAGGTCGGACAACTTTCAAATTCAAATATTTACTTTAACCCCCAAACTTCAAACGTCAACAGAGACAAAACTGTTAACTACGCGTCAATGAACAGATCATGCGCAGCATAAACATGATAAAATATTCCTACCAAAATCTATCTTCAAAATACTACTAAACATGAAAGCAAAAACTCCCACATAAAGAAACATGAAAATTTTCCTTGCTATAAATATATCAAAATTAAATATAATCAATTAAACTATGAGCTCAAAATTTATAACAATCATTACAAAGAATAATATCAAATAAATGTATTAGCAACAGGTGTACTTACATTAATTAATGTAACCAGTGGCTTAAAGAAGAACCTAGATTCTCTTCGGAATATCAAGAACCATATCAAAAGGATTTTATTAACATAACCGAGTGGATAACCTCGAGAACTTGGTTCGTAAGCAGTTCTACGAAGAGGATATTTTCCAGCCGTACGAGAAGTGCAACATAACTCCCAACCTACCAGTGCCCGTTGGATATTTCCAGATCTTTCATCATATTTTATATATTCAAGGTCTGAAATCTCCAAACTCTACAAATACACCAGGCACACCAGCGAAAATAGATTCTCTTATTGTCTTAAAAGATATCAATTCATATGTTGTTACATATTATAAAGTTTTTAAACTCACGTTATCTTGAGGGACAAAATACCATTTTCAAATATCAGTTTTTTTTAAATTTTAATAATAATCTCTTGAATAACCTGTATTTACTTTATGAACCATACGTCTACTGTATAGGCAACTTAATATAACTTGTAAGAAGGGGTATACAAGCAACCCAATTTTGATCTATGTATGTTTTAGCATATTAAGTGCACATTGATATCTTATAGTTTGTATCTTGTATAGAAACAATTAATATTCATTCTGATTATATATTTATTTTACTCTATAAAATCTTTTTATTTATGTATGTGTACTGTCTGAGCATCTAGAACCTACCTTAAGACCTGAGATTAAGAAGTGCTTTTGTTAAGTATTGTCTTTTTAAAATTAACGAATTGGAGCTAGCTATTCAGTTATTTTATTAAATTTTATGTACATAATTATTCATAGCCATCATATTATATCATATTGTCGCCCGAACGTGGTGGCTTTTCTCTTCATATAGCATCCGGTATTATATCAATATATATATATATATATATATATATATATATATATATTGAGGTAGGTCAAGCCCACACTCAAGTATGCCCAATAAGCAAAAGGACAATCTCTTAATGTATATAAATAAGTTATTGAATAGTTAATTATATGTCAAAACTGAATTCTTCCCACGTCAAATCAATAAAGTTGAATACGCAAGTTTAATTATTTTTTTTTTAAGACATTCACACATTTATAATCTAACATTTCATTTGTAATAGTATTTTCAGTTCGATAATTTGTATTTACAAAAAAAAAACAACTTAATTGATAAATCATTAATGACGCCATTTATTTAGGTATAACTGTACATAATTTGAATTGTCAATCGCGGGAAAATATCCCATAATAAAAACAGCATAATGTATTATTTTTGACATACACATTATATGCATATTAGTTTTAAAATTAAGTAAATATTTATTACAACATGTAAATGTATTTAAAATTATTGAATTGTCATTTTCATTAGTAGTAATTGTCGAGATTAAATGAATACATACCGATGAACGAATCAAAATCAAGTAACAAAAATAAAAGAAGGTTAGCGTAACTGGAAAAATCGCCATTAAAGCATCCAGACGTATTTTTGAGTGTATCACTAAAAACAAGAAGAAAATTACAATAAATACAAGTAAATTCATACGTCCAATTAGTTAAACATCTTACCAATATTCCCAGCTCCTGTTGGACACATATTTCAAGTTCGTACGTGTACCAGTGACAAAAATATTGCCAAGAGCAATTTGCCGAGAAGCAGTTCGTTAGAAAGTGTTTTTGACCGGGGTGACGCCGTTCGAACGCCGACGAAAAACCTGCCTTTCCTAAACCGTTTGAGATCCCGTTTTTATCCAGAATCCTGCACCAATTACTTAAGTATTCTTTAAAATCTCACATCTATATTGAAAAGACAATTTAAACAATCATATTAAAAAAGAATATAGTATATTATTTATATTAGTTAAGATATACATTATTAAATACGATATATAAGATTTAGGTTATTTATTACTTTTAAAGAGGAAGAATACAGTTACGTTTTAATTTAATTTTTCTTTGTTTTACGTCATACATTCTAGTTATATTAAAGTTATTGACTTAATTCTCCTAATTAATTAAAGATTATCTTCACTATTTCTATATTTATCTATTTCATTTATTTCATGTAATATTTATCGTAATTTATCATAGTTAAATAACGTATTAAATTTATCACGTTACAAAATTTATATACAAATTATACTTAACAATTAATGCTTATAACTTACCTGTTAATAGAGATCTTAAGAACATTAAAGTTATTATTCGTGAACCTGATCTCGACATTTTATTTTGTAGTATAGCTTTAACAACAATTAACCTATCATTTAGGAATCTAAAAATATCAGTAGTGTTTGATTGAAGTCACCGAACTCGCACTTTAAATTTGGACATATCACAATGCCCTAACACTAGAGTCTATTTTGTTCTCGAGTTTAGCCGGACCCTGAAGATAATAAACGCACATTAATTAATACTTATTAATAAGTTTATATCCGAACAGCTGTTTTAGGTTACATTTATGGAATAATTCGCAAGTAGGCAACTTTGCATCTTGCGCATATAGATTAAACTCGAACAACCCCATCTATATGTTACTTAGAGCAATGTAATTAGTTCGTATATGTAAAATTCACCGAATAAATATAAAAACTAACAAGCCATTTATTCACAGCTGAGCATTTTTATATTCATAAACGTTTACATTATTTTATTACGCATCTTGCTCGTTATCAATTTTCAGTACAACGAGAGGCTGCTCGTTATCAATTGTCGCCGCAACGTGTCGCTTAGAAAACGTGCTCAATCAAACACGTAATACAAAATAAAACGAGAGAGAATAAATTTAAAAAACTGTATTCTTTCTAGATTTATTTAAGATACAAAATTTTTTATAATTGTAAGTTGTATTTTGCTTCTTGTGGTCATTTTTGTGTGATAGGATGCTGACTGGTACCCAGGAACAGGATTTGTAAGTTTGTTTTTTTAAAAAGGGGTTATTGTTTGTATAATAAACACTAAACGAATAGGTCAAAAAGATTAAAATAATAATTATTTGAAGAGATAAGAATTTATTTATACAATTTATTAGCAAATATAACACTAATACTAAAACATCAGAATAGGAATAATCAATATACATAAACTAATAGAACCTATAATCATAACACTATCATATATATTTTTTCAATAATAATAATAATATGGACAAGCGTACAAGGAGTAAGTCAAGGGAAAACCTAGCAGATAGAGAGGACCAGGCTGATCAGGGTGATTCTGTTACAGCCACAGCACAAGCAGAAGCTTCAAAGGAAGAGGCGACGATGAACTTTAATTCGTTAACCGCTTTGATAATGAATATGCAACAAAAACAAGAAGCTAATTTTAAACAATTTGTAGCGGAAAATAATGAAAAACTAGATGCTAACAATAAAAATATAAGTCAATTAGAAACTAATTTAACGCGAAAATTAGAAACAAATATCAGCCAGATAGAAATGAATTTAGCACGAAAATTAGAAATTAATAATGAAAATTTCAAACAACTAATCACAGAAAATAATAATAGATTAGAGACTAATATCAGTCTCATAGAAACCAATCTCAACAGCAAATTAGAACAACTCAAACAGGACAAGGAAGAAATAAAGATGGATATAAAGGGTTTGAAAGATAGTCAAACAAAGATCGAGAAGATAATACATCAAACACTAGAAGAAAGCGAGTTAAAATGCTTGCTGAAAATGGACGAAACTCTAAATGTCCATAACCAACATTGGGCCAAACAATTAGAGAATACTTCACAGGAAATTTACGTAATTACCAACAATAAAATAATAACCGCAAATACGGAAACAAAAACCGAAATAACAAAGTCCTGTAACGAAGCTCATACAAAATTAAATAACAAATTAACAGATTTTAACCTAAGTAACGAAATAACATCGTTAAATCTAAAACAACATTTTACCGATAGTCTCAACACTCAGATGGGGGAACATAGGACATTCTACGAACAAGAGATCAATCAAGTAAAAGATAATCTTGACACCTTCCGAACGAACCAGGATAATAATAAAAGGTATTATGAATCCGAACTGAGGATAATTGAAACGAAGATCAAAAGATATACTGCGTCTGATAATTGCATAAACACAGGAGGTCTCACCATAAAAATAGAAAATTTAACTCATTTCGATGGGGATATAACGCACGTACACCCCATGCTCTATTTAAATGGACTCCTGCGTTATTTAATTGATGTTCCGGACAATAAACAAAAGATGGACATAATAAGAGTTACACTTAAAGATAGTGCTCAGGAGTGGTTCTTGCGCATTGAAGACCATTGCGAGGACGTAGAGCAATTCGTGTCATTATTTAAGAGGAATTACTGGGATGAAGCACAACAAAATCGTGCCAAAATCAGACTTCTAACCGGTAAATATAGAATGGGCTCAACAACTAGGGAGATATATGCTTCAAGAATGTACAACCTGTGTAAACACATAGCTGATATGGAGGAATCAACCATAGCACGACAGTTACTGAACCATTTCATTTATTCGGACACACAAGCAATTATTTGTCAACGAGTCAATGACATGGATTCCTTAATAGAAATTCTCCGAAGATTAGATGACTTTGCCGAAGGTAATCGTAGTTCTTTTCCAACAGTACAACGTAATACGAATAACAGTCTATATAATTCCTCTAATAATCGACCGAGCAATACAAATTATAACACCATACATAATCCATCTTTTAGACAAAATTACTCACAAAATAATCGACCGAATCATGTACAAGAAACAACCTCATATAATAATAACAGAACTAACAACAATTATACTCAGGCGAATCTAACAACTAATAATAGTAACACTAATTATAATAATAATCACGCAAGTCCTGCACCAAATTATAACACTCATCAAAATTATCGTAACCATTCTACAAATCCTTTTCATAATTATAACAATAGACCCAATCTTTCGAATTATCCACCCCCTAATAATAATAATTATAATAATAATACACGAACGTATGATGCTAATCGTCAGAATAATAACAATCAGTACAACAACCCGCCGGGAAGAAGAGGTATGAATAATTATAGATACCGTAATAGAGGACGTGTTAATAACTACTGCCGGAGACCATTGTCACCACTGCCCTCTAGACAAGAATCGGAGGATGTAAAAAAAAAAATGCCGATTTCGGAAATCGATATGTACACCAACCCGACACCAAGCACCTCAACCCAAAATCTTTAAATAAAATCGACTGTAACTACCCCTCAAAATTAAACAATATAACTTTTTATCAACCCTTTGAAGAGTTCATACACGTAGAAGAAACTGGAACCCATAATATAGATACGCACTCTCTACCAATTATTAAGATTAAATTTACAAACATAGAACTAAGCTGTTTAATAGATACTGGAGCCGAAATAACGTTATTAGAAGAGAAAAAGGCAATCTTAATCGATAATTATGAAAAGAAAATTATAAGGACTAAGGGAACAGATTTGATAGCCGCTAATGGTAAACGAATGGGGAAAATTCAAAAAAGAATATGTACGGAAATAATGGTGAAAGATAAGGAATATGTCATACAATGCTACATTATAGGTAAACTGCAATACGATTGCATAATTGGGATAGATAACATTAAGAATTTAAAAATGATATTGGATTTCAAAAGAAAAATAATAATGATCGATGAAATAGAGATAAGGATGGAGAAACAGTTATCTGAGGAAGAAGAATATGAATATAATTATTTTAAAGATAAACATTTACAGAAGGAGATTAATAATATATTACAAGAAAGATTGAATACAGATAGTTATGATAATGAATGTAGTAATAAGGAAGAAGGAATAAATATTAAAATGAATAATGATGATTATATATATGGATTGGAAGAAAAGGAAGATGGAATAGGAATGCAGAATGTAGAAGAAGTGGTAGTAAGAAAAGAATTAAATACCCTCAGAACAGTAAATAATTTAGAAGATATAGAAGAAATAATTAAACTACAAAATATACCATATCATATGATCCCATCAAAATTAGTAAAAATTTTATCTGACAACCTAACATTAATCAATGATGTAGTAGTATTCGCACGTAACTATCAACATACAATAAGAATAGACAATGACAACCCATTATCGAGCAGAAACTACCCAATACCATACCATTATCAGGAAAAAGTTAATATGGAGCTTAACAGATTAGAAGAATCTGGTATTATTGAAAAATCTAATACATATTTCATCAATCCCATAGTTATTGTTCAGAAAAAAGATTTATCGTTAAGGATATGTTTAGATGCAAGATCACTAAACAAACGTATCAAACCTGAATACGAAATGCCTCAAAACATAGATATACTAATAACGAAATGTGGTAACAAAAACTATTACAGCAAATTAGATTTAAAAAACGCATTTTGGCTGATAAATTTAGAACCTAATTCCAGGAAATACTGTGGATTTTTAATAAATGGAGTAGTTTACCAATTTAGAGTCTGCCCGTTTGGATTAAAAACTTCACCTGCAGCTTTGATAAGATTTTTACACCGCATTTTAGATAAATATGATAATTTCGCACTTCATTATTTAGATGATATCATAATCTTTTCCGAAACTTTAGACCAACATTTAGAACATTTAAAAATAATATTAACCACTTTATGTAATGAAGGTTTAAAATTAAATTTAAGCAAATGTCAATTTTTCAAAACAGAAATAGATTATTTAGGATATATCATCAATAAAGATAATATCTACCTAGATCCTACTCGACTGGATGAAATCAAAAACTTCACTCGGCCGAAAAATTTAAGGACCTTACGAGGATTCTTGGGAGTTTTGAATTATTATAGAAAATTTATTACTAATTATAGCGAGAAAACACTACCATTACTTCAATTATTGAAGAAAAATACGAAATGGAATTGGACTGCAAAGTGTGAAAAATGTTTCATAGAACTTAAGGAGAACTTTGTGGAGAACTTGAAATTGCACCATCCAGATTTCTCTTTGCCTTTTATTGTAAGAACAGATGCTTCGCACCAGACCATTGCTGCTGAATTAGTTCAACTCAGAGGAGATACAGAAATCCCTATACATTTTATATCCCGTACTTTGAATGCTTGCGAAATACGATATACAATATCCGAAAAAGAAATGTTAGCAATAGTATATGCGATAACAAAGCTCAGATATTATTTAATTGGAAAATCATTCATACTAGAAACTGATCATAAAGCGCTTATAAACATCATGAATTCCAAATTAAACAATAGTCGTATCTATCGTTGGACTTTATTAATACAACAATTTGATTTCGTAATTAAGTACAAGCCAGGGAAAGAAATGGTAACAGCAGATGTTTTAACAAGAAAAGATGGGGAAATGAAGAAGCAAAGTATATGCATAAATCTGGTAATGTTACAAAAGGAAGGTTTATTTTCATTGGATAGGGTAAAACAAACACAATTAACACAAGAATTTGACCCTTTACGAAAGATTATCAGTGAGGGAAGACAATTTAAAGGTATGTTTATTAGAAATGGTATCATAATTAAGAACATAGGTGATAATGAATTGTATGTTATAAATGAGGAACACACCAGAGAGATAGCAAATTATCTACATTATAATTACACACATATCGGAGCGAGAAAATGTTGGCTCGTGTTTAGAGAAGCGTATTTTTGCACAAACGATGAGAGAATCATCAAAAGCGTGACAAAACAATGTCAAACATGCTTATTCGCTAAGGACAAAAATCGAACAAACTCAAATTGGAGTAGTAACATAATAGCATACGATAAATTAGAATTAATATCAATAGATTTCTTGTCAAATCTCATCTCAAGCACAAAAGGATACAAGAACATCCTAGTAATATGTGACATTTTCTCAAAATATATAAAGTTAATCCCAACGCAAAAATGCAATACAGATACAGTACTACAAGCACTTACAGACTATTTTATCCAATATGGTACTCCACAAGCTATACTCTCAGATCATGCGACCTATTTTACAAATGATAGATATAAACAATTTTTACATACAAGGAATATTAAAACCTACTACACCTCGATACGATATCCACAAGGTAATCCTACCGAAAGATACATACGAGAAATATTAAAGTATCTCAGAATTTTGTTAGATGAAAAACATAATCGTTGGGCTAGACATCTACCACAAATTGAATTTATATTAAATAACACACCCAGCACAGTCCACAATCACTGTCCAATAAAGATTTTTACAGGAGAAGCACCACAAAGACCATGGGTAGAGCCAGAGTTAGTAAATTTATCGGAACGTACAGATGAGGTCAGACTAAAATTAATAAAACGTAAGAATAAATGGGAAAAGAAACAGAATGACTATAGCAAGAAATACAAAACATATGAATTAGGTGACCGAGTTATAGTCAAAAGCTTAAGAGTATCTAATGCAAAACAGAAAATCATGGGTAAGCTACTGAAGGCCTATCAAGGACCATTTATAATAAATCAGAAATTAGGCTATAATACATATGAATTAATCGAGCCTAATACCGATTATATAAAGGGGAGGTATCATATATCAATGTTACAAGATTATACAGCATAAAAAAAAAAAAAAACAAATTTGAATAAGAACTAAACACATATAAATTTAATATCAACAAATCAATATCTATAATTAAAATATAATATACAGTTACACTTGAAAGACATAAAGGGGTAGTTAACAGTTCGAAAAACTGAAACAACACAACACAAATAATATGATATACAAACAAATATAGAAAGAACAAGTATCTACATGATATAATATGATAAACAGTTAAATATGTAATGGGGAAACAAAACGAATATTAACATGCTTAAAATTAAATAAAATGAATTCCTAAAATGTAATATATATATAAGTAATAGTATGCTAAGAATAAATAGAAGGTTTGATGTAATGTTAAAGGAATGGAAAAAGTCTAGATTAATAGAGAGAGTAGGAATAAATATATAATATGGGGATATAAAGTATGAATAAGATATGAATTAGTATTATAAATATGAATATATAGAAATATAGATGAGAATGTCTAATAATGGGGAATTTAATTATATAATAAGGAATGGTATTATAATAAGAAAAGAGTAGGATTCGCTAGTCAGAACATGTATTTAACATGAAAGAATTATTTATTGTGAAAACTAAAACCTATATTAATATATCAAGTTTAAAAAAAATAGAAAACTTTAAGCATGGACCATCAACAAGTAAAATAAATAGAGTAAACCCCCAAAACAAATCATTTTAACTATTAAAACATCGTTACAATATATCAAGAAGAGATAATAATTTTCTTTTAAATTAAAAAAAAAAAACAGACTTCAAAAAGTTAACAGTTCAAAAATAATATTAACAAATCAACACTTAAAGGGACAAGCATTAACTATAAATGTATATTAAAAACAGCTTATATGCACAAAAACTCATATGATAAAGCAAACAACTTAATAGTTCAAAGAGAATAATTTGGATAAGCCTCTTTGCCAAGTCAATAACGGCATACCAAATTACTGGGGAATTGAGGTAGGTCAAGCCCACACTCAAGTATGCCCAATAAGCAAAAGGACAATCTCTTAATGTATATAAATAAGTTATTGAATAGTTAATTATATGTCAAAACTGAATTCTTCCCACGTCAAATCAATAAAGTTGAATACGCAAGTTTAATTATTTTTTTTTTAAGACATTCACACATTTATAATCTAACATTTCATTTGTAATAGTATTTTCAGTTCGATAATTTGTATTTACAAAAAAAAAACAACTTAATTGATAAATCATTAATGACGCCATTTATTTAGGTATAACTGTACATAATTTGAATTGTCAATCGCGGGAAAATATCCCATAATAAAAACAGCATAATGTATTATTTTTGACATACACATTATATGCATATTAGTTTTAAAATTAAGTAAATATTTATTACAACATGTAAATGTATTTAAAATTATTGAATTGTCATTTTCATTAGTAGTAATTGTCGAGATTAAATGAATACATACCGATGAACGAATCAAAATCAAGTAACAAAAATAAAAGAAGGTTAGCGTAACTGGAAAAATCGCCATTAAAGCATCCAGACGTATTTTTGAGTGTATCACTAAAAACAAGAAGAAAATTACAATAAATACAAGTAAATTCATACGTCCAATTAGTTAAACATCTTACCAATATTCCCAGCTCCTGTTGGACACATATTTCAAGTTCGTACGTGTACCAGTGACAAAAATATTGCCAAGAGCAATTTGCCGAGAAGCAGTTCGTTAGAAAGTGTTTTTGACCGGGGTGACGCCGTTCGAACGCCGACGAAAAACCTGCCTTTCCTAAACCGTTTGAGATCCCGTTTTTATCCAGAATCCTGCACCAATTACTTAAGTATTCTTTAAAATCTCACATCTATATTGAAAAGACAATTTAAACAATCATATTAAAAAAGAATATAGTATATTATTTATATTAGTTAAGATATACATTATTAAATACGATATATAAGATTTAGGTTATTTATTACTTTTAAAGAGGAAGAATACAGTTACGTTTTAATTTAATTTTTCTTTGTTTTACGTCATACATTCTAGTTATATTAAAGTTATTGACTTAATTCTCCTAATTAATTAAAGATTATCTTCACTATTTCTATATTTATCTATTTCATTTATTTCATGTAATATTTATCGTAATTTATCATAGTTAAATAACATATTAAATTTATCACGTTACAAAATTTATATACAAATTATACTTAACAATTAATGCTTATAACTTACCTGTTAATAGAGATCTTAAGAACATTAAAGTTATTATTCGTGAACCTGATCTCGACATTTTATTTTGTAGTATAGCTTTAACAACAATTAACCTATCATTTAGGAATCTAAAAATATCAGTAGTGTTTGATTGAAGTCACCGAACTCGCACTTTAAATTTGGACATATCACAATGCCCTAACACTAGAGTCTATTTTGTTCTCGAGTTTAGCCGGACCCTGAAGATAATAAACGCACATTAATTAATACTTATTAATAAGTTTATATCCGAACAGCTGTTTTAGGTTACATTTATGGAATAATTCGCAAGTAGGCAACTTTGCATCTTGCGCATATAGATTAAACTCGAACAACCCCATCTATATGTTACTTAGAGCAATGTAATTAGTTCGTATATGTAAAATTCACCGAATAAATATAAAAACTAACAAGCCATTTATTCACAGCTGAGCATTTTTATATTCATAAACGTTTACATTATTTTATTACGCATCTTGCTCGTTATCAATTTTCAGTACAACGAGAGGCTGCTCGTTATCAATATATATATATATGTATATATAAATCCAGCCTGCGTAACTTTGCGTTCGCAGAACTCGAAAAGTAGTCAGTCGATTGACTAGACTTGAATTTTGATATGAGTGTTTTAATAGTGAAATGAAATGTTTTTTTTTAAACGGTGCGACAAAAATCTTCTCGCACCGGTCAAATCTACTGCGTGCTTCGACATAAGTAGCGTAAAAATTTCTCAAATTCGGATATGGTAGTACTTTTTTTATTAGAAGTTGAAGTTTGCTAATCATATACTCTATTTACGCTAAAACATTGTTCAAAAGGAAAATAATTTTGATTTAATCTTAAATGAATTATTTTATATAAAAACTTGAAATAATATGTATAGGTTAGATGTAAATATCAGTAAGATGTTATTTAAAAAAAAATGAAGATAGACAATTGTTAAATTTAAAAGGCGGAAATATTAATGATATTGATATTTGAAAAATAACTAAACAAGTAGTTGGGCTTTTGAAACAAAAAAAGGAGAAATTATTATTGATTGTCGACATACACGATATGAACAAAATCATTCTAAATAAAATCGTAGGTGAAACAGTGACATACATATCCATTGACGCCGTGATGAACTAATGTAAAGCAGTTAATTTTTCAATGGAATTCGCTTGATGTTCCTGGATTACCGTTACACATTCTGAATTTGAAAATTGGAGTGTCAATTATATTACACCGAAACATCGTTAATCAGCCAAACTTATGCAATAGCATACGATTAGTAGTTAAAAAATTTATGAACAATCTAATTGAAGCAACAGTTCCCATTGGGCCTCATAAAGGTCAAGACGTACTATTTCCACGAATACCACTCATTCCGACCGACATGGCGTTAGATTTCAAACGACTTCAATTTCTACTACGCCTTGCGTTCGTTATGACTATCGATAAAGCGCAAGGGCAATCTTTGCAAGTGTGCGGTTTGAATTTAGAAAGCGATTGCTTCCCTCATGGACAATTATACGTCGCATGCTCCAGAGTCGGTAAATCGTCGCATGCTCCAGAGTCGGTAAATCGTCTGATCTTTATGTTTTTGCAGAAAACGGACAAACAAACAATGTAGTCAATTCACTAGCTTTACAATAGAAAATATTTTTTTGAACATCCTTTTTCCTCTTTTCCTTTCATTCCACATAGCTACAGCAACGCTAGGCAAGATATTGAATTGAATGATGTGTTTTCTCGGTGAATCTATGTTCACTACAATACTTTTATTTACTTTCCCATTCATTTCATATCAGCCAGAGCAAGAGCAAAGCGTTGCCGAGCTTAGCTAGTTATGTATAAAACAAAAACGTTTAATGTTAATGCTGATTTATCCCTTTTACTGTCACACTGCTTTCAGAACTAAGGAGTATTATATTAATGATTTAAATAGAACGTTGTTTTACTCTTAGTTCTTAATGTGACTTATGTAATTCTGATCTTTTTCTTTTGTAGCAGGTTTTCTTAATGTTAAGAAACCATGCAAAAGTAGTCATTTGCTCTTAATAACTTAACTTTTAAGACCTACAAAATACTATGTTACGATTTGCATATGGTTGCACAAATGTTTTCTTCAAAATAGTTTCTCTAATTTAAAATATTAGAAACGGAACAGTAATAAACCCTTACCATGGATACAAATTTATTGCGATGGCGGTCGAAATTTTGCTTTTTGATCACTTAACTCTGTGTAATATCGTTGTATTCGCATTTTAAGGACACATATATTTACATTAATTGAGAAAATAAAAAAAATGTGAGCCTCAAGAAATTTTTGCAAAATTAAAATACAAAAATAAATGATTATATTTATTATGTTTTGGACAAGTTTTAATAAATTTCATATAATTGATAAAATTTCTGTTTTAAATTTAACGAACGTTTTCGCAGTACTATACTTGGCATTACAAATTTCGATATTTCTTCAGTTACGTGTCCAATATTCTTCTCTTTTTTCGATGGCCACGATTAATAAAAGTCTGCGTTCAATGTACATGAATCGAATCTTGAACCTTCGGGGTAACAATGTTTCATTAAAGAAAAATATGAAAAAAGGACGCTTAAGTTATTACTTGAATAACGCATACCTGAAATTAGCTACCAATTTTCACACTTAAGCGAAATCGATTTTTTTCTTCACGGTTACTTGATATATCTCAGCTACAGTGTGTGATAAATATATTCAAGTAACACGACAAGTTGTTATTAAAATTTTTTTATTTCGTTCTAGGAAAATGGTTGCAGTGGCGTGACGTGTAGCGGATTGGTGTTGTTTTAATTTATTGTCGGTTTTAAGCGATTTTCGTACGTACTTATTTTCTCTTCATAAAATAAAATTTTTATGGCCCAAAGATGGATTATAGTGTTCAGTTTTGGTGGAATATTAGGGTATAAAGTATATTTATAGCTAAAAAAACAGTTGGATTAGTACATCCTGGCAAGACAAGATCGTTTTGAAAATTGTATAAATTACGTCTACATTAAAACTGTGAACAGAATATTTAAGTAGCTAATGATTCCTACCGGTGTTACAAAATTAAAACGCTTTTAACACCATATTACTGTACTCTTCGTCTTTATATTCTCAGATTTTTAATAAAATATATTTATAGTTTAACCTTTGAACTCTACCCGGGTGTAACCCAGCCTTGCTCGAAACTTCGGTTATTTTTTCAACAGATGGCAACACGAAATTGTGGTGCCTATATGTACACGTAGTTGATTTGTTGTAATCGTTGAAGTCACACGTGTTTTTGTTTGATGTAAAACGTCTGTTTGGGGTAAAGGTGTGGCCCTGGGTAGCATTAGTGTGGCAAGTTTATAATTTTATCTAATCAGATAGGTTTATATTCATTTATTATTATATTACATTTTACATAGTTAAGGTATTTTTTAGCGTTCAGTATGGCATATAGCTCTTCTTAACCACTAACACAAAAAGAAGTTCAGGAGATCATTGAAAATTTGTCTGATTTAGAAGCAGACGATAAATAAGGTATTTTAGAAGAAGATGTAGTAATAGAAGACTTTAGAAATGATTTTGAAAGCGATTTTGACGACTAGGAATATTTTAATTTGTCCCTATCCTGCCTTCAACAAAAATTAGAAGCAAAATGTCGAAGTGATACAGCTAGAACAGGCAGCAGTTTGGTAGAATGTGCAAATATAGAACAAGAAATATCAGCACAAAATAATGAAGAACAAACTGCAAATGATGATGACGTTCAGAAAGACAACATATGTGGAGCTCAGTTTCAAAACGCAATTTCTCCAAAATTTCGAAAAATTGAATATAGGTGGTGCTATACTACAGAAGTTGAATACCTTCAGATTAGTATATGAACTTTTTCAAAATGGACTCTATACCCATTATAGAAGCTTAAAAAGTTAACGCTTTTATTCAAACCGAATTTTCTCCGACATTGTTGCGTTCAAAGTGAAATTTCGACTTATGTTGTTGCCGTGAATGTATTAACCAGCAAGTTATGTTTGCGGCGACCGTGTTTAATACTTAAAATAACATTGTAGAAAGTCTGCGAAAGAAGTATAAAAATGAATGGGTTAGGTGAAGTTTCTGTTAGCGAACATAATGTTGGTGTACGTAAAAGAATAAGAAACAATGAACGTCATCGTAGAGAACGAGCAAAGGTGCTAAGGTAAGTGATTCGCACAAGTTAGGTTATGTTAGTTTGTAGTATGAGAACAAAATTTATTTTATAGATATAGTACTTCTTTTACCGGAATAGAAGACTGGGAAAAACCTTGTAATCATGAAGGTATATTTAAATGCAATGAAATCGATGCAACCGACATAGAATATGCCAGAAAAAAGTTTTTTAAAACTCCAAAGTTTCCAAATGTTTCGGAAAGTAGACGGAAAGAAGGTACAAGTTTGTCAGAAGTTTTTCTTAAAATGTTTCAACGTAACAGCACGCAGGGTAAATACAATAGCAAAATGTAAATTTAATGGCGAAGAAATCAAGGAAAATCGTGGTGGAAATCACAAAGCTCATAAATTCGCCCATAAAAGAAAATCAGTTATAGAGTTCATAGGAAAATTGAAAGCTACTGACAGCCACTACAACCGCAAAAAATCTCAACGGTTATATTTGCCTTCACATCTCAGTATAAAAGCATTGTGGAAAATCTATAACTCTGAAAATGCTGACAAGTTGGTCACCTATTCATTTTTCTCTAATATATTTTCAACAAATTTTAATATTGGGTTTGGGAGACCTGCCACTGATGTTTGTGGTTTATGTTTTAAACTTAAACATCAGCTGAAAGGAGTTAAACAACAAAATGGCTCCCATTATAACTCAATTGAGGGTTCATACACTCCGAGCGAAACAGTTCCATCTATTAATGAAAAACGATTTAGAGAACACACTCTCTTACTGCTTTGATATGCAACAGATCCAACCATTGCCCAAACTAGCAGTTTCACAAGCATACTACTTACGTCAGTTGTCGTTCTACAATTTTTGCGTGACGGACCTGCAGTGTAAAACGCCAATATTTTACACCTGGTCTGAGAATGAGGCAAACAGAGGAGCAAATAAAATTGCTTCTGCAATAAGAGATTTCTTAATAAAGTTGGATATTCCAGAGAACTGTACACACCTACAATTTTTTGCGGACGGTTTCGCAGGGCAAAACAAAAACTGTTACCTTGTTCATATGATGGCCCTGTGGTTATACCGTGAAGCCTCCAAAAATCTCTCTGATATTACTATTATCTTTCCAGTCAGGGGGCATTCCTATATGCCAGCAGATAGACTGTTTGGGCAAATTGAAAAGAAGTATAGAAAACGAGAAGAAATTTTATTGAAACAGGATTACGAAAAAATACTTCAGGAAGTTGGAAAAGTTAGAAGTCTAAGTAAGGACTGGGTTCGGAAAAATGTAAAGCAAATGAGTGATTCAAATTGCAGAAAGCTTAAGGGAATAAGTCAGATGAAAAGAATTCACATTAAACGAACATCAGGCCCTAAGGGCAAAAAAGTATTAGTCAAAATGGAGGAGTACTATAGAAACAATGATCCTACTAAAAGGTATGTTATTACTTTTTTTTATTATACTGATATTCTTCACTTTTTCTAACAAAACTTTTTTTAGGTTCGAATCTATATTGAAAAGGAATATTACAATGGAGCATCTAATGTTGGAGGGGCTTCAGCTTGGTAACAACCTAAAATCCGAAAAAATTCAAAATATAAAGGAATTACTTACTTGCTATGACGATAACTGGGAAAATTTGCCTGAGTTACAATTTTATAAAAATATCGTTTTATATCCTGAGAATAATAATGACATAGAATCCGACGATGAACTTTGTGAATGTAACGAAGATGACTGTGGTGTAAAAGTATAGAATTTATCTACAGTATGATACATACGTACATACTTACATACATCTAATACTTGTTCAAAATGATATCTCTCCACTTATTTTAATTCAAAAGGAATTATCGCCAGTGATTCTGTTCAAACAGCATTTTCTTTTGTAATTATTCTATTCTAAGTTTTGAATAAAAAGCATTTTAAATTAAATCCGATAAGAGTTTATATTTACTGACCCTATAGGTCCTGGAAACATGAATATTTTTATTTCCAGACATATATTTTTAAAAATATAATAAATTGCTTATTATTTCCGAATACCGTTTTTGTCGAAATTACGTGAAACTAGGCTCGACATATATTTGCAAATTGAATATGTACCGACTAAACTGAATGTCAAAAACAGGCTCAAGTGGAGTGGTAAATTCGAACTACTGCTTGAAATTTAGTTTTACATCTTCCTGGAAATGGAAGGATCTGCTCATGATGCGTCTAGTGGACTTGAAGCATGATCTTTGTTTTTAACGGAAGACATTTTGAACTCCATAGTTAAGTTCACAAATAAGGAAGTTTTAGTTCAACGAAAGAACTATCCAAGATGTAGAAAATACAAGCGTGCGCCCACCCAGGACTAGAGATACTAATTTAATCGAAAATAGAGCTTTGTGTGGTCTGTTCTACTACGCTGGTGTAATTAATATGAACGCTGTTACTACAAAAGAACTTTGCGACAAAAATAAAGAAATAACCTTTTTTTCGTGCTACCATGAGTGAGGTTCGATTCAATTTTTCAATAAATTGTCTCCCATTTGATAATAGGGCACCATGGTAGAACGGCGAAATAATGATTTTGCACCATTTCGTGATCTGTTTGAGGCTATTATAGGTTATAAGATCTGGGGTGTAGGGAGGGTGGGGTAGTACTGCTGTCTTCGTTGAGGCTAAAAACTGACGCACAACAAGTTACTTGTGGGTTGGTGTATTGTCGTGATGCAGAATCCACGAATCGTTGTGTCACTTGGCAGGCCCTATGCGTCAAATGTTTTCTCGCAGAAGAACGTCGGAATAAAATCGTCCATTAACTGTTTCATCAGGAGGGAGAAATTCGTTGCAAGATGCACGATGCCATCAGCGTCAAAGAAGCAAATTAACATCGGGCTGACGCTGATTTGCCGTGTTTTCTTCGGTCGTGGCGACGATGGCGTCTTCCACTGCGTTGACTGCTACTTTGTACCCATGCACACATGATTCGTGACAGTAATGATTCTGGAACTGAAATTCGCATACCTTTCGGCTGTGTGCACACATGAATACGGTACCGTTTTTGTTCAATGCTGAGAAACTTTGGCACAAACTTTGCAGCACTACGCCACATGTTAAGTTCGCCGTACAACGCTGACAAACGCTATACGACAAACCGACAATGTTAGAAATGTCATGGATTGTTCTTCTTCGGTCTTGAAGGAATGCTAACCTGCAAGACCAAAAAAGGATAGCATCACGCATTTTTGCAATATTGTGTGGGACGCTTTTCGTCGATAGATGACCAGAACACTTATCGTCGTTAACCAACCCGCCCATAAGTTTGCAAGGACATTTAACAGCAAAGAGGAGAACACCGGCAACGATTTCCGTCGGTAGCTAACTAGCAGGAAACTATATGTTTAAATATGCAAGTAACTTTTCGTAGCCTAGGTGGCTCCAATATACAATGTAAAAGATAGAATAGCAATGTTTAACCTAACATCAAGTCAATATCTTCTTCTCGTACACTGACGAGAAATAAGATGAGTTCTAAACGAATTCTCACTAATGCGAAATAAGTATCCGTTGTGTATATCCATGTGTACGTTTTTAACATTTTTGTGTTACTGTATTTTACACTTGATGCTAGTCAAACATCGATATGGTATCTTTCATAAAGAAAATATTGTTTTAACTATTGTTCAACGCATTTTGTTACGCCCTTGTATTTTTCCAGAGTATTTCTTCACGCATACACTCAATGGTTTTTGTTGTATTGTATAAGTACATGTGATGACTTATGCCTGTTAACAAGGCTCTGTCGCAAAGTTACAATTAAGTCAATGTCTTAAAATTCACGTTCCTTTAATGCCAGTCAAGTCCATTGTAACGCTGCATAACCCTAATTAACGATGAGTAATTCATTTTACACTTTATTATACACACGTACGGTCCTGTCAGGTTTCTGATGATAGGTAGGGACCGAAATTTATGATTCGCTTCTCGATCGATGCATATTTTAACTAAATAGATTTGGATCGAAAGTTTTGGAGTGATTGTGCGAGAATATTTGAGTATTTGATTTGAAAGTAATTTATGAATTTATGTAATGTAGACGCTTGTGCTATTTAGTTTGAAATTAATTCTATATATATCTAGGGGACTAAATTAGAGCTTCGTATGTTAAATAGAAATATTTTGTCCACTTATATTCCTCTTTGAACGTGATACTGTGATACGTGATATAATCTAGATAACGTAATTCTGTTGATCTCTACTAGTTTTGCTTTGACTATCTCTTGGGTTATTCTAATTTTTTTCCATATTTGAAATATACTTTTATATTATTTCATTCATCGTTAAAAGAGAGAATGTAAATATTTTTATTTCTTTTCTGTATTTCATCTATTTTTAAAACACAAAATCAAGTAAATATAAAATAGAAGTAAAGCTACGGTTCAAATCTTCACTTTTTAATATTTAATAGTAGCACGACAATTGTTTCGCCGGCACAGTGGCTTCCTCAGGTAATTACAGCTAAAGAGTACGTTAAAAACTTGTTTGTAACAAACTTGTTTGTAACAAACTTGTTTGTAACGTACTATTTAGCTCTAAGTACTTGACGAAACCACTGTGCTGGCGAAACAATTGTCGTGTTACGATTAAATATTAAAAAATGAAGATTAGAACCGTAGTTTTATTTATATTTTAAATTATGGATCTTCATCAAGTAAAAGCCGAATCAATTCAGTTATTCAAATAGATATCATTTACTCAGACATTGTTAAAGCTTCTGATCGTAACAGCCTGACGTTGTTTTACATAAACTCGGAAGCTAGTAGTTAAAGATCTAGGTGTTTTATTTGATACAGCTTAAATTTACTGAGCACATAAAAACAATCTGCAACTATATTTCTCGATCGTTAGGCATCCTTATAAGAACGTGCAGAGGATTCTCTAACGTGTTTACACTAAAAACGTTATATTTTACTATGGTCAGGTCTAAACTGGAATATGCTTCTGTCGTATGGTATCCCATATATACTTACCAGCAACTTGGCTTGCAAAAAATTCAGAAGAGGTTGTTGAAATATATTCCGTTCAGAACTAATGAAGTATGTATATCTACCTCGTAATGTAGACTACAATAGTTATTTGAGCGAGTATGGCATGAAGTTGTTGTCGGAACGGAGGATAGTTTCTAGTGCCAACTTTTTAATCAAAATTGTTACAAACAAAATTGATTCTCCGTATCAAATTGTGGCACACGTCAATCAGCTACATTTTGAGTTCCTCGTGCTAATATTTTCACTAAAGCTCCAATGGTCCATATGGCGAAAAACGCTAACAAGTATTATGGGGATTCCTTTAATAAATAAATGAGGTAGTTTTTCATTTCTTTTATATTGAAGTTAAACGATTAATTTAAATCTGCAAATAGAATCAGCTGAAACATATTGCTGTGAGTTTGGTTTGTTGAATAATGTAATCTAAATGAAGTAAATGGTTGAGTGTGGGCAGTTACTCAAGCTCAAAAAAGGTATATAACCCCTTACCACAATTAATAATCGTATCCTAAATACGTATTTCGACAACTGAGTTGTCATCATCAGTGGGTAAAATCTATAATCAAAGTGTCGAACATGGGACCTGGTAAAGCTAACTCATAGAAACGAACACAACTTTACAACGGCGTCCACATATACACTGACTTTAAAATAAAATGAATACACTAACTAAAATTATGTAAACTAACCCTTCTTAAGAAAACGGAAACACCATGCGTTTATTCTCACGCCCTCGGCTACCTACTTTTCTAAGAATGATAAAAGACAACTGTGTGGTATAGGACCGTTGTCCGAGTTAAACGTACTAATTTTATTTTTAACAATATGAATGCTTTCGTATGCGTCGAAATCTCTTGAGTTGTTGATATTTTTTATAAGTTTTAACCCTTTTACCGACCAATTATGATCCCTGTTTGCATGGTATACCACGCTCGATTTTTCTGGTTCGAGCGTGGCAATGTATACGTGGACGCCATTGTAAAGTTGTGCGCGTTTCTATGTGCTAGCTTTACCGTGCCTCATGTTAGACCACTTTGATCAGAGGTTTTACCTACTGATGATGACAACTTAGTTGTCGAAACATGTATTTAGGATACGACTATTAATTGTAGTATGGGGTTTTATACCTTTTTTGAGTTTTCACTTAACCACAGTCTCCGATGAAAGACTTTTCTAGTTACTCAAGTATATTTTTCTTTAGACTCTGTCTAATGTTTGTATATCTCTATTTCTTTTGGATTCTACTTAGCTAGGTCTAGCGTTTAATGTAAAGAAATAATACAACATGATGTAAATTGTTAAAAATTGTTTACTTGTATTTTCACAAACCATTTATTTTCAACTTAAAATATCTCATTTCTTAAACTAAAATTTAATTACTCTCAGAGAGTTTTGTATAATTTGTTTATTAACAACACACATATATTTTTGCAAGTCTTTGGTTTAGATTCTATAGAATCTTTCACAAATCACGCTCAAGTGTTTCACTTAACCAAGGGGGTATTCTGCCTCCCAACCTTAAGTTAGTATCTAAGTTGTATCTGACTTTTTCAAATATCGATATCCAAGCCTCTACTGATATTATGTTTCTAAATTGAGTATGTTATTCGACGTCTATTTAAGTGGAAGTCTAGTTCCTACAGAATAGCACGTGTATCTTCACACTGTATATAAATTTTATTTATATCTATCAATTAATATTTTTTTGAAAAGTTCAACTACACAGATATCATGAGATCACTCGTGGAAATCTACTTCCCACTTGTTTTAATCACTGGCACGAATTTACAATTACAAAAGTGTATTTATTATTAATTAATACAAATTAATAATCCATATATGTGAAAATATATTATTTTTGTTTTATAGATTCCAATCAATATTGTGCTTATTTACTTACTCAAATCTTGTCCCTATTCGTCATAATACTTTTACATAAATAGTGTTTCAATTATAAATTAAACTTACTGCATAAAGAAATTATTTTATACACTATTAATGATTATAAATCAAAGTGCTTCAACATTTTTAACGCGGATATAACGAGTGATCATTAAAATTTTCGCTCAAGTAAGCCATGTACACAAAAAGTAACTAACTTAAGTTATTAGAGGAGATCTGTCATTATAATTTCAAACGTCATGATTGTTAAAAAATAATTTGAAATGCTGACTTTTATATTAAATATATTTATGATTTTTATACAAAGTAATAGAATATTATAAAAAATGTGTAAAATGTTGACCATTCTCCACCAAGCATAATCGTACTCTATTTCGTAGAGCATTGAAAACATTGATCAGTATTTGCGGTGAGTTATTGATGTGTTCACATTTTTCTATGATTTTATGTCTTAACTCTTGTAGATTATTAATTGGTGTTCCATAAATAATATTCTTTATATATGGCCACACACAAAAAACCATGACTGTTAAGTCACACGATTTTGATGGATATGGAATCGCTGTATTTCTACTTATTATCCTATCGCAATAAAATTTTTGCAAAAACTGAATATTTTCAAGTGTAACGTGAGATGTAGCCCCATCCTGTTGAAAATATCCGACCTGGAGTTCATCATTAGTCAATTGATTAGTAAAAACACTGAGAATTTCGTTACGATATTTCTCCGATGTTATCGTGCCCTCAAAGAATATTGAAGAATATTGGTCCTATTAATCGGTGACGACTCATACCTACCCATACGCCAATTTTTTCTGGATGTAGAGGAACTTCTCTGTAGAAATGAGGATTTTCACTGGACCACATACGCATATTTTGCGAATTAACATAACCTTTCAAATAAAACCAAGCTTCATCGGTGAAAAAAGTATGATTTAAAATATTGTCTGTCATTGTTTGAATAAACCATTGACAAAATTGTGTTCTTTTTTCATAATCCGTAGGTAATAGATTTTGTACAGAAGTTAATTTATATGGATACATGTGCAAGTCCTTTTTTAAAATTTTTTGACATGTTCCATACGAAAGCCCTACTTGTTGCGAAACTCCGCGAATAGATGTTTGAGGAGATTCGTTAGTAATTTGTCTGACATTTTCAATTACGCCGCGACTTCTCTTGAGAGGAGGACCGCTTCCTTTTTTCCTTAAAATACTGCCTGTTTGACGAAAAAGATTTACACAATGCATTAGCGTATCACGGAAAGTTTTATAGCTAGGAACAGTATTTGGATATCTCTCTTCAAACTCCGCAAGGCAATTTTCTATTGAATGCTGCCAAATACCATCAATTTTTTGAGATGTCAGGAAGTAACATTCTACCATAAACGCTTTACGCATATCATTAAAGGCCATTACTTTTTCTTTTGATGAAACTTTAAAAAATATATATTTAACACTGACAGATGTTTGAAATCACATCTTAATGACTAAAGCTACGACATAATTTCTATATACACGGCCAGCTACGAGTGAAAATTTTAATGATCGCTCGTTATAATAAATTATGGATAAATTTTCTTATTAGAAACCTAAGTTTATTCAAACCGTTAAATCTAAGTAAATGTTGAATCTTGAATGTATCTTGAATGAATAAATGTCGAAAAATGAACAATAAATGTCTTCTTCTACCGCGGTTTGTCCTTTTATTCCATCGTTCTCTTCTTCTCGGGAATCATTCTCCATATTCGCCTATTTAATTACGAATTTTGATTTTTCTCTTGTTTTCTTTCGTTTTGGGTCTTGTATCTATCCGCGTATTATATGCAAATTTGCCTTTTCCTTCATTGTCTGAAATTATTTTGTTTACATTAGTTTCTCATTTTTGGTAATTTATATGTTTTGCCTTTTAAAATTTATTTCCTTATTAACTTCCGGGAATCTTGTCTTTTGACCTATTTTGCGTATTCTAACTCGCAAAGAATTACACGTATTCTTGTACATATTTTTATTGGATGTTTCTCTCCTTGTCATTTCCATAGTCTTTTCATGTTAATTACATTCTTATCTTTAATTTTAATTTATCGTTTAAATTGTATATAAAGTTTTAGGCATGCGCATTCTGATGCACTTCGCCTGTTAACATTTTGTTTATTTACGTTTTTGAACGTAAGTATTTTCAATTGTTATTCTTAATATAACAAATTTTTGTTCACATTTGTTATGGCTATTTTACTGCTTTTCAGATTACACTGCTTCTGTTGTTGATGTTAGAATCTAACATCATGTTCAACTGTTGAAATCGAGTCGGCCCCAGAATATCTCCAAATGGAACTGGTTGACTTACAGTGCAATGTTGAATTAAAACACATTTTTGAAGCATCAGAATCCAACATATATTTTTATAACACTTACGTCACAAAAGAGAAATTTTACAATTTGAGAAGTTTGACACAAAAAGTTGTTAGCGCTTTTGGTTCAACTTACACCTGCCAATATCGAAAATCGAAAATGAAATTGACCAAATACAAAATACGCTCAAATATAATGGACGATAACCTGCAATACCAATTACGATGTGTAAATACCAAAATTGAGATCGATTTGCAAAAGCTAAGTGAAAGAGTGGAGAAACAAATATCGCACTAGTAATAAAATAAATATTTTTTAATGATTTCATTTTTTTTATTTAATTTATTTTTATATATTTTTTATATTTCATTTTTAGTGTTATATATTTCTTTACAATGTGCGTTTAGTATAATAATTATTATATTAGCTATGTTTACATGTAAGAATAACAGTAAACACTATAATAATAAATTATTATTATAGTGTTTACTGTTATTCTTACAATTGAAATATAATGAATTATTATTAATAATTCATTATATTTCAATTTTTCACTCCAAAAAATGTCTATAGTGGGTATAAATCTAATATGTTGATATATAGTTTTATATGCGGCCCGCGGAGTTACGATTTATTTCCAAAGTGGCCCGCAAGATCATTTGGGTTGGCCATCCCTGTGTTAGATTGTTTTCTTATGGGTTTACTCTTATTCCTAAATGCATTTGAAGTTAGAAATTTCTATATAACCATGGATATGTCTTATACAATATCAACAAATCTGAGCTAAATATTGTTGTTAATATGACTAATACATAAAGAAAAGTTTATTTGGTTTCCTTTTTCTACAGTTTTGATACGTGAAGCATGCTTTTTCTATCTAATTAGTTTCTAATTATCGTCCAAATTAACGATAACCTTTAAACTATCTACATATCGTTTAATTATTTACATAAAGTGTGTAATGAAAAATTGGCACGTTATATACGAGGTGCATTTTAAAAGTCACAACCTCTATTGATTGTTTTTATTTTGTTTATGCTATTCATACTACGTTTTATTAATTTATACATCATTCAATTTTATTTAATTTCTACCAAAAGGAAATTTCAAAGTAATTTGTTTTTTTATATTATCATTTGAAGGCCGGTATTATAAACAGCGAATAAATCTCTGAATAACAACTTGACGAATAAATTTATACAACGAATAAATTGAAATCTGGTATTATAAAAAAAGGCGTGGAAGTAAAATAAGTATTTGTAGAATAACTCTGAATAGCTATGCATTTTGCAGTTTAGCGTATCGATAAACGATGGAGCCACTGAATAAATTGAAAAATTACAAAAAAAAATCCAAATTCTTTGCAATTTTTTTTGGTTTATATTTGTAAAATACAAACCGGTAAATCTGATATTATCAAAATTAAAGTTATCAAACACACACAAAATATAAACTTTTAAATATAAGGTTATGTTTATTTGGACACTATGGAGCAAACAGCTGTTTGCATTTAACCAATGAATTCTAGGGTGAAAATTAATTGATAGATTTACTTGCTTAGTTTCCTTATTCGCTATTTATAATACCCAATCTATGGAGTAAATTGAATTTACTTGCCTACTAAATAAAATCTGCAGATTTTATCGTTTATAATACCGGCCCTAAGTGGATCTATTTATCTGTTTGATAATAAAGACTATTACTATTTTTATTATTGAGAAATCTTTGTTGTCGATGACAACGTATTGTCGCATAAAGCAAAACTAACACCTGAGTATCTCGATGCCCTAAACGTTAGTTTAATGGACCTTTCACCATATGGCCCTGACCTAGCATATTGTGATTTCATTTTGTGGAATCACTTTTACGTCATCAGATGAAGTAGTGGCACATTATAAAAGCTTGGTTTCTGAAGTGTCTCAGGAGGAAAGGCATCATTGCTTTAAGGACTGGTTTCATCAAATGCAAGAATGTATTGATGTTAAAGCGGAATATTTTGAAAAAAAATAAAATCATTTTTTTTGAAACAAATCCTTGTTTGATTTTCTAAAAAAATTCAGTGTTTCCTTGGTAGCTACATTTCTGTGACTTTTGTATACCACCTCGTATTATCACGATGTAATAAAAAAGATAACGCGTCACCGCCAATTCCTTTTCAAGTCGTTGCGCGCAGTATCTAAAGTATTGATTACTCAGAGGCTATTTAGAAATGTTCTCTATTCTGATTTTAAGTTTAATTAAAATTATCTTTTATTTTTAGAAAGGATTGCAAATATACTGTTATTTCAATATATATATTCTCGTGTTCATATGATGTATTAATTAGTATAAAATATATTTCATGTATATTTGACATATTTGCTTAAAAGCTCGATCATTCGCCATTTCACACTTATGTTCTCCTGATATCGTTTCCGGAAGTGGATGCTTTTGTTGCAATTGTTTAAAAATTCTTTGAAAAACTTTTCCGACCTTGACTTAGATTCCATGGCTTTTCCAAAGGCAAGTAATTTTCTGATCATTAAAGCTCGACATAATACACAATGCAGTTTATTAATACTATTTAAGTATTCTGTGGTCCTGGTACGCATTTACCGTATATGGAGCTTTGCGAAGCTCGGGAAAATTTCCCCAAACCCAAGTAACGGAAATCTTGAATAATATAGAAGAGAATCGCAATACGACTGCAAATGTTCATGTATACCTGGTACCAATTTTCTAGAGAAAGAGATTTTCGTCCAATTTTCTCTACTGGAAAGTCATATTTCAAAACAAATTTGACGTAAATTGCATTCCATATCCCGAGTTCAGAGGAAATTTTAAATTGAAAAGCGTGTTATAAACTTTTACGAGTTCCTAAAGCAATTTGGAACGCTATTTTACTGGGTCGGCTCTTTCAGTAAGGAAGACTATATTTTATGGAAATTGGATTTTGTTTGACTTCGTTAAATATCTTCTTTGTGTGTCATCAAGTAATTTCCTTTCGAAAAAGGGAACGCTTATTGATTATTGATTTATTTTATTTATTCGTTTATTCAATATGAAACAAACATGTAAATAATTTACATATCTGTAACTATGCACATGGACAAAAGTTACAGATATGTAAATTATTTACATGTTTGTTTCATATTGTACATTGTTTGTTTCATATTGTACAAACGCTTTATACGTGCTTAACGTATTGTCATACTTAAACAAAACCTTTTTGTATATTCGTTTATTGTTACACAACAGGATATAAGTGCCAATAGCAGTATAATACAAATACATAAATGGAATAATAAAGCGAGTACGCCAAAGAAAATAGGAAAAAAGGAATTACTCAAATAACACTAAGAAAAATTAATTAAGGAGTTGCTTAGTTAATAATAAATCAGTTCTATAGCCCTGTACACATGGACATACACCTCGTATTTTTCAACATTTACTTCTGTCTGACACGTGTTTCTGTCATTTACTATCAGACTTCATCAGTTAGGATAGTGAAGTAAAGCTTAAAGAATCGCCTCACAAGGTATAGCAAATTTTGTCTTATCAGGTGGCACCATATAATCTAGTGACATCTGACGGACAAAAGAGATTATGCCGAAAGCGGTAATTTTCTCTTGAACGTATATAGGTGCAAGTCCATTAAAATGATGCCAGATGGCAGCAAATATAACAAAAAAGTTTAAGTATATCAATACGTTAAGCAAGTATTACGTATTTGTACTTAAACCTTTTTAGTATATTTGCTGCCATCTGGTATTGTGTTAATGTACTTACACCTACATATGTATTTTTTCTCTTCTGTACCGGCATAGGCGGTCAAGGGAAAATTTTCACTTTCGGCATAGTCTCTTTTGTCCGTCAGATGTCACTATATTATATGGTGCTATCTGATAAGACAAAATTTCCTATACCTTGTGAGGCGATTCTTTAAGCTTTACTTCACTAGCCTAACTGATGAAGTCTGATAGTAAATGTCAGAAACACGTGTCTTAGGAAGAAGTAAATGTTGGAAAATACGAGGCGTATGTCCATGCGTACAGTTACAGACGCGTATATTTGCATGTCTGTTTCATTTGTAACAAATGCGTAATACGTGCTTAACGTGTTGATATACTTAAACTTTTTTGGTACATCTATATTATTCAAATAATTAATATAATCTCTACGCATTCTGTACAAGGGCGAGTTCATACTTGCGTTGGTGTTACAATTCGGCAAATAAAAAGTAGAACGCAACGTATCACGTGTCCGGCAGAATTATTAATAATAATAATAAGCAATATATAAATAAATAAACTGGATTGACCTTGCCGCATGTCGACCAAGATATACTGCCTGCTGTTTCTAATGACAAAATTAAAATCTTCTGGGATCCTACCTTCTCTATAACACAAAAATTAAAGTAAACAGACCAGATATGGTGGTTATGGTATTGGAGACAAAATCCATATACATATACATATACATATACATATACAGACAAAGATCGCGAAAAAAGGGTATCGGGGATCTGATTTTGCAAATAAAACTTAGTTATCCGGAATTCACGGTGACCTTTGTGCCGCTGATCATCGGTCTACTAGGTGTACTAGGCGAAGTAGCAAATGCACTTTTTGAAAACCTGAAAAGAATAGGTGTTCCGGTGACTCAGTCGAAAACCATCGTGAGAGATATGCAGAAGTTTGTCATCCTGGGATTGCACAGTGCGAAATTTCTTGAGTTTACCGGAACTTAATTATTCAAAACAGTAAAACAGTTCTATTTGTTGGTTTCCAAAATTTTTAATAAAAATTAATATGTTTTATTTAAAGTTTTTGAGTTTATTTGTGTTTTTTATTATAGAACAATTAAAAAACATACATTTTATAACAACACCTATTCAGAACTAGACTCATTGCAATCGTCTAAAGACTCGCAATCATTACACGGGCCTGCAAATCTTTCTAACAACACTAAAACTTCAGGCGTAACTTCACTATGCTTGGTTTTGGATGCTTTACGAAGACTAGCGATGTACGGATACGACGAAATAAGCTATCAATAAAATAAATCCGTATTTGTGTCAATTCTTGACGTTTTTCTAGTAAAAAGTTCGCGATATTTTCTGCAGTCTTTGTTTATTGCCTCCTGAGCTTCTTCTGAAAATTGTCCGATCGGAAGAATGCAAGAGGCTATAATATCCTTTCCACGACAAAGGACTTTATGCACCCTTACGGGCATTGAGTACCAGAAATATTCTTTCAAATACAATTCCAAAGTTTCTCTTGCATATTCGCCGAACTTTTCTGAATCACTTTAAGACCACAATTTAGACACTCTAACAGCACATGAAAACGTTTGATCAATTCTAAGTTAACGCCAGTTATTTCGGCAGACTTTTCGGCATTTCTAAAGAATTTCCTCGCGGTATTACCATCGTTTGTGTTTCCGGTCTGCTGTTTTGGCATATCTATAAGTAAGCCAAGCTTTGCCAAAGTTGTCAAGCAACTTTTTTTTTATTTTCTGCTCCACGAGCTTTCCATACTTTAATATCAAGTTTGTACGATATATGTAAAATACATTCCAAAAACCTTATCCATACATGGAGGGGCGATAGTCCAAGGGATAAAAAGGATTCGCTTATATTTTTTGAGGTATATCGCAGATGTTGTTCATTTCACTCGGTTTGGCCCCACATAAGTAGCATGTTTGTGATGATGCACAGGATGATACAGCATTGCATACTTTACCGTCAATCATACAAAAGATCATATTTGCTGTAACCTGAAATTGCTTGCCATCTACAAGTATAGTGGTTGGAGTAAGTTGAGATATTTGTTCTTTCACTTTGTTTACTTCTGAGGTAATTACACTGACTGTTTCTTTGGTAAAAACGAACTTAATGAGGCGATAGTACCGTGTGGAAGAAGAAGCAGGGTTTTTCCAAATTAGTAACTGATTATCACCATTATCATTTACGGAGCACATTTGGATTGGTACCATTGATACACTAAACATACTATCATCAGAGCTATGTTTGTCCATATACTTTTGTCGATAGTTAACTTGTTCCGCCCCATCACAACCCCACTTTACGATGATATTTGGTGCTTTAACGTTTGACAAAGTTCTAGGAGTCTCTTCTAGCCCTGTACAAAGTCTTGCTATGGTATGATTTATAAGCGACTGAACTGATACTTCAGCTGAAACTTCAGTTATTATTATGTCCTTTGGATAGCATAACCTCTATGCCTCCTTTACAACATAATAAGGTGGATACAAAGTGCAACCGTGATGTTTTGCTTGATCCCGAACAATATTGTATTGATTTGACGATAAGTTTGCATCAATAAGTAGCACCAGAGCCTGATCCGGAGTTAATTTTCGTGGGCTGTTTAAAGAAGACATGCGAGCCATTTTGATTTAGCTTCCCCTTTCTGGAGAAGCAGATGCCAGTTCCTTGACAATCGCTACAGAGTTTCGTTTTCCAGATTGGTATAGCTTTGTTACGGTTGCTTTGGCTAACTCGTCTTGACTACCGGACTTCAAAAGATGATGCACTTTTCTGTTTTGCACTTTAGGATGACAATACCTAAATTCTTTTTTAGGTCTGCCTGCATTGGTCCTCGATCCACTGGGCAATGCATCCCTTACAGCATTTGAAAACTCTACATTATTTTCAAGCCAGACAGCATTTTCATTCAGAAATGATGCTAAATTTCGACTGGATTCCCTCCACCTTTTTCGTATTTTACAAACCAGTGCGCGAAGAGTTGCCTTTAAACTGCAAAGAGCATCAGATCTTAACATTGGTGAGCCTATTTTTTCCAAAACAAAACCAATGATGGCATCCGATGTCGGTTCTTCCTTCCACTTTTGGAATATACAGTTATATGAAACTTGCAAAGTCATTCTGGAAAATGTTTCATTTAAAAGAAGATTGCAAAATATCGCAGAAGATCTTTTGAGTTTTCAACAGAGGGAAAAAAACTTTAAAATGTTGTGCGTTTCAAGCTGGTATTATGGGGTATCACTTTTTAAAATCTCCACTAAAGTTAAAAATGTAAATTTAATTTACTTCTTAAAAATCATTTTTTCCACGAACAAATCACACACGAGCAAGGAAAGATTTTGCAATTAATTAAATGCCAATAATTGACAATTTTCTAATAAAATACATGAAGAAAAAATCATGGCCTACTGATTTGGCATTTCTATGTACCACTCTGTTAACTTTAACAAATCGAATAGCTTTCTATAGGCAAAAAGTATGATTGAATAGGTAATGCGAATTTCAGGTGCATTTTGCGGTTCTATCGCAAGGTAAATCCCCAAACTGAGTATGAGGTTTTAGAGGCGGGATATTTACCTAACAAAATAATAAATAATCTTATTCATTTTACGTATTTCAAAAATTGAATAAAGTTCCGCTAAACTTCCTAAATTTCGCACTGTGGATCGCTGAGAATTCTGCGGGTTCATGAAACCAGCTTCACAACATCGTAGAGCTGGTAAATCTCGGAGGCTCATCCACAGATTAGTGGACGCACCCGGGAAGTCACTCGGGCGTTTCGTATTCGCGAGTTGCGAAGGGACGCCATCCTTTCACCGGTCCACCACTACCAATCGACATTGCAAGAGTATAGTAATTCATTACTATATTCAGGAATCTGAATATATTGTACTTGTTCATAGCATATACACTATAATGTAATATCATCTAAATGTCACACAAATAATAAAATAAAACTAAAATCAAATAAAAGTGTGGGGCCTTTTCCTTTTCGGAGGGAGTGACGTTGACACTGCGGCCCGCGTGAGGATTCCCGTGGTGGTTGTTCAGATTCTGGGCAGCCATGCTGGGTTAAGGTGGCGGGATGGAGGACAAAAGAAAACGAAAAAAAAAAATGTTTTTATTGTCTAACAGATTTCTCCATCAAGAGGACAATCCAATAATAAAGTACAGTGTCAAAAACTAAACTAAATTATAATCCATAAGCTAATTAGAGCAGAAATTACAATCCAAGTAAACAAAAACAAAAGAAATACTAACCAATTTTTTTAATTATCAACACGCGAAAACGTGTGTAATTTACTGCAACTTATGTTAAATTATAACGGAAAGGTAAAAAGGATCAGGGGACATTCTGTTAGCATTCTTAGCCATATGTGTAATTTTTGCTTTAGTAACCACGTTAATTCTAGCTCTGGCTTCGGCGAATGTTTCATTTGATCTCGTTACATATTTTGGCAACATAATATCAACGGTAGAGTGCAAGTTCGGTACGCCGATCCCATTGTTGATTATCTTAATCAAAAAATGACCACTCGCTATCTCTTTGCGATTAGAAAGTGGGGTAAAATTGTGTTCACAATATGGACTATCCTGGTAATAGTTAACGACCTTGTACAGAAACGCAAAATTTGATATTAATCTTTTATATTTAAGAGAATGCAATCCATATAAACTCAAGCAAGTAGAATAATTTAGAAAATTTCTTTGATTATGAAATTTAAAATTTAGATATTTTACAAATTTTCGTTAAATTCTCTCAAGCCGATTAACATGCGTTTCGCACACACTGCAGCAATACTCCTGCTTGCTGTTACTGCGAATAAGAGCAAGATTTGACGTAGGAAACATGCAAGGGCATGTTCACTCATTGTTCGACAGAACAATATTTTTAGTAGTATCTTCCTTACATACAAGTAACTTTGAAATTTTGTAAAATTTAAGACGTTTTTTGAAAAAACTATTTAAGAAAATATCTCAAAATCCTGATGTCATGGAGCCAATTTTAAATTAGATTCAAAATTACAATAATAAAAGACATAAACCACACCGTATTGGTGTATAAGAAAACCAAACGTGTTGACCAGTGTAATCTTTGAGATGTTACTCAATATCAGACTGTGCATTTGAGTAGATGTCATGTATGAGTAAGCCTGGTATTCTCACTTTGCCATAACCGATAATACTGCTTATTAGCAAAGCTGTTAAAGTAAAATGAGCTTCAATACTGATTACTAAATATTCAAAAAAGTTTTCATTTTCTCGAGTCAATTCTTAAAACTGTATGGCGTAATTTAAGCAATGCTTGAGGTTTCTCGACTTCAATTCTTGAAAGAGTTGAATTTTGTATGAGAGTCATGAATCTGTCTGCATATGCATATGCAGGTAACAAGTAATATTTAACTGAAGAGAACGTTTTCATGGTGCTGTTCCACACACTGGCCATATCAAGTGGATGAAAACCTATTCATTCACCTAATGGAGCCATTGTATGGCGAAACAATATTTTAATGGTTACAATAAATATTTGAAACAATAAATTTGTTACATTATTAACGTTAGAATATTTATTTTTTTATTACTTTTATTCTCTGTTGCAAAGATGGTGATACAGGTTTCGAAACGTCGGAAAATAACAATTTATAAGGTAATGGTTTCTGTGCAAAATTCTTCATTACTTTAATAGTTATTAACAACATAATTTGAAACATACTTGAGTAGGTAAAACCTACCAATTTTGTATAATACAAAAGTATTTTTAATAATATATAATATTATTAAAAATGGGGTGTGAAGAACACAATACAAGTTCATATGTATTTTTGAATGTATCTTCTCCTACGTATTTCACATTTCTACATGATTATCAATACGCCCCTGTAGGAGAAGAGACACATTCAACAAAACATAACTACCTTGCTATCTCGCAGATATTATTAAGACAGAGCGTGAAGGAATATTCAGCGCTGTCTCTATAATAATCGCAGAACTAGCCGGGTGTTCCTTATAGTCGGTAACCACCGTATCTATAAAAAACTGTAGTATCGTGTCTTCACTACTTGTCGGCGTAAACCGAATACGTATATAACAACATAATTTGAAACATACTTGAGTAGGTAAAACCTACCAATTTTGTATAATACAAAAGTATTTTTAATAATATATAATATTATTAAAAATAGGGTGTGAAGAACACCCAACAGGGGCGTATTGATAATCATGTAGAAATGTGAAATACGTATCTACGTCTTTGGAGAAGATACATTCAAAAATACATATGAACTTGTATTGTGTTCTTTACACCCCATTTTTAATAATATTATATATTATTAAAAATACTTTTGTATTAATAGTTATTCTTAATATCTATTCGTAAAATAATGTACTATCTCTTTTAATTATATCTTGAATTGCGCATTATTAAATGGGATATCTATGGCTCAGTTCTACAGTAAAAGCGATCTTCGTTATGTTCGTTTCCTAACCTGGCCAAGATTGAGAATAATGAAAATATTTTACTGTGAGTTTGCGAAAAAGGTACTAAACATTAATGTTTACGTCGTTAGTGATACGTTAATTTATTTGAAGCGTTGCCTTTACAGAACTAATGAATATGTTTATTAAAATATCTCTATGAACAGTGCCTTTAGCTTAAATAATGCAATATTTCGCTTAAGGTGCGGACACTAACAAGTGGATGAAGCGTAACGACAACAGTTCGTTAAAAAATTAACGACATTTCCAATAGGTTTAAATATATTTCTCTTAGCACGTGTTTCTATAAATATTTATATTTTAAAACATGTATTCTGCTATAGGGCAGAACTAAAGAGTTATAAATACATGGAATTCTTGAAAATTATGTTGTCGTTGTTTATGAATGAAAGTATGCGAGTACATGTTCATTATATACTTAGAGTCTGGTTAGTTTCTAACTTATTACGAAAAATGGTTTTATGTTGCTTCATACTTAATACCTTAGAAACGTATAATTTAATGTGGGTGTTTATGTTTATCTAAAGTTAAGGTAAATTATATTATTTTTTAACAAAATAAATGCGAAATTATAAGCGTAAAATAACGCTTCAACTTATACCATTTTTACAGATCTAAATTGCGTAACTTAATCTATTTTTTATTTCAATGTCTGCTCTATCAGGGTGAGCATGTTAGTGCGTATCCTGATATACTTGCCAAAACTTAAAGTTTTTATCATCTGGATCTCAGCAAACTTTTCTTTGATGCGGTGTTTTCTGAAATAATCCTCATATGCATATTATAATTGACGTCTATCAGTATTTTTCACGAAAATGCACTGGAGCTCGGCTGGAGCACCACCCATGGCATAACTGGCATAAGAACTCCAGCTTCGGAGCCTCGGAAGTCAGTCAATTTTGATGCTAGAGCACAGTATATTAAACACTGAGTAGGGACAGCTGCCGTCGGTACCTTTGATGTTCGTAGTGCAGACTTTATAACCAATATAGCGATAATTGGCGGTACTTTCTATTTATAATACTAGATGTCGCTATCTAAGAATTATGGCGATTATTATATTTATTTCAAATTATGAAAGAAAATAACTACGCGTAGATAAATAGTAGGAAATTTTGAGTGGTAGCTCTACCTATATGTTATATATTTAGACTAAAATATATAGTATTCAGTTTAATTGAATTGAATAAGAAAGAGACAATTTGTATCTCAATATTTTTTATAACCTATTTATCTTGAGATTTTTTTATATAATTTCAATGTATAGACACAAGACGCGTTAAGAATACTAATATAATGAACCATTATATGTATAATGTATTTTAAACTTTCATACTGGCATAATTTTACATATCTCCAAATAAAGAAAACACATTAACTAATGTCTACAAAATAATAACACGTTAAGCGTATTTTGATTATTAATAAAGACCTTTCCTCTCTAACAGACAATATGCATTTCAAATATACTACACTTATACAGTAAATATAATCATGCGAGTTACACTCCTATACCGGCGCCATGAGCGCCGGTATAGGAGTGTAACTCGTAATATATTAGAATATGCGATAGAATAGGGACGCAACATGAGCTTGTTACCGATATAAGTATAGAAGTAGAGACATTTATTCTATCAGAAATAATTAAATATACATTACATTTGGTTTTCTGCTATTAAAGTAATATGCATAAACACACGAAAAATAAGAATAGTACATATTATAGCAGCGTTGTACGTACCTATAAATAAAAGGGAAAATTTATGAAATCAGTGATTGTGTGTACGACAAAGGATCTAAAAAACACTTACCGTTTTAAGCGTCTTCCAAGGATTGACAAACTGGAGAAACTCGATTGTATATTTTCAACATCAGGTGCGTTTCTAAGGTTATTTCTGAAAAACATGTCCGTCGTGAAGAAAATATATGTTTATATTCGGAAAACGAGCGTTCTACATCTAGTGATGTTATATTCGCATAATCTAAATACTTTTTTAAGCAACTTAACGCATCTGTAGACGTGCCCTCACAAATACGTGTTAAGGTGTCAAAATCTGCATTTCTGTCTAAAACACTCAAATTTAATTAGAACACTTTCACTTTTTGCGTCTTCTACAGCACACAGTTGTGCGTGAACATCTTTAACGATTTGCAGTGATTCCTCTAACGGCAGTGACGAATTTTCTAATTTTGTTATTGCTTCCTCTAGTCCCAAGTAATTCTCGCGAATACTTTGTAAATCCATTTTAATCTGAGCATCTTAAGCTTTTTTTGTCTTGTATTGATAGCTGCACTTTCTTTCGGATCGAATGATAAAACCAAGTCCTTAATTTTTTCAAAATGTTCATCATAGTAAAACCGCGCCCGTAACCATGTACCCCAACGTGTCAGAATCGGCTGTGGTGGCTCAGGGGTATGGGGATACAATTCGTGAAATTTCCGAATACGTTTTGGAGATTTCAGGAATACTGCCTTTGTACTCGATATTAAAGCATCTACCTCTAGATAACATCTACGAACCTGTTCTGCCACAAGGTGTAGAGCATGGAGTTTACAAGTAATATGTAACAAGTTAGGACAATATTTTCTAAGAGACCGGCCTACAGAACACATGGGTGCGGCACCATCGGTTATAAACACTAATACTTGGTCTTTCGAAAGTTTAAATTTTTCCAAAGTATCTAATAGCACCTCTGAAATTTTTTCGGCATTACATTGTTCTAGTCGTCTGGATGCTAATAAAATTGAAGACGTTGGTTGATGTGGTTCCATATTACGCGCCATCACATTAACTACATATTGTTTTTTTGCTGTCAGTTGTTTCGTCCACACATAACCACAGTTTTTTTTATTTTTCAGTTCGGGTTTGATTTTATTTTCAACCTGTTTACGCACCGATGGTAAATTCCTTCGTAACGTTGTCGTGCTCGTTAATGTTTGATTCGCGTATTTATTCCAAAAAGAAATAAATGAATCATTACTTAACAAGATAAACGACAGTGCACACACAATAACTAACCAACACAATAATAGTTACACATAGTTCATGTATAAACTGTTGTCGATTAATTTTGTTATTATTGTGCTTCGAACTGCTTACGTGTTCTTTACAATGTGTTTTTGACCTAAATATTAGATATGTATTGCACACTAAACATTTAATTTTTGAGCCATCGTATATTAGGTCGGGGAAATCCATAATACACTTATTCACTTCATCTGACAACGGTCGTTTTCTCGATTTATGTGTCGACGACATTTTATTACGTATGCTTACACTTACATGCAGTCTAAGCAAGTACTAAACACATACTGAATGCTTTTTATTAGTTCTGATGCAATATAATCATCCTCACATCGGCGCACATGGCGCGACTGAAAATTGGTCTGCTCTAGTGACAAGATTGAAAAACATAACGGGGGATGTCCGCTTCCAAAGGTACGTTTGCGCGGCACACCGCCTAGGTAGCTCCGATCAGGTTGAAACTTGCACGCATTTTAGATTGGCATTTGTACTGCATAGGTGGCTATTGTCGTTGCCTTAGGTTCGTTAAAACGTGTGACGTGACAGATGCACAATGTCAGTTCTGATCGAAACATACTCCAAGCTTGAAGTACGAGCGGTTATTCGTTTTTTTGCATGCAAATAATGAAACACCTACCGAAATTCATAAAAAGATACTGAAGACTTACGGAGAAGGCGTTATGAGTTGAAAACAAATTAGTGTTTGATGTAAACCGTTCACAACTTGACGCATAGTTCTGAACGATGATGTCGAAGGTATGCGAAAAAGACCATCAACAACGAAAACGAATGAGAATCAAGTAAAGTTCGATATGCTGATTCGAGAAGGTCGTCGGTTGAAAATACGGGAAATTGCTCTAGTGATCGGCATTCGCTTTGTTCATGAAATCGTATAAATCAAAACTGTTGACTAACCAACACAAAATGCAACGAATGGCGACGGGAGATTTAATACTCATTATTTCTCATTTACAGTAAGTTCATTATATTAACTATATATACGGGAAGTATACAAGTGAAAAGTCATGTCTGTCCGGGATACTGTGTATTGACAAGCTCCAATAAAAGTGAAATGCATCCACACATTCCAGAATGGATGTGAGTTTTCACGAATATTTCATGATTATTTCCAATAAAGTTGAACTTTCCCGTGAAAAATAAACACAAGAATAAAAATAGACCTATTTGCAATAAAATATAGAAGTTTAAATTTATATACACAACAATGTCAAAAACAATATTTTGCATTAACAAATTAAATTATTTCATTTGAAAGTTCAGTTTTATTTTTATATAAAGTATGCAGTTGGTCCCATTAATACTTGACATTTTCAAATTTAAATGTTGATATCCGCGAAATATTATTTATTAATTTTCGTTAACATTACTTGATATGTTATTTAAAAATGTAAACATAAGTGACATAGAAACTGATATATCTTGTTGTCAATTGTATACAATATAAATACGTTGTTTGTGTAGCTTTTCTACGTATATAATTTCTGTCAAATGAAGTCAAATTCTTAAAATCAAATGACAGGAATAAGATATTTCAACAACGCCCACACTGAAAAATGAAAAAAAGCGTATCGTAATGAAACTCATTGCTATTAAATTTTTTTGTCCACATTATTATCATTTCTTATTAGAGACAAATCATAGTACAATAAAAAATTTTTATTGCAATTGGTCTACTTTTTCTGGATGTTTTTGAAAATCAGTATATTATTAATCAAAGTTTGCCTTTTCTTAATATTAACAGTCTTTAACTTTTTTCCTGTTTACTGTTTCGTCATAAAACGAAATTTGTTATATTTTATATATTTATATATGTTAAATACAATTTTATATATATTCAACATAAATTTTCAAGTTTTATTTTCACTGTATAACATAATTTTGGAAAACTTTCTTGAGATAAGAGGCGGTATTCTTTAGGTATATTTTCAAATTTATTTTTATTACTTTATACATTAGACCACTATTATTGTTATTAGGTTATTAGGGAACGCATTCAATACACTATATTTAATCTGACCACCCATTGTTAATTAAATATTTATAATAGGTTCCGTTGTTTAGTAAATGGAATTTATCCCGAACTACATACTTAAGTTTACAATACCTAGTAATACTTAATTAGTAATGATATTTTATTATTTATATATTAGTAAGATTAGATTTAAGACCCTATCGTAAACCTGGTATTGTTGCCGTAGGTACAATTTCAACGAAGTAATAAAATAAAAATTCCCCGTTACAACGTCAAACAATATAATGTTCAACAAACACACGCATGTAACTATGTAATAACATAGTTAGGGGTAGCGGTATATTTTTACCTATTTGTAAAAGAGTATCAATCAGAGTTTCACACCAACAACAAGAGAGTCAACAGTATCGACTCAACAATAGTACAAGACACACAGTTTTAACATTATAGAATATTTACTTCATAACATTCATATCAAGCAGTATCATATTAAGAACAACAGACATACAGTTGCATAAAACTGTAATGAATAAGTTATAAGTTTACATCAAGTGCTAAATTTGCGATATTTATCTTAATAAATTAGTTTTTTTGTGAAATAAATAAAATATTCAGAATACACACCAACCTTTAATATAATTGCCACCAATCAAAATAAATAACCAGCTTATACGAAAGTTACGCCTCGTGAGCGCGGGGCAAGAAACAATTTATACATGGTCCTTGACGAGCCGAATACATCTCCAACATTTTGTTCTACGAAAGCGTATATACAAAAATCAACGTTTTAATTTTCTTATTGAAGCGGCACATTAGCAGACACAATTATTTTAGAATTTTTTTTAGTAGATTATGTATGTTCGTCTGTCATCTCTTTCCTTGTTTTTCTAATTCATCTGCAAGAGCTATTTATAGTCTTGTATTGATTTGGAATAGAAAATCGTGTGTAAATGTAATAATGATTTTCTTTGTGCCACTTCTGAAAACAATTTTATTAAAATGTTAAGAAACGCTAATTGGGAATTTTTATTCACGCCGATATTTATAGAAAGCTCTGAAGTTGTACATCTGCCATGACGATATATCGAACTGCGATTTATTCGTACACCTAATCAATTAAAATTGGAGCGCTCTGGATTATTTCCCAACACCGACGTTGAAGTATTACACGATCACCCGACTACCATATCTCTCCTTTCATCTCACGGAATTTATATTATCTTATCTGACACACGGACACGACTCTCTTAAATAAAATACATGCACATATACAATATTATACACATAGACACATCAGTCAGATACATATTCGAATCTGGACTGTTTCGATTCCATCGAAGACAATGTTAAATTAGCCAATATAAAATTAGAGATATTATCAAGACGATGTTTGGTTTGTTGTTGACTTTCGGTAATCGTTTCCAGCAGTTTTGCTCGCACGTTACTTCGAATATTTCAGACGCTTAGAAGAGCGTAAATTTTTATACATTCTCATGTCCGATTATTTGCAACATGATTGCAACCGACAAGGTGTCAAGTAATTAATATCCTTAAGAGGGGTAAGTGAATTTTAGATCTGAAATTGTACTATTCTATTAGGAGCATGTATATGAAACGTGGAATAAATGGTCGAAATTTAAAACTAATAAGTTTTTGTTAATCAAAATAATTTTAATTTTTTTGAACACAGTTCTAGCAACAACTGACAAAGGTATACAGGCTGATTAATTTTCGGCTCTCACCATGGGGATCTCAACAGCTGCTTTGTGTGCTTGTGCGCCATCTTGTTGCCACCATAAATATTGTAATTGATTTAATTGGATATTGTCGTCAAGATAGTCAGATACGTATGTACGTAAAATGTTTAAATATCTTTCTCCATTTAAATGTTCTTCATACATAACTGGTCCTAAGAGACGATTTGCCAAAATACCCATCCAAACGTTTATTCCAAAACGATGTTGTGGTCTTCTAGCCCTGTTTTGTCGGGGATTTTGTACTGCCCAATAGTGCTCCTTTTTCTGTTGAACATTCCAGAATTTGTAAATTTTGTTTCATCTGACCAGATGATTTTGCTTAAAAAATTTTCGTCATTTTCTATCCTTCCCATTAACCAATTACAATATTCTAGCCTTCTCAAATTATCTCCAGGCAGTAAAGAGTGACTAACATGGATCCTGTATGGTTTAAACCTACTTTTATGTCAAGTTCTCCAAACTCTGGACTGGCACAAATTTAATTCTGACGCTACTTCGCGTGTAGAAATTGATGGATTATTATTTATCTATAAAAATACAAGATTAACATGAAATTTGAAAACACGCTTTTAATTTACCATTTGTAAAATATCTTGTCGATTTTCATTTAAATTCCTGTTGTCTTGACCATTACGCGGCTTAGTAAACGATCCATTCTCGACCAAATTTCTGTCGAGATCTAGAAAAATGGTACGATGAGGCTGTTGTCGTTCTGGATATAATTGTAGATATCTTGTACTCGCTACTGTTGAATTTCGGTTCGAAGAATAAAAAATACTTATCATATCTCGTTTCTCTTCGTTAGTGTATGACATTTTTGTATTATTAATGAACAATAAATGAAATGTTTGACAGATTGAAATTCCATGGCTACCTTATTTAATCTTATAATTTAGTCTTTCAAATAAAACCTAATGTCAAAAACTTTAGTCAGCATGTGGTAAATGGTTGAAATCAGATAAAAAACTCTTTCTGAAGATGTCTAAATCCAATATGGCGCCTATAAGAAATTAGATAGTTGATGATGGACAGAAAGAAACGAAACGTCGTATAAAAATTTAGAGTACACCACTGGATAGAGGTTTAGAAATGGCCACAAGGATGTGTTTTTATTTTGTATCTACAAGGCCAAATGTCGGTGCTACAGGTAAAAGAAGATAATGGGGTTTTCGCGTTTTTCTTAAATAACGAAGGTCATTTGTCACAGGTCTATTTTCTTTACGAATTTATAACAAGTACAAAATTTAACAACTTTGTCAAATTTAAACCTATACTCTATCTCCAATAATAGGCGAGATCCCCATGGTGAGGGCCGAAAATAAATCAGCCTGTATACAGGGTTAGGCAAATGTATGAATCCATTTGAATATCTTTGATATGGATACTTAGATTTTAATAAGACTTTACACAATTGATCAAATGCCAATTGTGGATACGAAGAGTATATTTATATCCGAATCAGACTTCCGGTTAAGCCGGAAACGACATTAGTTTTTTTTATTTAAAGACCACGTGGGGTAGTAGGTGCGGCGGAACAAGTTTTGGATTGTAAATGAAAATCCAAACATAACTACCCTAGCAGTTGCGAGAGAGGTAAGTGTTTCGCACACAAGAGTCGATAACATATTTCGAAGGAATTTGTTACAATCTTACCACGTGTAACATGTCCAAGTACCTTTTTGCCATATTAAGTATATTATCCAAAAAAAGACCAAATGTAAATCACAATTATGTGAAATGATACTAAAATTATGAGGAATAACTACAAAGCGGGAATTAAAAGCTACATTAATAGAACTATTAATGTACGTGAGCGGGTTGATATATAAGGACTACAATTCTATTAAATAAGAATAATAAAAGACAAAATAATAAAACTAGTCTCAAAATGTAGCAAATTTATTGTACTACCAATGTACATGATTATTTTTCTATTATCACTATTAAGAGCAGCACATTTCTTCTAATGTTGAACTAATTTCTTCATTCTGTCCATTAAAAGTTCGTGCACATGTAATATTTTGTTTTATTCGTTTTATTTTTTGAAGCAACTTCACCTTTTATTTATGCCCAAACCAATTCAATAGGATTAAGCTACCAATGATATGGTGGTAACCGTAACACAGTTTTATTTTCAGCAGTTATCATTTTATCGGTGACACATGCATTATAATGTTCCTTATAGAGACGTACTAGGTGCAACAATTCAGCATGTAATATTTCTGCTTTAAATTCAATATTTTTAGAATGTAACCAATCCTTTCAGCTCTACGTGAGTGATATGTTGCATTGTCCATCACCTTGGCAATAGCTTCGGAAATCAATCTTCAAAAATGGTGCTATTCATTTCATCGTGATAGTGAGCTGTCTTTCTACCTTCAAAAAACAACAATCCATCCTTCACAAACCCTTATTCGGATCCTATGTGCAGTATTATTAATCACCTGCCTTTACCGCTTGGATTCCTTAATCCCGCGGATAGTCCCGCAATGTCGTCGACTTGCTATGTTCGCATTGATCCAAACCTTGGCCGTTGTATGTCCTTGAATTTTATCTAAGTAAAATACTGGTCGATCTGAATGTTTATATTGTTTTATTGTCATCAGATATTTTCTCTATCAGTAAATTTTCCCTATTGACATATCTGAAATAAAAATTACATATAATAATAATAGCCACAGTTTTTCATTAACACGTACCTGAAATTAATAAATTTTTAGAATCTGTGTAAGGTAGCTCAACTCATTTTTCGTATAGCCGCATTTCTAATACTTATTTCTGCCATAATTTTATTAAGAGTTGGAAGTTCATTTTTAAAAAGAAACTGTGCCTAAAAGAATTTTTAACAGATTCATCAAAATTTTGGAGTTGTGAGTACCATCCTACACGTTGTTTAGGAGGCGTGAATTCGCCTGTTTGTTTGTATTCTTTAATTGTCCGAAATACAGTTGATTTCGCCAACTTAACAACACATTCCGGTAGCCCACATTCCTTATTATTCATTGTCAATGTAGTGATAGCTAAATATTACTTAATGTTTTGAAGATGTCGATTTTAATTGCCGTTGTTCCCATTTTCGAAGATCGCAACGTTAACATTTTATACATGTTCAAAATGGTATGTTTTTAGTCACGTAATAAATGTCTCAAACGTTGACGTTTTCTGGGCGGTGAAACTCATGTATAGCTCGTACCTGCTTAATCCCACATATTGTTTTTTATTTAAAAATACAGATTTGATTTAGTACAATGGTAGATAACGATAACAATGACAGAAAAATGCAAGAAGACGTTAACAGGTTATATTTCTATACAAAACATAACCTATCAACCGGCCGATATTTCTAGATTATTTTCGATATTGAACTTGACCGCAAAAGAGCCAATGAAAATCTTCAAAAATAATTAGCTTCTGGCGGGATATTTGAATCACTCCTTCTTATTCTGAATGCGTTCTAGAGGTTATTCTGACCAAAAAAGTTCATATGCACTTTATCTTGATTTTTTTTGTTCTTTAGATTTCTACAAAAGAAGAAAACTGTTTCAATAATGTATTTAATCATGAAATTACATAACAAACTAATAAACTAATATCATAACAGTTGCTTGAAATGTTCGCCTCGTCTTTCTAAACACGTTGCTAGTCATTTTATAAAATGACAAATATGTATCATGAGCGTCGGCATGTTTTATTAACAACCGCATTTTAGTAGGCAAGTTATTGACTTTCTAAATTAAAATTTTCCTGGACGGTGGATAGGCAGAGGAGGCCCTTGATTATGGCCTGCGCGTTCTCCTGACCTTTCGTCATCGGACTTTTTCTTTTGGAGTTGTCTAAAAAATCTTATTTACGATAACGGTAAGCGAAACAGTCGAGCGGAATTGATCGAAAGAATAGTTGCAGGTGTAGATTCCTTAAGAAATGAACTTACAGATATTAACTGGAGACAGACTATGGCCCAAAGACAAAGTTACATTTGTTGTTAATTCTAGTAATCGTTTAACGATTACTAGAATTAACAACAAATGTAACTTTGCAATTTACCACAAACCGTCAACTACAGACATAACTATTCATAACACTTCTTGCCATCCGATACAACACAAATTAGCGGCTTATCACATACATAGATTAATCAATACTCCGTTGAACCAAACAAATTTTGAGAAAGAGTTAAATTTAATTAAACAAATAGCTATCAACAATGGATATAAAAGTAATATAATAGATAACATTTTAAATAAAAAACTCCTTACAAAAGCCATATCACAAGTTTACCCAATATTAAATAATAACAACCAAAAATTTAAAATGATCACGTTTATAGGCTCTTCAAGCACAAAAATTTGTAAATATTTAAGAAAGTTTGACACTAATACAGCGTATAGAACTAACAACAATTTATCCAAATTTATAAAAAACAATAAAGATTTAACAAACAACAATAAAAAGTCAGGAGTCTATGAGTTAACCTGCGGTAGTTGCCCTATGACGTATATCGGACAGACAGGTAGATCGTTTGAAATACGCATCAAAGAACATTTTTCTTCATTTAGAAATAATAAAAGTGACTCTTCATATGCGTCTCATATTAATTCAACGAACCACAATTTTAACAGAGAATTTAAAATATTACACGTAGAAAATAAGGGCAAAAAACTTAATTTATTAGAGTCACTTGAAATCAATAAATTAAAGAAAACCGACAAGATATTAAATGATCAATTAGAAACAAATAATTCACCCTTACTTAATTTATTTATTTGATACTCAGACAGTCACATATTGTATTTTTCCATAGAATTTCTTTACCTCCCTGTAATATAATGTAAACCCCTAGTTTTTAGTACTTAAGAACAGTATTGTATAAACCGAAGTGAAAGTTTGTGAATAGACATTTTAGTAATAAAAAGTACCCATTCCTTCAAATATTTAAAATAAAACATGTGTTTGTTACCGTATACTTGTGTTAAAAAATTTGTAAATAAGTTAGTTATATGTCTGATGAAGCTCAAGTTGGAGCGAAACGATCGTTGCAGTGTCAATTAAAAAGTGAAATTCATTAAAATTTGTATTATTTTATCCTGATAATAGTTATAATGGAATTTCATCAAGTAAAGGCTGAAACAATTATATAAACTTTTTTGTTCACAATCACCTCTAGAATACATTGTGTAGGTTTGCCGGTTACCTCAGGGAACAACCGGTATATGTAAGATGAGGATCGAGGTATACACCCAAATCCTTAATTATTTTTCTAGCGATTTTCCTAGTGTATGTTACAACAGAGCACTTCGAGATATTTATAGTTGCAAATAAATGTCTCGAATGTCTGTTTCACTTACTCCATTGAAGGATATTCTTAATTTGTTCTTGTAAGGAAATACATTCAGCTGATGTTTTGATTTCTGTAAATATTTTCAAGTTATCTACGAATATACACTTATCACAGCTAATACATTTTTCGTAAATGATTAATAAAAATAATGAAGAAACAGGGGTTCTAGAGTCGGTCCCTGAGGCACTTAAAATGACATTAAACACTGTTATTATTATTTTTATTTAAATTTTGTGTTTAATTAGTGTACTTTACAGATTTAGTATAGTATTTGTGACCTACATTTACAATTAGTCATTATGCAGTAATTGTTAGGTGCTTTGGATATTGATCAGTGAAATCTTTCGCTCATGTCGATTAATAGAAAGAAAAGGTATTTACTGTTCTTTAATAAATAGGACAGCAAGTAACATTTTCAAAACAGGTGTACAGTAAGGGGGGTTACAATAAAAAAATAAATTTGTATTACAATGTTTTGTCTACTTCTTCTCAGTCACCGAAACACATATAGAATTTGAAATACAGATTATGTAATTTTTAACATTATTATTACAATCACGAAACATGATCGTTCTGTCAATTTATATATGAAAGTAACAAGTAATCTTTTTTAGTTTAATCGATAAAATATGTTCTTGTTGAATTAATGTGGCATGTTTACATGTTACAAAATAAATTCATAAAATACATGTAATGATCGACTTTTTCTCAGGTGAAAAAATGTGTATCTAGATCGCGAATAAACATGTATAAATGTATATCATAAATAGTTCTTATATTTTTATATAAGAACATGTCGACTGGAGGCGATATAGAAACCAGAAACAAATCAAAATGAACATAACCAGATTAAATTGAAAAAAAAATTAACCTTATCCTTCCAAAGATATGCAAAAGAGGAGAAAACTTGCAGCCGTTTTAATTTTTGACTCGCTTTGGGCTGAATCCTGTCTGTTCGCGCACAATTTATTAAGCAGATTAAAACAAACTGAAAGCAAGTATTATTACTTGTGGTAAATTGAACGTAAATGAATTTTCGCGCTTTAAGCGGAAAGTGGATAGTGTTTATTGCGCTGCTTGCGTAAATCACCGTTCACTTCAAAGCGTTATTGTTATTGCTTGCGATGTGTACATTGTAAAGAGGGTATTTTTTAAAATAGCGTTCTATTTAATTTCATTGCATCAGCGTAGTAATATATTTTTCATTATAGAATTTGCAACAATTTATAAATAACAAAATATTATAAAATAATTTGAAACATATTGCTATGAATAGTGGTTTTGAATTTGATAATACCACTATTCACCACCAATCCGTCCAGCTTGGATATGCAGTCGGTTAATTTTCAAGATGAGACTGCTTTTCCCTCAGGGTTCCAATCGGAAAAGTGGAAAACACAATTGTATTAGTAAAATGTTTGAGCGCCACTCAAAATTTATTTGAGAAATAGTAATTATGTCTTTAAGTAAATTACGAGCACAAACAAAAAAGGTTGAATTTAAAAAATACACACAGTTAACGTTAAATGAAACTTTAATACAAAAATAAAAAAAATTAAAAAAAATATCTTTATGAAGTATAAAGATTAATATTGCATCATTAATAGAGCTGAGGATGTTTGCGGTATAACTATGGTTATATCATGTAACCATAGTAAATTACTATGGTTATATGATATAACCATGGTTATACCGCAAACATCCTCAGCTCTAATCATTAAACAATATTATTAAGGTAAAAATATCGCACGGAATGACCGCAGCGTGCGATAAAAACATCCTTTATGACGCCGATCAAAATTAAAACTAATAAATTACAAAGATGCTTTTTAATTTCTCCCACAAGAAACAAAAATAAACAAACTGAAATGACAGCCCGAACCAAACTTTAACGCATGTGCAATCACATGAAAAAATATGCCCTTGATATCCCAAGCGTACAAAATTTTATAGTAATAGAAAATTCTTTTTTATTAGAAATTTTAAAAAACGTTCTTTGTCATTTAAATCAAATAACTAAGAATAAAATATATATATCAAAATTAACACAATGAAAAAATACAAAATTCAATATATTCAAAATAATGATAATAATAATAATATTAAGATATCTTTAAATATAATTTACTTACGTAAATAAAATATATATATATATATATATATATATATATATATATTTTCTCGAGACACCTGAGGTAGAAAGCTTATAAAATTAACAATAACGAGATCAACTAACTCGTATAAAAATATCGGTAATGAAAACAAACACCAACCACAAATTATTCCAAAATCACGAAGTTACTTAACAAAGATAAACATTTATCTTATAATAAACACGTCTTTCTACACCCAGTGTACATTTGCGTCTCCGGATACAGCAAACCCGTTGGCTGCGTATAAAAAATACAGTTATAGAAATCGTACACAGCAATGCAAACGGCGTGCTTCAACTGCCCCAGTCAAAAATATATATAAGTTCAAAATAAATGTGCAAAGATAAATCATAAAACTTTTCAAAATATTTGCGGGGAAAAATCTATAGCACTATGTACTTGAGTGCGTAAAATCTCACTAATTTTGTATGAAACAGTCTTCTTAATAATAGAGTCTGTTTAACAATACAAAATATTATTAAAAATCGGGTGTGAAGAACACAATACAAATTACATTGTATTGTGTTCTTCTTAATCTAGTAAAATCAACATTTTTACGTAATACAGTATTAAATTGACTAAACGACTTATCCAATATGCTTCGATGCTTAGAACAAATCCGGATGTGCGTGAGTGAACACCTGCAGCATAGCGTGCGTTTCTACGAGGGATACTACTAGAATTCGCGGAATCTAGTACTCCTTGAATTGCTAACATTCCACAATTATCATTTTTAACCTTATAATTTAGTTGACAGTTCGATTTAAAACTGAACAGTTTTGTCTCAACAGAATTTGACAAAGTAATAGTTGTTTCAAAATTAGAAATTTTGAGTCGTGATTGTCAAATCATGATTTTTTTACGATTTTCGATACGGTTTGACATCAAAGCAATTTGTGAAAAAGTTTAGTTCGGTATTTTGGAATGAAGCACCATCCAAACTTATGGTTTACAAATGGTTCGCAGAATTGAAGCGTAGAAGACCAACGTTTGGTGACGATCTTCGTGAAGGGCGTCCATGAACCTCTGTTGTTGCGAAAAATATCGATGCTGTGCGTGAAATGATTTTATCAGATCAACATGTGACATACAGTGACATAGAGGCGTCCTTAGACATTGCGGTGAAACAAATACATACGATTTTGCATGATCATTTACATGTCAGGAAGCTTTCCAGTCGTTGGATCCCTCAAAATTTAAAAGACGAGCAAAAACAGGCACCAAGGAAATGTTAAAAAAAATTGATTGTTGTCGTTCAAATTCTGTATGTAACATTGTAACAGCTGACGAATCCCGGATATATTCATATGAGCCTAAAACTAAACAGCAATCGACTGCATGGGTGTTTCAAAATGAACCTAAGCCAACAAAAGTGGTGCTGTCACGAAGCGTTTCGAAAATAATTATTGCTTGTTTCTTCGGAAAAACGTGTCATGCAACTGTTGCATTAGAGGATCGACGAACAGTTAATGCTGACTGGTATGCGTCAATTTGTTTGCTGGAACACAAACCAACGAATCATTGTTCATGACAATGCAAGCGCTCACACAGCACGACGAACTGTCGAGTTTTTGACCAACATAAACATCGAATTAATGACTCATTGTCCATATTCGGCCGATTTAGTGCCAAATAACTTCTTCTTATACCGAAACATCAAAAATAAAATACGTGGAAAGCGGTTTTCATCGCCTGAAGGGGCTGTTGAAGAATTTAAATCACTGGTTTTGGAGATACCTCGCTCAGAATGGAAAAAGTGTTTCGAAGATTGGTTTTATTGGTTGCAAAAGTGTATACATCTTAAAGGGCAGTATTTTGAGAAACAGTAAAGCGATTCACATAAAGTAATTTGTTTTATTTCACAATTTTCCGCGAATTTTAGTAGTGGCCCTCGTACAATAGTCTCTTTCAGATTTGTCCTTTGCCGTATATACGGGGTTGGGCAGAAGTAACGCATCAGTCTAATAACTCCGTAAATATTAACTTTAGAACAAAATGTTGTTAACAAAAATTTTTTGATAAGTTATTTTGTATTGGCTTCAATCATTTGCGTTTTTTTTCATGATGATTACAAATGACAGCAAAAAAATTTTTTTTTTTTTAAATGGAAATAATATTTTCTTTTAGAAAATTCGGAATCTTTATTAATTTCTGAATATGAATATGTACTTTTTTCATGGGGTTAGATAATAAAAATATTGAGAAAAAAATAAAATTTAATAAACGTACATTTGGACTAGTGCAGTGTTTTGTAGATTGCTTTGGAAATTGTAGATTTTTTTACTGTCATTGAATTATTGACGTTTCACAATAAAACAGTTTCCATCGTAAAACTTACTTTTTTTAATACGTGTTTTGTGTAAAAATGGTCAAATTAACTACTAAAGAAAGAATAGAAATTCTTATGATGGTCGGATATGGTGACAGGCAACGTTCACATCACGAAGTTTGCACTTTGTTCAATAATGTTTATTTGGATCTAGATCCTATAGCTCAATCAACAGTTTCGAGAATGGTTACTAAATTTAGAGAAACGGGCGATGTTAGAGATATACCTAAAGCTGGCCGACCAAAAGAAATCACTAATGAAGACCGATCTCTTCATGTTTTACTTGCTGTAACGGAAAATCCCACTACGTCAACCACTCAACTAGGATTAGAAAATGATATTAGTAGCAGATCTATTAGACGAATATTAAAAGCGAACAAATACAAGCCCTATAATATACACTTACTGCACGAACTTAACGAAGATGACCCGGACAGAAGATTACAGTTTTGTCAAACAATAATGGAATTGTCCAATAAGATCCAAATTTTTTAAACAACATCGTATTTTCTAACGAACCTACATTTTGTCTAAATGGATTTGTAAATAGGCATAACTGCCGTTATTGGGTGACCGAGAATCCACATTGGATGCGAGAAAATCATACACAGCATCGCCACAAACTTAATGTGTGGGCTGGCATTGTTGGGCAACGAATCATAGGTCCGTACTTCTTGGAACACAACCTAAATGGTGATGGTTACTTACATTTATTGCGTAACCATATTGTACCAGATCTGTTGATTTTATTTCCTAACGACAATGAACCAAGCATGCCAAACCGTAATCTATGGTTTCAACAAGATGGAGCACCACCACATTATGCTATTAATGTTCGACAGTATTTAGACACAATTTTTCCCGGTCGTTAGATTGGACGTGGGGGTTTTATTGATTGGCCCGCTAGGTCTTCCGATTTAAATCCATTGGATTTCTTTCTTAGGGGACACTTGAAGTCGCAAGTATACAAGGAGAAACCTAGAAACCTAGAGGATTTGAGAGTAAAAATTACTCGTGAGATACAAGCCATACCACCTAATAGTTTACAAAATACAATTCGTCATTTTTGGGAACGTTTAGGACACTGTCAGGTCGTAGAAGGACGTCACTTTGAGCATTTAATTTAATTTTGTAGTTTGTTTACTGTTATTAAATTTAATTTTTTTCTCAAAATTTTTATTATCTAACCCCATGAAAATAGTACGCATTCGTATTCAGAACTTAATAAAGATTCCGAATTGTCTAAGAAATAATATTATTTCCATTTAAACAAATCAAAAATATGTAATCATCATGAAAAAAAAAAACAAATGATTGAAGCCAATACAAAATAACTTGTCAAAAAACTTTTGTTAACAACATTTTGTTCTAAAGCTTATATTTACGGAATTATTCGACTGATGCGTTACTTTTGCCCAACCCCGTATTTATAAGAAACTGGAGGTTGATTATTTTTTTAAAATGTTATCAATAAATGAGTGGAAGTGGTTTGTTAAAAATAAGATGTTATATTATAAATAATGAACGGCCAGCTAATTATGAAATGTAGTCTCAGGAATACAATAGATGGCGTAGTTCGGTTGGTAGAGCATGTAAAAGTAAATATAAAATAATATTGAGACTCTCTTTTACAGGATCATCGAAAGTATTCACCGCTTATATATAATCAAATCAAATTTAAATAAAACAAAGACATAGACTGTGCATCACATATATCAATAAAACACAAATTTTTAAATCCACAAATATATAATATTTATTCAAGCTAAAATTCTATAAACAGCAAATATCTATTCTTCTATTACGGTGAAATACTGAATTAATATTTATGATTAAATTACATGTGTACAAAATAGGTTATGATATTAACTGCGTTTATAAAAATTAGTTATTATAATAGAATAAGTGACACGAAAACGATCAAAATGGTAAGTACTACTACATATAAATGATCTTAAGCTTGAAATTAAAGTGCTGTTACAGCTATTAGTATTGTAAGCAAAAATCAAGTTGTGTAAATTAAATGTGCGTGACTTGTTGTAAACAATAATATTGGCGTCTATAAAGGTTTTATTAAAAACCTGTACTTCGTAGATTAAACGGCTGAATAAGGAAGTTGAATTCAATAGACGGAAAAAGGCTGGATTTCAGGTGTGGAACTGTTTAATTGAAACTCTAGAAGTTCTCTGTGGCTTCGTTCTGGAGTCCGAAGATCGGATAAGGTTAACGGGATCTGGGCTGGTTTGGTCCGTTTGAATATTTTTAACGGCGTCGGTGTTTTAAAATGACCTTTGAAGAAAATGCTATTTCGTTTTTCAGGTAGTTACTCGATTTTCTTCATTTAAAAACTATTTCAAATTGTAGTTTGGCAGTTAATGTAACTTTTCCGCCTAATTTTATATTTGAGACACTGGTATTTCCGCAGATTTTGAAATTTTATATCAGAGAAAAATAATTTAATACCTCTATTAACAATATTCTTGGGTGACGCTCTCTTTCAATTATTTTTGTTCCATAGCCTTATTAGAGAGTTTATAACTGTCTTAATTTGGGCTTACTTATTAATTTATATAAAAGGAATTTACATGTTTTTGGAATTATAACTACAAGATTAAATTAATCTAAGATTTTACATATTAATTACAGTTCATTTTTATTACTAGGTTATGTGTGCTATCCCTAGTAAAAACTTAGCTTTCGCGGGTTAATAAAATTAAATGATGGGCGTGGCTAAATAATACCGAAACACTGTTAGAATGTGAATAAATTAAATATCTTTAAATTTCGCGTAATTGAATTTAAAAATGAAATTGACAATGAAAAATAGGAAAAGCAAAATTTAAAAAAATGTAAATTAGTTTGAAATAAGCAAAGTTGTCGTGATATTCATTTATTGACATCTGGATATTATTTTCACAATATGCGTCCATCTTATCTCTTTATGTTGTAAAAGCTTGTTTGTATAATCCTTGCTTTGTCATTTTCAGAGGAAAGAATACAATCCCTTGATTGAACTACAACAATATATACACACAACGCAAAAGTCTAGGGATATTTTTATAACAAGACGTGTTTGTACCTGTAATGAACTTGAAATAATACAAAATTTATAGTTTATATTGTTGTTTAATTTGTCAAAAACACAGACTTTTTGAAAAAAAGAACATAAAACTGGCACAAAATTTTTTTTTTTAAAACACTGTTTTTTCAAAGGTCCAAAAAATGCCAAAAACACGAAAAATAAGATTAAAATAAAGTATGGCCACCAGGTTGGTTTATCACAGCGCGACATCTAGCATTCATGCTCAAAATTACTTTGTTAATGTCTGCTTGAGGTATTTGTGTCCATTGTACTCTCAGAAGCTCTCGGAATTGAAACCCATTATGGATGTTGCCCATATGTGGAGTAATTCGTCGTTGCAGCATGTCCCATACGTGCTCGATGGGATTCAAGTCCGGTGACTGTGCTGGCCATGGCAATACATCAATACCCTCGTTATCCAACCGGTTTACTACAATACGGGCAGCATGTGGTCGAGCATTATCATGCATTAAGTGAAAGTTATCTCCAACAGCAGCAGCAAATGGACGAACGACAGGTTGGAGAATAGTATCCAAATACTGCTGACTGGTGAGGAAGCCGCGTGGGAAAATGAGCTCAGTTCTTCCGTCAATAATAATTCCGCCCCATACCATTAATGTGCCACCTCGGTATGAGTACACTTCCTGCACATGTCTCAAGCGTTCCACATTTCCAGGCTGTCTCCATACTCTCGTTCGACAAGAATCTGGACGAAATCCAAATCTAGACTCATCGCTGAATAAAATTGTAGCCCACTCATTGTCACCCCAATCCAGAAAATCTTGACACCATGCTAGTCGTGCAGCGCGATTGCCTCTAGATAGAGGTGGAAATCTCAATGGTCGCCGACTACAAAGATTGGCTTCATGGAGACGATTTCTTACCGTACTACTGCCAATTGTCACATTATGTGCACGCTGTTATTCATTAACCAATTCGGGTGCTGTGATTGTCGGTTGTCTTCTGGCAGTTAAAATTAAATAACGATCTTGAGCGGCGGTTGTAGAGCGACCACGGCCTGGATGTTGCTCGGTTGGACTCCCAGTGTCTCTAAACCGTCGCCATAAACGACTTACGACGCTTTGAGAGACTACCAACGGCTACTTGGGTTTGTTGCACACCAGCTTGAAGGAGGCCCACCGCTCTATTCATCTCATCCAACGTTAAATGTTGCCGTTCCATGCTAAAAACACAATAATTTTAACACACCTACTAAGCAAACACAAGACGAAATGACTAACATCTAAATTTAACAAAACAAGAAAATGTCGGTTTTTTCGTCCCTTGTGAAAAACATTGTAAAACATGTATTGCTATCTTTTTTGCATTTTTTTTTACCAAAAAGTGAGTACCTACACTAACAGTTACAGGTGAAGTAATATTATATGACCTCGACAATTTCTTTCGTTAGTTTTGAGATTTTACAAAAATATCCCTAGACTTTTGTATATATATATATATCTATATATCTGCTTATACGCAGAAAAAGATCGTTCCACAGCTGGCGATGTTGTTGAAGTCTCCTTGGTTTAAGAAGCTCAGTTTTCCGAATAAAAAACTCGTTTGTGAACTAAAATATTTTATTTTACTATGTATACAACTATTACTTATTTAATAAAAGATACTTGTTATTTATTTGAAGTTCAAGTTTATTTTGAATATTTTATCGAAGATAATGCCGAGTTTTCTGTCTAGCTTGATGCTTTACGAGTTCTTGCTAGATGTTTTCTCATTGAGTTCTTCGTAGTTACTAGTACTGACTGGTCTTTTGTGCCAAGTAAATTATGGGGTCGCATCCACAATTATTTCGACAAGGTAATAAAATTAAACTAAAACTTATTGTAAGAAATCTGGAATATTAATCAATAGACATACTGAAAAAACCCACAATGAATAGGACAAATAACACTGTAAACGTAAAACCCATAACAGATTTTTACATTTAATTACGCCTTTGCATATCTAACAGAAATAACAGGCACGTGACGGGGCACAGAATTACATATATTATATTAAATAAATTAGGAAATTTTAGTACATAATTGGAAAATTTCGACATTTCGCATGGATTATAAAGATATGTAATTAACATTGAATTATAATTCGTATGACCCAAATGAAAGATTTTTAGGTATACTATATACATTGATGAGTATGAATTAAAAAAAAAATAATTAGCCAAATATATATATAAACTAAACTAAATCTATGTAAAACAAAAAACACAAAACAATTATGAATATTATTATTTTATATTGAATATATGCATATACGGCGTCAAACAAACTCTCACCTTTGTCGTAAGCTTTTTTAACAGGTGTAATATTCGAGCAGTTAAAGTGGTCTTTAAATTTGTGCAACGTATCTTTCTCAACACTGTTGTTAAAAAGTTTTCTTAATCTAGTAAAATCAACATTTTTACGTAATACAGTATTAAATTTATCTCTGCCACGAGCACTTTTTTCATCATTTAAAGTATGTAGCACTGTTTCTACGTAGGCAACAATTTCAATCGAATTCGGTAAGGACAACGAAGTGTTCTGTAATTTTTTTATTACGTCCGCTACTGGAATTTTTAAATCTGCTGCGACTTGAAGATTTTGAAATTGCATTTGACCCGGCTTAATTGCAGCTGCTTCTTAAGGGTTTAGTTGTAAAATAACCAACTTTATTTTACCAAAATATTTAAATTAATAAAATGCTGCCTGTAGCTATATACCCCATCGTGTAAGAATTGGCTGTGGCGGTTTCAGGATAGCAGGACATTGTGAATGAAAAAGTCGAATACGTTGCAGAGATTTAAGAAAAACCGCTTTCGTCTGTCCTATTAGTTGATCCAGATCGAGATAACATTTTCGTGTCTGCTACATGGTGTAAAACATGAAGCAGGCATGTAACGTGTAGTAAGCTTGGCTGAACTTCTTTGAATAATTGTTCCATGCGATGCATAACTGCGGCAACATCGGTAACCATCATTAATCTTTGGTAAAATTTCAAAGTTGTGTAGTGTTCTAACTAATACATTATGAAGCGCTTCAGTAGTACCGTAGATTGGGACGAAATTGACTGCTCAGAGCGACTTTGATAAGTACTTCGTATTCTGACATTTTATCAAATTACATGACATAACCGTTTCAATTCTAACGAGTAATCATTAAAATTTTCGCTCAAGTAAGCCATGTACACAAAAAGTATGTCCTAACTAAGTTATTAGAGGAGATCTGTCATTATAATTTCAAACGTCATGATACTCATGATTGTTAAAAAATAATTTGAAATGCTGACTTTTATATTAAATATATTTATAATTTTTATACAAATAGAATATTATAAAAAATGTGTAAAATATGACCATTCTTCACCAAGCATAATCGCACTCCATTTCGTAGAGCATTGGAAACATTGATCAGTATTTGCGGTGAGTTATTGATGTGTTCACATTTTTCAATGATTTTATGTCTTAACTCTAGTAGATTATTAATTGGTGTTTCATAAATAATATTCTTTATATATGGCCACACAAAAAAATCCATGACTGTTAAATCACACGATCGTGGTGGATATGGAATCGCTGTATTTCTAATTATTATCCGATCGCCATAAAATTGTTGCAAAAACTGAATATTTTCAAGTGTAACGTGAGATGTAGCCCCATCCTGTTGAAAATATCAGACCTGGAGTTCATCATTAGTCAATTGATTAGTAAAAACACTGAGAATTTCGTTACGATATTTCTCCGATGTTATCGTGCCCTCAAAGAATATTGGTCCTATTAATCGGTGACGACTCATACCTACCCATACGCCTATTTTTTCTGGATGTAGAGGAACTTCTCTGTAGAAATGAGGATTTTCACTGGACCACATACGCATATTTTGCGAATTAACATAACCTTTCAAATAAAACCAAGCTTCATCGGTGAAAAAAGTATGATTTAAAATATTTTCTGTCATTGTTTGAATAAACCATTGGCAAAATTGTGTTCTTTTTTCATAATCCGTAGGTAATAGATTTTGTACAGAAGTTAATTTATATGGATACATGTGCAAGTCCTTTTTTAAAATTTTTTGACATGTTCTATACGAAAGTCCAACTTGTTGCGAAACTCTGCGAATAGATGTTTGAGGAGATTCGTTAATAATTTGTCTGACATTTTTAATTACGCCGCGACTTCTCTTGAGAGGAGGACCGCTTCCTTTTTTCCTTAAAATACTGCCTGTTTGACGAAAAAGATTTACACAATGCATTAGCGTATTACGGAAAGTTTTATAGCTAGGAACAGTATTTGGATATCTCTCTTCAAACTCCCCAAGGCAATTTTCTATTGAATGCTGCCAAATACCATCAATTTTTTGAGATGTCAGGAAGTAACATTCTACCATAAACGCTTTATGCATATCATTAAAGGCCATTACTTTTTCTTTTGATGAAACTTTAAAATATATATTTGACACTGACAGATGTTTGAAATAACATCTTAATGACTAAAGCTACGACATAATTTTTATATACACGGCCAGCTACGAGTGAAAATTTTAATGATCGCTCGTTATAAGTTGGCTAGCCTAATACATTTTGCATAGGGCGATAAGTAAACCAGCTGACTGTGTCTGCTATCCTTTGTGTGAAAAAATATTTAGCAAATTTAAGCGAATAAATGTTTTTATGACATGTAAATAACTTCACATATTGGAAGATAAGTGATCATTATACTGATTTTCTAAATATGTTATAAATATTAGATATTTAATGTGTATCAGGTTATATACTTATTTTATGTGTCTTTATTTATATTTGCCGGCGAGGGTGTTTTTTGTGTAAAGGGGTGTCGTTGATCGATCGGGTGGGGCTACTTTGATAGGTAATCAAAGTAACCCCAATTGTTATTTACTCGACATTTAGTACAATTAACATATTTTTCAATCGTTTCAGAATTTACTTTTGTCTGAACATGGTGTGATAATACAAACGTAGAGCTGGTAATCAGAAGTACAAGAATTACATTGATAACGATTCTTAATGGAGCTGTTTCTAAATTTGTGGAGCAAAGACTAACTATCCGAGGTACTAGCAAAAAATGTAATATAGCTTATTGCTTTCTATCACACGCTAAACGACTACCAGGGTGCAAAGTCTTAATCGGCGATAACTTGCCATTGCACATAGATGAAGAAGTTTTAAACTTGTGAAGGAATAATGACATAAGTTGCGTATGCCCGGTACCTAATTCCACCTATTTGTACCAGCCACTTGTGGCCTTTCTCCGACCCATGAAAGGAATATGGAGTAAAATTCTTTCAGAGTGGAAATTGCAAAATTTATGTTTAAGAAGCGTACCAAAACCTACATGTCCACGTCTTCTTAGGAAAAGTCTGGAGACTTTAGATAAAATACCAACTTACAGATAAAAGAACAACAAATTGCCGGGAGATGCTGAAACCTCCGGAATAAAACGAAACCTCATCAACAGTTTCTATGCTACAGGTATATATCCGCTTAAGAGAGAGCAAATATTGAAAAAACTGCCAATTGAAAACACCAACGATGTGACTAATGACGTAGAAAGTGCATTAACAAATTTTCTTAAGGAGCAAAGATTTGGTTATAATGCCACATCACACTAGGGAAACAAGAGGAAACGTCTTAATATAGAACCGGGTAAAAACATCGCAGCGGTGGAGCGTGCAGAAAATATAGAAAGTTAGCAAGATGTGCAAATGTCGGAAGTTGAATCAAGAGTAGAGACGAATACGTTTATTCCGCAACAGACTGAGATAATTGATCCCAAAGTTGGTGATTTCTTATTAGCCAAATTTAATTCTATATAATATATAATTGTTTCAGCCTTTACTTAATGAAATTCCATTATAACTATTATCAGGATAAAATAAAACAAATTTTAATGAATTTCACTTTTTAATTGACACTGCAACGATCGTTTCGCTCCAAGCTGATCTTCATCAGACATATAACTAACTTATTTACAATTTTTTTTTAACACAAATATACGGTAACAAACACATGTTTTATTTTAAATAGTTGAAGGAATGAGTACCTTTTATTACTAAAATGTCTATTCACAAAACTTTCAACTACGGTTTATACAATACTGTTCTTAAGTAATAAAACTAGGGGTTTACATTATATTACAGGGAGGTAAAGAAATTCTATGGAAAAATACAATATGTGACTGTCTGCATATCAAATAAATAAATTGAGTAAGGGTGAATTATTTGTTTCTAATTGATCATTTAGGATCTTGTCGGTTTTCTTTAATTTATTAATTTCAAGTGACTCTAATAAATTGAGTTTTTTGCCCTTATTTTCTATTTGTAATATTTTAAATTCTTTGTTAAAATTGTGGTTCGTTGAATTAATATGAGACGCATATGAAGAGTCACTTTTATTATTTCTAAATGAAGAAAAATGTTCTTTGATGCGTATTTCAAACGATCTGCCTGTCTGTCCGATTTACGTCATAGGGCAACTACCGTAGGTTAACTCATAGACTCCTGACTTTTTATTGTTGTTTGTTAAATCTTTATTGTTTTTTATAAATTTGGATAAATTTATAAAAAAAAATAAAAAACAATAAAGATTTAACAAACAACAATAAAAAGTCAGGAGTCTATGAGTTAAACTGCGGTAGTTGCCCTATGACGTATATCGGACAGACAGGCAGATCGTTTGAAATACGCATCAAAGAACATTTTTCTTCATTTAGAAATAATAAAAGTGACTCTTCATATGCGTCTCATATTAATTCAACGAACCACAATTTTAACAAAGAATTTAAAATATTACACGTGGAAAATAAGAGCAAAAAACTCAATTTATTAGACTTACTTGAAATTAATAAATTAAAGAAAACCGGCAAGATCCTAAATGATCAATTAGAAATAAATAAGTCACATATTGTATTTTTCCATAGAATTTCTTTACCTCCCTGTAATATAATGTAAACCCCTAGTTTTATTACTTAAGAACAGTATTGTATAAACCGTAGTTGAAAGTTTTGTGAATAGACATTTTAGTAATAAAAAGTACCCATTCCTTCAACTATTTAAAATAAAACATGTGTTTGTTACCGTATACTTGTGTTAAAAAAAATTTGTAAATAAGTTAGTTATATGTCTGATGAAGCTCAGGTTGGAGCGAAACGATCGTTGCAGTGTCAATTAAAAAGTGAAATTCATTAAAATTTGTTTTATTTTATCCTGATAATAAATTTAATTCTGTTTGAGGTAAAAAAACATATAAATACGTATGTGTAGTAGAGGAAGTTTCTCCAGAAATAGTTGTAGAAGGACTGACATCTTAAACGTAAATGATAAAGACACTATAAATTACTCATTTCTACAAAATTTCAATGTTTTAGAAGCTAAGAATAAAATCATTATTGTATTCCCTTTTTTTGCTTATTTGAGATGCTATAGGCATCAATTTAAAATTATTGTTCTTTAGTTATAAGTAGAGCTGAGGATGTTTGCGGTATAACCATGGTTATATCATGTAACCATAGTAATTTACTATGGTTACATGATATAACCATGGTTATACCGCAAACATCCTCAGCTCTAGTTATAAGCGTATATTTTTTTAAAATAAATAAGGAATATATTACATACAGGCTTTGATTATTCTTCACTCAGCGTTTCTCTTTCGATAATGCAACTGATCAAAGTCAACTCAATGATTAAACTCACCTCGTTGTGTTTAAACTAAAATACCCATGCGGAATATTAGTTATATCGAATCATTTCTCCTGTTACTGCATCATAGAATGGGGATACTATAGAAAGCAATTTAAAAAAGTGTATGATTAAAGTAGCTCCACTTCAACTATGACATTGATCATGCACTTTAACTTTTTTTCAGCATGTTCTAGTAAGAAAATAGTATATTAAAAAACAAGTTTCATAAGGCACCATTTTGCCGCACGAGATCAGTTTAGAAAACGAGCCGCGATAGCGGCGAGTTTTCTAAAGAGCGAGTGCGGCAAAAGGCCTTATGAAACGAGTTTTTTATACTATTTTTTCTATTTTGCGTTTTTTACATTAATAAATTGCTTAAATTGGAATTATTTAATTTGAAAGTTCAGAGTTTAATTTTTATATAAAGCATGCAGTTGATCACATTGATAATTGACATTTTCAAATTTAAATCTTGCTATCCGCGAAGTATATTATATTACAAATTATTTATGAATTTTCGTTAACATTACTTGATATTTCCTTTAAAAATATAAACATGAGTGACATAGAAACATATATATGTTGTTGTCAATTGTATACAACATACGTTGTTTGTGTAAAATACGGACATATATCATATATGTCAAATGTACATAAATTCTTAAAATCAAATTACAGCAATGATATTTATTTCTGTATTCGAACAACGCCAACATTGAAAAATGAAAAAAAGCGTATCGAAATGAAGCTCATTTCGATACTGTTTTGGGTTTCATAATGAGTTCATTTCGAACGCAAGATGGAAAAATATATTTATGTTAGCTTTAGTTTGATAAATAAATAATCTACGATACATTCTTGCAGTCTTTTGCAGACTAACAAATAAGGGTGTGACGGTCCTTGCGAGGTCATTGTCCGTACAAGGATCGATACAATGGAATTTTGTTTACATCTGTAGTTTCATCTATAGTGAGTCACAGTCTTTTATTTTTTACTATGATTTTTACATAATTATCCATTTTTTTAGCGAATCGTCGGTAAATACCAGTAGGTAGCTTCCTCGGACTTGGGAGTTTCCACTAGGAATGCATTTGTTCCAAAACTGACGAAACATTCTTTGTCCGATTTTTTCGACCAGCAGATTACATGCACTTAACATCATACTTAAATCACAAAGAAATTAATTATATTTAGATTTGTGTGTTGCACTATTCGCCTGTTTCCTATACAAGCGTGGATTCCAACATAATAAACTTTTCTCATAAACTAAGCACCTCACTACTTTATCATTATAAAGGGTGATTCATTTGGAGGTACTTTTTTAGGTGGGGATTTAATGGCTGAGCGCGCATGTGACGCGTCAGCGGACTGCGCATACTGGTTCAGTACTATTTGACATTACGTAATGGAAAGACTTAGCCCGGCACAGCGTCTACAAATAGTACAGCTTTATTACGAAAATGGGCGTTCTACAAGGAATGTGTATCGTGCGCTTAGAGCAACATATGGGCGACATAATCGGCCTACCGAACGCACAATTCGCTATACCATCAATAAGTTTGAGACTCAATTTACAATAATGGATAATACGCGACCACATAGACCTCATCCAGCACGTAGTGAAGGAAATATAGCGGCGGTAGCAGCGAGTGTACGCGAAGACCGGGAAGAATCAATTCGTCGCCGTTCTCAACAGCTTGGTTTGTCGTATGCAACAACTTGGCGTATTTTACGAAAGGATCTTGGTTTAAAAGCATACAAAATTCAACTAGTGCAAGAACTAAAGGCGACCGACCTTCCGAATCGTTTCCGTTTCAGCCGTTGGACTCTTGATAAACTTGCAGAAGATCCACTGTTTTCGACAAAAATTTTCTTCTCCGATGAGGCCCATTTCTGGCTTAATGGGTACGTGAATAAGCAAAATGCCCGTATTTGGGGTGATGAGCAACCTGAAGAGATTGAAGTGCTACCATTACATCCAGCAAAACAACTGTTTGGTGCGGATTATGGGCCGGTGGAATAATTGGTCCATATTTCTTCAAAACAGAAGCCGGCCGGAATGTGACTGTGAATGGCGACCGTTATCGCGCCTTGATAAGGGACTATTTGCTGCCTGAACTTGACACCCGTGGTCTACAAGACATTTACTTCCAACAAGGTGGCGCCACTAGCCATACAGCTCGTGAAACTATGGCTTTACTGCGAGAACGATTCGGTGAATATTTAATTTCACGCTTCGGACCAGTAAATTGGCCGCCTAGATCTTGTGACATCACACCATTAGACTTTTTTCTGTGGGGCTACGTGAAGTCTAAAGTCTACATGGATAAACCGGCTACAATTGAGGAGGCATTGGAGACCAATATTACTCGGGTCATTGGACAAATACCACTCGAAATGCTAGAACGCGTCATTGAAAATTGGAACAGCAGAATAGACTACGTTAACCGCAGTCGCGGCCAACATTTGAGAGAAATAATCTTTAAAAAATAATTGTAAAGAATGGTTTCTTTTGTATGATAATCAAGTTTCTTAAATAAATTGGCCTTTTGCATTTGTTCTTTGCTTTGGAAAAAGTATCTCTAAATGAATCACCCATTATATTATGTCTGGGAATTGTGGTAATAATCTTCTTGCGCTGTTAGCAAAGAAAGCGAGTTGATGCATTTCTATGAACTTCCGACATTTTCAATGCTTTGCGTTTGAATTATACATGTGTGTATTTGCGTAAATACATCTACGCATTGTGATAGCCGTTCACGTACTAATGTGGGGAATGTGAGACGCACAACTTGAGCCGACAGCAGTTCTGAATCTCTCAGAATCCTCGTTCCTCTACGCCAGTGTAAGCCGACCAAGAAATATATTACTTAGGTTAGTGTTAAAAAAGTTTTCAATTAATTTTATTTTGTTTTTATTTCTAATTTACGCATTTGTAATTGTCGAAATTATAGAAACATAAGGCATTTATTATGTTAGTATATAAACAACTCTCATAAAAATAAATGACTTCGTAACTATTTTAAGTTCCTTTTAATGTCGTTTGTGCGGTGTACCTTTCGCCTTTGATATTTGCAACGGTGATTCAATTGGGTAGGCAGTAAAACTGACCATTGAGATAATATTTCCACTTTAACAATGCTTAATGAATATGTTATTTGCTTTATCTTCGTTGCCGTGGGTGTGCTCTTTTCATTTGGAAAGAAAACAAATATATTTATGTATCTGGCAAATAAATTAGTGGCGACTCAATAATGATTAGATAATCTTTATTGATCATCATGAATGGCGCTTTTATATGGACAACAAACGTAGAAAATTGGGTCAGCGAACGTTCTATTGTTTTAAAGCCGATATCGGAGACGTTAACTCACGAGTGGAGTTATATGCTGTCAGTTGATGAGGGAAGTGATTTCAAAATACGAAATAAAACATAAAAACAATGTTTCTGTTTTTAATAAAAATAATAATTAAAGGAAGTACAATATGAATTTATATTGAAGTTAAATAATATAATAATAAATTATTATTATATTATATAGGGTCGCTATTATGTATGGAACCTACCTAATGAAATTTTGCACACGAACACATTTAAATAGTATTTCTTTGGAGACTGTGGTTAAGTAAAAGCTCAAGAAGATATAAAATCCTTTACCACACTTAATAATAGTATTATAAATACGTATTTCGACAACTAAGTTGTCATCACAAGTAGGTAAAACCACTAATCAAAGAGTCGCACATGGGGTACAGTAAAGCTAACACATATAATAACGCAACTACTTTACATGGCGTCCACGTATACACTGACTATAAAATAAAAATATATCGACTAAAAATTACGACAACTTATCTCTCTTAAGAAAACGGCAACCACATGTGTTTATTCTCTATTCGCACGCCCTCAACACGAACACATGTGCATTAGGCTGGAGCGATTTTTTTTTTATTTAGCAATAGCTTTGGAATACCTGTAAAAAGTTGCTCTATTATCTCCCAAATATACACAGAAAATTTCATTTCGCACATGATATATTTAGAGGTGCCCCCGACATTATTAAGTTTGGCACAATTCATGAATTTAGTCGAAAAATCAAAAATATTTAATGAACGCTAAATTACACACTGAGTGTTGCGCAGTTAGTATAAGATAGAAAAATATAATCCGAAACGAGCGTATTAAGACGCGTGGGTGTTGAAGCACGTGGATTCGATTTCGCAACTCTCCTAAAACGTTATTCGAACGCTATAGTCAACTCGCGTGAGTACTATTTCACTTGTGATACCCTTTGAATTTTACGTCTGAGATCAAGAAATAAGACTCATGTAAGTAGTATTTTCAATTTCCTATTTAGGTTTCAGATATTATTGTAATACTTTAGCACATATTATATATCTTTATTACAGTAAAATGTCTCAAGTCAAAACACGACAAATGATGACCTGTGCTGTGTTCGGATTACCAGAGAAGTTACCAGTATCTCAATTACCAATTTATAATGACGTTATGAAAAATTACCTATTCATTAAAAATGAATTAAAGCCCAATAAAACAGTAAAAGAGCCAACTGTTCATGACATATACGAAATATTGGCTCACGAAGTTTTAGAAACTTGGCAAAAAGCTTCGCTGCCAACTGTTAGTGTTAAGAGAATTCTACAACTTATTCGTTCCTACCATGACAAATATAGAATCTTAATGAAACCTTATAATGGTCGTCAAACAAACAAAAATTACGAAGAAAAGATCAATAGAATTATAACTGGGTCCCACAGATTATTTGATGTTTGCAGTTGCAAATGTAAACTTTTCTCAAATTGTAATTGTTTAGAAGGCAGTCGTGTTCCCAAGGAAGAAATAAATTTTTTACTCGATCAAAGAACAACAAGAAAAATGGTCATAGGCGGTGTAGATGTGGTTGAAACTATAAAAAATAAGAAAAAAGAAGAAAGAAAACAAAAAAGTTTATCGCGTAACAGAGAGATAACTGATTTTGAGAAACCGTGTTGTTCGCGTTCTTTACCTGAAGACTTGGCAATCGAAAGCGACAGTTCAAGCGATAGCGTAGCTTCTAGTCCTTACCTTGAAGCACCAAAAAAAACAGTTGATACGCCACCAAAAAAAAGGGAGATTAAATTTACCATCATTAGCTCTTGCCTGTGATCGTACTGGAGTTTCGGACAGAGCCGCTGCCATTATAGCTTCTTCTGTGTTAAAAGATATTGGCATTATTTCACCAAAGGATCCAAGTGGTGTTATTGATCGTTGAAAGTTGCGCCGTGAAAGAACTAAAGTCAGAACAGCTTTACAGGATGCAGATCGCAAGAAAACCCTACGCGGTATGTATTTTGATGGGAAAAAGGATAAAACGTTGATTAGTATTCGGAAAAAAAATAAATTTTACAGAAAAAGGGTACTAGAAGACCATTATGTGATTTTATCAGAGCCAGGAAGCGACTATTTCGGGCATGTCACATGTGAGTTGGGAACTGCTAAATGTATTAAAGATACTATATTAACTCACTTGAAATCCAAATCGGTGAAACTCAGAGAAATAGTTGTTGTTGGTTGCGATGAAACAGTAGTAAACACAGGCTTTAAAGCAGGTATTATTCGTTTGATGGAAGAAGAACTGAATAAACCATTACAGTGGTTTATCTGCCAGTTGCATTCCAATGAATTACCTCGGCGACATCTGTTGTTACATTTGGACGGAAAAACTACAGGGCCTAAATGCTTTTCAGGTGCCATTGGATACCAGTTACAAAAATGTGAAACAATGCCAATAGTCGAATTCAACGCCATTCCTACAATATTACCTCAAATTTCCAGGGGTGATTTGAGTATCGACCAAAAATATCTGTACGAAATTATGATCGCTATCAGCACTGGCGTTTTTTCTTCAGATTTAGCTGACATTGAACCTGGATCTCTCAACCACTCTAGATGGCTTACAACAGCAAATCGAATTCTAGGATTATATGCTACTAAACCGGACCCCGAAGAAAAATTGGTGATATTAGCCACGTACGTGATGAGAGTTTATGGTCCGATGTGGTTTAGAATAAAATGTAATCCCTCGTGTATAAACGGAGCTAAGCACCAGTGGCAAACAATTAGTCTGAGTCGCTATTTGAACGCCGATATGAAGGTCATTGACAAGGTAATCCAACGAAATGGATTTTTTGGTCACCCAGAAAATGTTCTTATTTCTATGCTTGGAGATGAAAGGGAAATCATACGGGATCTAGCATATCGACGAATTTTAAAAGCAAGAAGTGAGAAAGCTCCAGGACTTCGAACATTTAAACTGCCTTCATTTAATTTTGATGCTGAAGATTATACCGACATTATAACGTGGCGAGACTGTGAGATAACTGAGCCACCTCTGACTTTAAATTTATCTAATGACGACTTGTAAGCCATTGTCAAAGACGTTCTCGGCACATGTCAAAAAATTAAAGATTTTCCATGTCATACTCAAGCTGTTGAGCGCTGCATCAAAGTGGTGACAGAAGGTTCAAGTGCAGTTTGTGGAAAAAATAAACGAGACGGTTTCATCAGGGCAAGGCTACTATCACGTCAACAAATGCCTACTTTTGATACAAAAAAAAAATTAATATATAATTATTGTATTTCTGAATAATTATCTAGTTTACCATTATTTCTTGTATCTCGCTTCTTTAAATCTGTATAAAAAATATAACATATTGACCTAACAAATAAAATATATAGTTTGATCACAATATGAAAAATAGGTAATTTTTTTAAATTTTCAATTGTGTTGGGGCACCTCAAAACATCATTACAAATAGGTAATATTTCGTACGTTTAATTTACTCATTGAAATGCAACTTTATATCGCTATACCATTTTAAAAAATAAAAATTTTTTTTTATTCATACATTATCGCTCCACCCTAACGTGCATGTTGAACAAATGTTTGGATTCTTTTGGCTATATCTTAAATTTTTTTTTCTTATCGCTTATTTGAATTCCGAAGTTAACTTGATTTTTTTTTAATGGCAACAGTTCTTGAATTTGGCATCGTTGGAAAGTTCATTTTTTTCCAAATTCAGAGATGTAAATATAGTATGTCTGTTTTTCAAAATAGTTTAAAAGAAAACGGATAAAACGTGTTTCGGTCTCATTTGGGGTAACAACAATAAAAAAGACATTTATTAGAAACTATTTACAAAAGGTGCCAAATGTGTTCACCATTAACTTCCTGGCAGTAATGGATACGCCGAATGAAGCCTCAAATTGCGTTTTCGCACCAAATCAAAAATGTATATCGGAAATTTCTTGGCGAATTCCTAATTTGAGATCTTTGATTTTCTGACCTATTAACATAATATTAAATATAATTTTAAATACCCTCACAAAAAAATCAGGTGACGCCAAGTCTGGTGACCTTGCTGGCTATTCGATAGATCCTCGTCGGCTGATCCATCAGTTTGGGAAAGTAGCGTTAAGAAAATTTATAACGTTAATGGCATAGTCTGCTGGTGCACCATCTTGCTGAAATAATATTTCCTGATTTAGTTGAGGGATGACATTTTCTTCCAATAGTTCTAAATACTTATCTGCTGTCAAGCTGCCATCAACGAAAAAAGTTCCTACAATATCCCATCCAAATAATTTAATTTTTGGGGATATTGTGTATGAACCTGATCCTTCCAGTGCGGATTTGTATCAGCCCATTACCTATAGTTGTGTCTGTTAACATGACCATTTAAACAAAATGTTGCTTCATCTCTGAAAATTATATTGCAAATAAAATTTGGATTGGTATTCATTTTTTCCATTATAACTTCGCAAAATTCGATCCTACGATCAAAATCATCTTCACTTAATTCTTGCAGTAATTGTATTTTCCAAGGATAAAAAACTTTCTTGTATTATTTTTTGAATTGAGTATCTACACATGTTATGGTTTAAAGCTAATTGTTGGACTAAAACCTTACCAGTGTCTATTTCATCAATAATGACATTTGATGAATTTTCGTCATTAGTTCTTGTTTTTTATGTTCCTAATTTTGGACGATTGTTAACGCTGCCTGTATCCTTTAACCGTTCTTTATTAAATAATCGCCAAACTTCAGCATAACTGCGTTTTCTATCGCTGTATTCAACCAATGAGTATGATAATTGAGACAAATGTAAAACTAAATCTAAAACACACAGGTGGACGTTAACGGTTGTCAAGTGTAACTAAATACATGATCCGCCATCTGTAGTTTCATAGCCAACTAATCGAAAAATGGATTTACCACAAAAGAAACCGAAACTCTTTTTACCCATTTCTTTAAAAACTATTTTAGAGAACTATATTTATAGCACTCAATTCAGAGAAAAAATTATCTTTCCAACGAATCCAAATTCATGCACTGTAGCCATTTAAAAAAAGTCAGGTAAACCTTGGATTTCAAATATGGGATATGGAAAAAAATTAAAATATTTCCTTATATACGTATACAAAATTTCATTTAGATATCTCGAACCGTTCTCGAGATATTTGATCGTTTCCAGACATAATTATTTTCTTAACCGTGTAGGAATTTACCCCATTGCTTCTGGTATTTTTTTGCTAGATTTACAGCATCTTTCCAACTTGTTCCCTTGATATTCAGAATTCTTTCCATTGCCTTATCCCATGACTGTCTTGATCTTCCTTTTTCTTTTTTTGTAATTATCTTAATTATCCACACTTCTTTAACTTTTCTTGAATTATGCATTCTTTGGAGGTGATCCCCCAACCCAGCTGCCCTCTCTTTATGTACTCCATCGCCGGTTCTATTTCAAATTTATTTCTTATTTTCTGGTTTCTAATTTTATCTTTCATTGTCTTTCTCAGATTTTCATCTCAGTAGTTTGTATTTTACTTTCTAAACTCTAGTTTAAAACTTAAAAAGGTATATAACCCCTTACCACAATTATTAATCGTATCCTAAATACGTATTTCGACAACTAAGTTGTCATCATCAGTAGGTAAAAACCACTAATTAAAAAGTCGCACATGGGGCACAGTAAAGTAGTTGTTGCTTAAGCGGTTTTCTAGCTTTACTGTGCCCCATGTGCGGCTTTTTAATTAGTGGTTTTTACCTACTGATGATGACAACTTAGTTGTCTAAATACGCATTTAGGATACGATTAATAATTGTGGTAAGGAGTTATATACCTTTTTAAGTTTTTACTTAACCACAGTCTCCAAAGAAAGAATTTTCTAGTTTAAAACCCATGTCTCGCATCCAAATGTTAATATTGGTCAATAAACTGACTTAAATTTATGTACTTACTCATGTTCGATTTCTTGGTTATCTCTTTCTCGTTTATAAAATTTCTGCTTAAGGCGTAGTAACATTTGATTGCTTTTTCTATTCTTTTGTTGATCTCGATTTCATTGCTCGCATTTTCTACTATTATAACTCCTAGATACTGAAACTAGTGGACTTAGTCTATTTTATTGTTTCCCAATCTTACGATAATATTTGGGCGATTCGAAACTCCGCACGGAGTCAGGTAAAAGGATTAAATATGTACGAATCTCCGCATATCCCAAAATTTTGCTTAGAAAGTTGTGTACGAAACTCCCCACAAATAAGTGTTTTAATTAATTTAAACAAAAGTAAATTTTTCAAATAAAAATCTCTATTTATACACAAATAGGTATTTACATTGACATACATTCATTATCACCTTATTAAATTTTGTGAGAATAATAATGAGAACAAATTCTGAAGTGCTAATACTGCCACTCTGGTAATTCAAAATGTGCTGTTTTAAATACATTTCACGTTTTTTCGAAACAACATTCTGATACTTGTAGGGTGCATTGACGTTGTCTATTTTAATATAAACCTGCATCTGAATTTTTAATAACGTATCAATAAATACAAATAGTGACGGATGAACGTGATATAAAGAATTATTGAAATAATTAAAGCTGCACTGTTTTCGGCCCATTCTCGGGAGAAAACTCCGCGCCTTCTGATATGTTGTTATCGATTAAATAGACTACAAATTTTTGAAGTTTCTTATTTTGAGGTTGAAATGCACATATTTTGAAAACAAACACATCACTCACATTTTCTGGTTCTAGAAACAATAGACCGAAACAATAAACCAACCACTGTCCAAGTGCTGAGCGTCTGTCGCTGTAATCTGCAGTTAAGCCTAGCTGTTAATATTTTCGCCACCAGGCTTACGTTAAATGAAACATAGGTACTAAGAGAATTAACAAGAATAACCTATTGCACATCATTACATGATACCTGCATTTTACCTGTGCGGAGTTTCGTATACAGATTAGCACCAATACTTTCACGACCCTCCGTTGTTTAGGAATTTGAGCGGAGTTTCCTACTGCCCTAATATTTACCGGATTTTCAGTTATTTCCAACACCATTGTCTTGATTTTATTTACTTTCATCCCATATTCTGATAATATTTCGTAGGAGATGTTCTCTTGTAAGTCGCTTTCTGAGTTTGCCATCATGATGACAAGAATTTTAAATTATAATTATAATTTAAAATTCTTTGAAAAAGGTATTAATTGCTGAAACATGTAAGAGATTATTTTAAATATATACATATTAAAGTAAAACAGACCTTAAATCGCCGTCAACTTTCCTCTATGCAATTTGCTTTTCGTTTTCTAAGTGTTTCACCGCCAAGTTCACGAGTTATTGCCTCTGTTTCACTAAATTTAATAACATAAGCTTGAATATGTTTTTGCAGTTGTGCGTAAGTAATTGTCAGATTAGGATACTGTTGCCAGAAATCCTGTAAGCACTGATTAATGGAATAAACCCAATCTCCATTTTCTATTTTTTTTTTGCCAATTCTATAATAACTTTGAATAATAAATATATTATGTTGTAACACTAACATTGTAATTTAAAAAATATAAGCGTTTGTAATTTAAATTTATGTATGACAACTGTCAGAACTAAAGCTTCGCATGTGCACCAATCTTTGTTTACTAATTAAAAAAAAATAGATTACTATAATGAGTAGAGTCGGTAAAGAGGGGCAAGCCGCCATATCAAGGCGAGCGTTCAGTAACGTTTACGTACTCGCATCATTTATGTTCGTGACTTTCATGAGTGAGCATAGGCGATGCGGACGCATGAATATTTACACACGCTAAGAAATAAGTAATTAAACTTCTAGTTTCAAAAATTCTTTTATTATAAATACCACTACAATATTGTTTCGACATACAATGGCTTCATCAGGTGGATGAAATACTGAATATGTACAATACAAGCTTGAACATTTATGTGAAAGTTATTGGGGAATGGTGGTGGAAAAATGTTTACAATCTTAAATTTAGTAGAGGGGAGTTGTTTAAATCTAGTTGGTCATTTAAAGCTAATCCTAAACTATTGTATCTATTAATTTCTAAGTTTTCTAACAGGTTAAGTTTTTTACTTTTTTCCTGAATGTGTAAAATTTTGAAATCTATATTAAATCTATATTAAATCTATATTAAATCTATGATTGATATCTATACAATGACTTGCGAAAGTTGAATCTGTTTTCTTTTCTTTATGGTTTCTCTCGTGTTCTTTCATCCTAATTTTGAATGTCCTCCCCGTTTGTCCTATGTATACCTTATTACAATCTTCGCATGTTAACTTCTATACACCAGAGTTTGATTCTTTGTCTATTTTATCTTTGTTGTTTTTAAAATAGACAAAGAATCAAACTCTGGTGTATATAAGTTAACATGCGAAGATTGTAATAAGGTATACATAGGACAAACGGGGAGGACATTCAAAATTAGGATGAAAGAACACGAGAGAAGCCATAAAGAAATGAAAACAGATTCAACTTTCGCAAGTCATTGTATAGATATCAATCATAGATTTAATATAGATTTCAAAATTTTATACATTCAAGAAAAAAGTAAAAAACTTAACCTTTTAGAAAACTTATAAATTAATAGATACAATAGTTTAGGATTAGCTTTAAATGACCAACTGGATTTAAACAACTCCCCTCTACTAAATTTAAGATTTTAAAATTTTTTTCACCGCCATTCCCCAATAATTTTCACATAAATTTTCAAACTTGTATTGTACATATTCAGTATTTCATCCACCTAATGAAGCCATTGTATGGCGAAACAATATTGTAGTGGTATTTACAATAACAGAATTTTTGAAACTAGAAGTTTAATTACTTATTTCTTAGCGTTATAATGAAGTTTCAACAAGTATCTCCTTCGTCAATTAACTATTTAATATTTACACATAAAATAATGATAAAAAATATATTATATAACGTGCTGAAACACTAACTGTTTTAAAAAGCTTCCATGAAATCACAAAGTGGGTGGCATTTATTAAATATTTGAATCATTAAATATCTTTCAACACTTGTTTCAGTCAAATGAGTATGGCGTACGGAATAAATATTTTTCAATTATGAAAACGGCCGTTCCATATCGAGTGATGTTATATTTGCAAATTTAAAGTAATCCTTGTGACAACTTAATGGATCTTTCGACGCACCTTCACAAATTTGTCTTAGTATGAGAAAATCTGAATCCTTGCCAATAAACACTTTAAAATTTTCCTACTACAAACTCATTTTTTTCGCCTTCCGCCGCACAGGTGTGAGTGAACACAATTTGAACAGAATCCACAAACGACATCGAATCATTTTGTAATTTAGTTCATGCGAATAGTTTCTAAATCACTTTTTACCCGACTATCTTGAAACATTTTCTGACTTTTCTTGATAGCTTCGACGTGTCTCGGACCGAATTGTAAAACTACCTTCTTTAAATCATCAAAATGTTCGCAGTAGTAAAACGCAGCCTCTAACTATGTTCCCCAACGCGTAGTAATCGGCTGTGGTGGTTCAGGCACTTTGGGATACAGTTCATGAAATTTTTTTGCACGTTTTGGGGACCTTAGAAACATTGCCTTCGTATGAGCTATTAAAGCATTTACTCGTGGATATCATGTAGGTATCAATTGCGCCACAAGATTTAAAGCATGGATTTTACATGTTACATGTAACAGATAGCCACTCTCTTCTTTAAAAGATCGACCTAAGGAAAGCGTGTTAGCGGCACCGTCAGTCACAAACATTAAAAGTTGGTTTGTTGAAACTTGAAATTTGTTCAATGCGCTCAACACCACTTTTAAAATTTCATTGCTGGTACATTTTGCAACTCTTTTTGAAGCAAGTAAGATGATAGAGTATGCCGGGTCAAATTCTTCCATTGTACGTACCATCACATTCACTACATAATTTTTTGCCGATCGCTTGTTTCGTCCACATATAACCACAATTTTTATCTGTAATTATTCTTTCAACATATTCACGAGCAGATTGCATAACGTTTCTTATTGTTGTCCGAATTGGTAATGTATAATCCGAATACTTGCTCCAGAAGAAGACAAATGCTTTTTGGTCTAGGAAAGTGAACGGGTAGATTATATATAGTAACACAAACACCTATATCAAATGTATATCAATGGATTGCAGAACAGTGTTTTATACTTTTTAGGTGGCGTTCACACTTCTACCTGCTGGTACACGTCAAATAGTCGTCGCACTTTACACATTTAATTCTACCGCCTTCGTATTCTAAATCCGGCATACTTGCTGTTACGTTTCCTAGTTTCTTAGAAATACGCCGTTTCCGAACCGTTCCCAAATGCGACATTTTCTAAGTATGTGTGTACTGACATGCACTTACAACGACCAGTGGAATAATACTGAACAATTGTGTTTTGATACGGACGCTTAGTTTCCTCTACGTTGCTCTCGGCACTGCACTGGAAATTGCTTCTCTTTGCCGAATCTAAATTAATGAGGAAAGTTTTTGAAGACGCGTTATACTCGTATACATATATAAATAAGTTAGAGTTAACTTTGGTTTGTAGCCATACGACATTACGTCGTGATTTCGTTATTGTTTCTGGAGTCATCTATATTTATAACAAATAAATTTTGTAATGTGCTGCCTGACTTTCATATGTAATAATTTGCCATAATATTTTGTGTATATGTTATTGCATAATTTATGTTGGGAATTAAAACTTTTTGATGATAAATGCACCAAAAAATGCACATTACTTAAATTTTTTTAGACGTTTATACAAACACTAGTAATATGTTTTGATTGGAAATTTTTGAATACCTAATACAAAGTGTATTATATTAAACTAATACATAAATTTCTAGTGCTACGACGTAGTTTGACTCTTTTAAGTTCATGGTTAGGCTAAGATTGAAGGTAAGCGTCCTAAGATGATTGATAAGTTTCAAAGCGGATTAATATTGACTTCCACCTACAAGTATACTTTATCTGTTGATATTAGAAATGATCTAAAAGCAAACGAATCAATTCTACCAAAATTGTGTGTACGAGGGTTATTTGAAAGATTTTTCAACAAATCGGCTGCTATATTTTAATAATTAGATGAAAATATATGATTACTAAATATAGTAATTTTAAATTGTTTTCAACTATATAATGAGTAAGTAAAAGGTACCGAAAATATATAACAATGAACTTTCGATAGCATCCACCAATGCCTGGGTGCGTCTGTATTAAAATTAATATTTAGGTGTGAAGGAATTCGTAGCATAACATGCTCCAGATATTTTAGTTGGACCCATCCGCTGTACGGTGAATTAGACATGAAGTTTCTTTGTTTGGTTGGCATTATACGCCCTTACAGTGTAGTCAGTCTAAACAATGACCCGAATTAGCATATTAATAACCCGTTTGTGGTGGATGTCTCATTCTCTTTTCGTAGAGAAGACAATGGTCCAGTTGCGTCTATCATAAATAATTCAAAGCAAAATTGCGGACTATAGGATTCATGTGCTGAAAAAAAACAATTATTGTAGTAGTTTGTATCATATATTAAGAAACATATGCTGTTCTTCAGATAATAAAGAGTGAAACGAAATGCTCAGACAATATTATGCGTTCAATTAAAAACATATAAAAACTTAATTTAAGAAGATTGTTCGTTTAGATATGGTAGAATTGTTTTCCGTTTGATTATTTTTAAAGCGAACTATGTCGAAGTTGCTTTGCCAAAGTAAAATACTAAAAAGCTTGCGCTAAAATTATGGGTATGACAATATCAAACGTCACACCTTCACCGCAACATGAATTATAATCTTATACTGAGAGAACGCTGTTTTAACATAGAGAATGAAATTGAAGCAGTTGCTATGGAGCCTTTGATACTAAAAGCAAAGATTTTTTTTAAAGTATTCAAATAATAATAATAAATTCGAATCGCTGATTAAACACCTCGACATAGATTTCCATCTCAAGAATAATGGAATTATTAAAAAAAAATAACAATAAATTACATCATAGAACTTGTAGTAAATATCGTTCTATGATGTATACTGACGCCGCAATATTAACCGGGTACTACCGAGCTAATACCTACAGTTATGTGGATAGAGTAAAATGAATTCCGACTACAGTCTGAGGATTTGCGAGATAACTCGCCGCCATAATAATAATAGTAATAATAATAATAATAATTATTATTATTACTATAATATTTATTTATAATAGTTAACACCAATTACAGAACAATAATAAATCATTTATATATGCCTGTCATATATCCTGTCATTCATATTTTGTATTCTCTTGATAAAGGCGTACACAGCCGAAACATGTAGAGTTTTTTAAATACATATATTTTGAAGTAATATACAGACCTTTAATCGCCTACTGATTAGGTTTACCATATCATACCAAGGTCACGAAGTTATTATATTTATATATATATATATATATATATATATATATATATATATATATGAATATAATCCATCCCTCTTCTACCGTTAAGTGTAGAGGGTAAGTAAATAATACAATATCATATTTAATACAGTCTATTACTTTGATATTCATTTAATTACTGCTCTCCATCCCTTCCTATCTGTCGCCAGGCTCGCGGCCCGATTCCATGTTATTCCCCTGCTCCTCAGTGAGTCTTCCACCTCTTCATCCCAGGTCCTGTTTGGTCTGCCTCTCTTTTTCCTTCCGGTCGTCCTTGCCTCCCATACCTGTCTGACTTGCCTTTCTTCAGGTAGTCTTTTCATATGTCCCCACCAACTTAGCTGGGCCCTCTCTATATACTTTCTCATACTGTCTGTTTTTAGTTTCTCTCTTATATCATCATTCCTTATTTTGTCCATTATCGTTACTTTTGCTACTTTCCGCAAATACTTCATTTCCAGTACCTGAATTTTCTTGTGCTGTTTCTTGGTTAGTACCCATGTTTCGCATCCGTACAATAAAGTTGGTAAGTATACCGTTTTGAAAATCGTCATTTTAGTCTTTTCACTTATCTCTTTTTTATTAATAAATCCTCTATTTATCCCATGAAACAATTTATTCGTTATTGTTATTCTATTGTTAATTTCTTCATCGATTTTTCCAGAGTTATCTATAGTTACTCCTAGATACTTTGTGCTTTTAACTTGCTCCACTAACTGTTTGTTAATTTGAATATTTACTTTTCTCTCCCTATTGCTTGATATACTTACTACTTTTGTCTTTTTAATATTAATTTTCATTCCTTTTCTTTCTAGCTCCTCCACCCATAAGTCAACATTAAATTGTAGCATACTTTCTCTATTTGCCATTATTGCGACATCGTCTGCGAATACACATTCGCTCACCTCTACCGGTTTCAATTTGTGATACCCCACGGTCACCTTCCTACTTCTGCTGCTTACTTTCTTTATAATTTCATCCATGTAATTAATGAATAGTAGCGGACTCAGGTTGCCTCCTTGTCTAACTCCCAAGGTGGTTCTGAATTTTTCAGTCTCTCGGTTGTCTTTTCTTACTAAATTTTCCGTATTCTTGTACAATGATTTAATAGCTTCAGTTAAATTATTTGCTATACCCTTTCTCTGAAGGACCTCCCAAATCTTTTGCCTTGGCACCTTGTCAAAGGCCTTTTCTAGGTCAATAAAGCACATATGTATTTCTTTGTTGTAGGGTACGATTTTCTCTATCATGTTTCGAATTGTAAATATGTGATCCTGGGTGCAATGTCCCGGTCTAAATCCGCTTTGAGCCCAATGCAGTTTATCTTCTACACTTTCTCTCAACCTCCCTTCTAAAATCATCTCGTACACCTTCCCGGCTGTGCAAAGCAGCGATATTCCGCGGTAATTGGCGCATTCCCTGCGACTTCCCTTTTTGTAGATAGGTACTATTACTGACGTTCTCCATTCTTTGGGAATCTTTAAAGTCGTCCATGCTTCATTTCCCATTTTGTGCAATAGTCTCATTCCATCTTCTCCAATACATTTAAATAATTCGGCTTTTAGTCCATCTACACCTGGCGCCTTCCCGTTCTTCAATTTTTCCACCGCTTTTATTACTTCCTCGAGTTGTATGCTATCGTTCACTTCTTCAGATTGTATACTGCCACTACCTTCTTCTGAGTCTCTTTCCATATTTTGTGCTCCAACTTCAAAGAATTTATAATGAATATATATTCAGTGATAAATTTCAACTTAAACTAACACAATTATATTTTATTGCACGTACGTACATAACTTTGCTTTTTTGAGGGTGAAAATTCTACCGTGGTAATCTTCTCCGATGGCCAAACCATGTAAAAGGCACTGAATTCAGTACAAGTTAGATCTAAACTTCTATGGGATTGTGGGCGCGCCCCAAACTAGAAAAATTCCCTTATCTAAATGTTTAGAATATGCATATTGTTTATATGAAGTACAGTAAAATAGTTAAACAGTTAAATAGGATTATTGAAGATGTAGACAGGGACATCAGGGATTTAATAGACCGTATGGTCAAGAGATAAAGACGTACGTAAGAGCTACAGAATATAAGTTAAATTATGTGTAAATACAAGGGATATTTTTTAAATAAGGTCCAACGACAGTGAGAATGATGTGCGATCGCCGCAGTACGCATGCGCGTCTGCCCCAAATATGTTTTGCTGGCGTTTAAAGGCCATTTGCAGCGATATCTTTTGTCTGTGTGCTGGGCTGTAGAAGTTTATAATGGTTAAGGAAATTGAGTCGCCCGCCGACTGAGAGATACCATCTGTAATTGGATTCTTGAATGGAAGAAATTTGAGAGCAGCGGAAATTCACCATTATATTTGTAAAGTTTACGGTGATAATGGTACTAGTGAAAGTAATGTTTGAAGGGGGGTGAGAATGTTCAAGGACCGACTGGTTAATGTGTACGATAAGCTTCGCCTCGGCCGACCTTCTCTGATTTCTGAAGATTTGGTTCGTGAAGTGGATAACAAAATTCTAGAGGACGGACGATTCACGATTTAAAAGTTATCAATTGATTTTCCACACGCTTCAAAATCAGTTTTGTAGTCTATTTTTTCGGAGAAAGTGAAATATCGAAAATTGTTGTTGTCGATAGGTTCCAAGACTGATTTCTGACGATCACAAAACAAAAAGATTAGGCTGCGCTTTATCGTTTTTGACTCGACACGATCTGGAAAGAGATGAATTTTTGTACTACATTGTTACGGGAGACGAGACATGGATGCCTGACATGACTCCTGAGTCCAAGAACCACAGTCAATGGAATGGCGACACATGGCGGCGTCAATCAGTGTGAAAACCAAACAGGCACTTTCAGCACGAAAGATAATGGAAGCTGTGTTTTGGGACAGGAAAGGGATTTTGTTAGTGGATTTTTTGCCGAGGCACAACAATCGATCCTAATGCGTACTGCGTAATGCGTTGAGAAAACACTGGCGTACCGTACAAAAGAAGCGACGTGGCCTACTGGAGGACACTTGAACTGCACCAAAAATATTAGCAGGTACACAAGCATTAGGAGCAAGCGTTAATTCCTAACCCGAACTGCACCAACATTAAAATCGCAATCAGGGATTATTATTATTACCAGGATATCTATCTCAGGCTTGGTAAGTTGTCTATAAAACGGTGCTTTAAATATTGATGTAATTAAAATTAATTATTTTATAGGTGGCGTAAAATATAGCAATTGGATCTTACAAGGGAATACTTAGAGCTCTAATCCAATGTAGGAAATTGGATGCGCCATTTGTTTGGGTTTAACATTTTTACTACCAGAAGATGTTGGAGAATCGTCTGTAGAAGTTTTCATGCCTGAAAAACCAGAAAATGAAAAACTTGTACGATTTCTTAGATTATTTGGTAAACACATATATTTATGAGGAATCTACCTTCGCACCAATTATTTGGACATCGCAAATAATTTCTTCGCGAACGACAAATGCTTGCTTCTTTTGACTCACTATATTTAATAAAATAATAAGTATTGTAGTAATCCTCACCCAAATATACATGTTTTCGTTAACGCCTTAAGGGATATGCAAACAAATACTTATATTAATATTGACTGCATTTTATTTGATGAAAAACGAAAAATAAAAGGTGAAGTTTTACGGAAAACTGAATTTAGAAAAGAAAAACATCAAGCAATTACGGGATGGCAACATAATGCTATGGTTTTTTCCCCTATAAATATTAAAAAATTATTTATTTATCTATGTACTATTATTTTGGACTTCTATGTATATTTCATGTCATGCGCCTTGAGGTGCATGCCTCTAAGCTTGATGTGGACGATTTTGATATATCTTCAGACACAGTTTGATAGTTGACAAGAACGTACTCTTTATTTAAAAAGATTTATAATTATAAATTTTAAAGTAACTTCGGGTTGGTTTTCGAGTTTTATTAGTTGATGGTGTTGTAATTTCATTTACCGAATTTTCTACGAGTTTTATTCTCGTAATTTTTGATTTATTCACGTTTTCTTGTCCATGTGTCTCTTTAAAAACTGTTTGTGTTTGAATTTATGATATCATAAAATTATTATATTTAAAAGATTTGAATATTGTATTTTCAATTGTATTTATAGTGTGATATTGAGTTTTAGTCTTAATTAATTGAGATAGATGACAAAGAGGATTTTTAACATTTCTAAGTAAAAAACAGCAACTGTAAAATTTTATACGTTTGGATTTCAAGGGCATTTTTTTTTGAACATGTGAGTGCGCATGTTTTAGAGATTTGATCGAGATGTTAAGTTTGGTTATTTATATTGTTCTCTGGGGAGAAATTAAAAATAGTCTTTGTGATTTTTAAGTTGTTCGGTAGTCAATGAGGATGTTTTTTAATGCACGTAGTTGTCATTTTCCGTGTGTTATTTTTACCTTTTAAAATATTGTTTAATGATGCAATATTAATCTTTATACTCTATAAGGATTGATTTTTATTTTCTTTTTTTTTGATTTTGTATTAAATTTTCATTTTAAATTTATATTGTTCTTATTATTTCATTAACCTTTCACCACGAGTTTTAGAAGTAACTTAAAGATATAATTATAACATTTGTCAATACATTTTGACTGGCGCCTAGTAATATTCCAGTTCCACGTTTCCGATTGGAACCCTGAGAAGAAAGCAGTCCCATTTTTGGAAATAAACCGACTGAGTATCCTAGTTGGGTAGATTTGTCGTGAACGGTGGTACAGTAAATATAAAAACCACAGTTCATAGCAATATGTAAATATGATTTCGTAAAATGGGTATAATACAAATTTTATTTGACAAATAGATAGAAATTGTAGTAAAACTTTTGCAATGCAGTTATTTCTTTTCAATTTAACGCTTAACCTTCAGGTGCTGTGGAGCTAAGGATTATCGAGCGTTGTCAGACAAAAATGTTTTTGGTGCAGTTCAGGTTAGAGATTACTAGGTAAGATTCAATATTGTGCAGTTCGGGTGGACCGGTCTTACTGCCTTCCAGTGCGATCTTGCTCCATGACAATGCAAGCCCACACGTTTCTGCAGAAACACAAGGCCTAGTCAGGTCTTTTGAATGGGAAGAACTGGAATATCCACCTTACATTTTCGGTACTTAAAGGAGTTCCTTGGTTCGACGATGACAAGTGAAAACTGCAGTCGTGGATTGGACTTCGTCACATGCGGCAGATTTAATTGACATCGGAACTCAAAAACTTGTGGAACGGTCAGATAAATGTTGAACAAAAAAGGAAATTATGTAGAAAAGTACATGAAAAAATGTAGAATGTGGAAATAAATATAATTTAATGATATTTACAGCCTTTTTCTTCCTATTTAAAAGGGATCTTATTAAAATAATATGCATCGTATCATTTTACTTGACTGAAACTGCGATATATTTTAGGCGGCTCTAACAACAACAACGGTTGCCTTCTTAAAGCTGAATGCAGACAATGCACCTTTCAAAGACCGGTGTATTTATGATACGCGTCAAGAACGCGTTGTACAGTGATACCTTGATATAAATATGATCTCGTTTGGAGATAGTAAATTTTACAGTCACCCAAGTCAAATCTTGAATAATAGTAAAATCTCTTAACTGTAAGATGTGAACAACGAATTACCAAAGTTGTGTTTATTATGTTTTATTTGAGTTATTAAATACTTCACCCACCTTAGTAAATAGACGTTTTGTCTTAAGGGTTTTTGGAGTGTTTTAAATTCAGTGTATCTATATTAGTATCAGGAAAATTTAATCTAAATTCAATTATTAAAGAATCAAGAGACTAGAGATTAAGAGCGCCGCACATGCCTAACTGTCCAGGCACTGTATTTCAAAGTAATTTATACATCGTTTCGTATAACATATTTCGTCATAAAACAAAATTTATTCACTTGTATATATGTTAAATACAACTAAATCTAGGATATAGAATTGAAATATAACATTTACAATTTTATTAATATTCAACATTTATTCTTAAGTTAAAATCAGTGTTAAAACATAATAACTAAGCTATAGAACCTTCTCTACATTCCAAGAAGCGGCATATTTTATATTTGTATGTTTATTATTTTATGAATAACTGTATTAACTAATTTCTTTAGTGAACGAATTCAATAAACGGTACTCAATCTGGCTATCTATTATTAAATTCACGTTTGTTAAATAGATAGCAATAAATTCGACTACTAAACAATGGAATTTATTCTAAACTGTACAAATGATAAAAACACACACAATGTTGTATTAGATTTACACATTATTTAATAATATTTAATAATATATAACAGCTGTTTCACCGTACAACGGTTTCTTCAGATATAACAAGCGGTACTGTAAAACATTTTACTTAAACGTATATATTTTTTATTTTATGACTTAATGGTATTCTCAGAAATTGGAAACCGAAATATTTTTACCCGCCTCTTTTAGTATAAGGGATACATAGATAACATAAATTATATTATAAGTGACACATAACTAACAAAACATTTCAATCAAAAATAGGAAATAAGTTCAACAGAGGGGAGGAATTAAGCTCTGTTTTGTCATTTAATAATTTATTTGAAAATTTTTGTTTATTAATTTCCATTGCTTCTAATAAATCGAGTTTCTTGCTTTTCTTATCTTCATGTAGGATCTTTAAATTATTATTAAAACTATGGCTTTCTTCAATTAAATGGTTGGAGTATGCTGAATCTGTTTTCCCATTCTAAACGAATAATAACGTTCGTATATGCGCTTTTTGAACGTTCTACCTGTTTGCCCAATATATGTTTTAGTACATGTGCCACAAGTTAGTTTATACACACCTGACTTATTATGATGTGCTGTTTAACTTTTATTGTTTTTGATGTAGTTACTAATATTGTTGTTGGTTTTATATGCAATTTTTATATTTTGTTTTCTTAAACATTTTTCTAATATTTTATTTTGTCTGCCTAGGTAAGTAATAATTTTAAATTTCTTGTCATGATCTTTAGTAATCGGATATATATCTTGTATTGCTTTAGTTTCTCGTTTTTTGGATATTATTTTGTCTATTATATTCGGGTCATAACCATTATTGATTGCAATCTATTTTATAATGTTGTATTCTGAATTAAAGTCTTCTATTGACATGGATATATTTAATAGTTTATGAATCATACTATAGAATGCTGCTAATTTATGTTGAATTGGATGCATTGAGTTATTATGTATTGTTATGTCTGTGTGAGATTCTTTATGGTATATCGAGAATTTTAGTTGGTTATTGCTTCGCTTAATCGTTAAATCTAAAAAGTTAATGCTATTATTCTGTTCTTTCTCTATTGTGAACTTATTGTTGTTATGTATTGAGTTAATAAATTCTTCAAGTTTATTAAGTTGTCTATCTGTGCCTGTATAATAAATTAAGATATCATCTACGTACCTATGCCAAAATAATATGTTCTTAACTAATGCACTGTTATTAAATATAGTGGTCTCAAGGTTATCTATAAACATTTCCGCTAATAACGGGCTAAGTGGGTTGCCCATTATTAATCCGTCTTTACAACTGTAAATATTATCATTAAACAAAAAATAATTTTGCTCAACACAAATTGAAAGTAAAAATAAAATTTCCTCTGTTATGGTGGGGTTAGTTCTATTATTTTCTAGCATATTCTTAATTAGCAAAATGGCTTCTTTAGGAGGAACATTAGGAAATAGGTTTTGTACATCAAACGATATTAGTTTCGCATTATTTGGTAAATTGACCTCTTTAAACTTATTAACTAATTCATAGCTATTTTTAACGCTGTAATGTGGTTTAAATTTTGTGTGTTTAATAATTATATTTATGAGATTTTTAGATAATTTAACTGATGGGGCTGTGATATATGAAACTACTGGTCTTATGGGGAAGTTTTGTTTGTGTAATTTAATTAATGAATATAGTTTGGAGGGTTGTGGGTTCATTACCTTTAGTTTAAATTTTTCGATATTAGTAAATAGGGTCGACGAGGACTTAATAGCATAAATAATCTGAGATTGGAACGATTGAGTAGGGTCTTTTTTAATTATTAATGCTATTAAGTCCTCGTCGACCCTATTTACTAATATCGAAAAATTTAAACTAAAGGTAATGAACCCACAACCCCCCAAACTATATTCGTTAATTAAATTACACAAACAAAACTTCCCCATAAGACCAGTAGTTTCATATATCACTGCCCCAGCAGTTAAATTATCTAAAAATCTCATAAATATAATTATTAAACACACAAAATTTAAACCACATTACAGCGTTAAAAATAGCTATGAATTAGTTAATAAGATTAAAGAGGCCAATTTACCGAATAATGCGAAACTAATATCGTTTGATGTACAAAACCTATTTCCTAGTGTTCCTCCTAAAGAAGCCATTTTGTTAATTAAGAATATGCTAGAAAATAATAGAACTAACCCCACCATAACAGAGGAAATTTTATTTTTACTTTCAGTTTGTGTTGATAAAAATTATTTTTTGTTTAATGATAATATTTACAGTTGTAAAGACGGATTAATAATGGGCAACTCACTTAGCCCGTTATTAGCGGAAATTTTTATAGATAACCTTGAGACCACTATATTTAATAACAGTACATTATTTAAGAACATATTATTTTGGCATAGGTACGTAGATGATATCTTAATTTGTTATACAGGCACAGATAGACAACTTAATAAACTTGAAGAATTTATTAACTCAATACATAACAACATTAAGTTCACAATAGAGAAAGAACAGAATAATAGCATTAACTATTTAGATTTAACGATTAAGCGAAGCAATAACCTACTAAAATTCTCGATATACCATAAAGAATCGCACACAGACATAACAATACATAATAAATCAATGCACCCAATTCAACATAAATTAGCAGCATTCTATAGTATGATTCATGGACTATTAAATATACCCATGTCAATAGAAGACTTTAATTCAGAATACAACATTATAAAACAGATTGCAATCAATAATGGTTATGACCCGAATATAATAGACAAAATAATATCCAAAAAACGAGAAACTAAAGCAATACAAGATATATATCCGATTACTAAAGATCATGACAAGAAATTTAAAATTATTACTTACCTAGGCAGACAAAATAAAATATAAGAAAAACTTTTAAGAAAACAAAATATAAAAATTGCATATAAAACCAACAACCATATTAGTAACTACATCAAAAACAATAAAAGTAAAACAGCACATCATAATAAGTCAGGTGTGTATAAACTAACTTGTGGCACATGTACTAAAACATATATATTGGGCAAACAGGTAGAACGTTCAAAAAGCGCATATACGAACATTATTATTCGTTTAGAATGGGAAAACGGATTCAGCATACTCCAACCATTTAATTGAAGAAAGCCATAGTTTTAATAATAATTTAAAGATCCTACATGAAGATAAGAAAAGTAAGAGACTCGATTTATTAGAAGCAATGGAAATTAATAAACAAAAATTTTCAAATAAATTATTAAATGACAAAACAGAGCTTAATTCCTCCCCTCTGTTGAACTTATTTCCTATTTTTGATTGAAATGTTTTGTTAGTTATGTGTCACTTATAATATAATTTATGTTATCTATGTATCCCTTATACTAAAAGAGGCGGGTAAAAATATTTCGGTTTCCAATTTCTGAGAATACCATTAAGTCATAAAATAAAAAATATATACGTTTAAGTAAAATGTTTTACAGTACCGCTTGTTATATCTGAAGAAACCGTTGTACGGTGAAACAGCTGTTATATATTATTAAATATTATTAAATAATGTGTAAATCTAATACAACATTGTGTGTGTTTTTATCATTTGATATGGATTTACATCAAGTAAAGGCAGAATCGATTCAATTACTAAACTGTACACTTAAATTTTAACTAATACTTAATTAGTAACAATATTTTAAGATTAAATTGTTAATACCTTGAAGAGTATTATTGCCAATAGTATTATTGTCAGTTACTAAGAATCGTTTGCTTTTGGAATTTTCCGTAATTATGTCGTCATCTGACAGTACAACAAATACGGAACAATTAATTATGTAATAGTTTATTGGGGTAATATTTAGTTTAACTACCTTCAACCAAGATAGAACAGTCACACCTTAACAAGAGACACCAGTCTCAACAATAGTCTCAATCAGAGTCTCATGAGTCTCATCTCAACAACAAGATATAACAGTGAAGAATTTAAGTTTAAGTTTAACATTAAGTGTACCATTTGTGAGATTTACCTTAATAAATTAGGTTTAAGTGTTTTTGTGAAATAAATAAAATACTTAAAAGGTATACCTAAGTTTCAACGGCCACCAAACCAAATTAAAAGCACTTATAAGGAAGTTACGCTTGGTGAGCGGTGGGTTAAGTCACAAACTTACATAATACTTTAAGCATTCTGTCTTAAACAGGAACATTTCTAAGGTAATAATAACATGTAAACATTGATAAGAATAATTTGAACTATCCTAAGATTAACTGTAGATGGTACTTAAATGGTAAAATGAACAAAAAGTTAAAAGAAATTCAAACAATTTTATTTAGCGGTCTATTTATAGATTGTTTTTTAATATTTGGTTAACTCGGCCTCGCGCTTAGATAACTACGTGTTGTTAGGATTGATAAACATGCATACAAATTATGGACCAAATCATAAGTAATATCTTCTTCTCAAATTCTTCTGAATATAGTTTTCAACTTCTTGTTTTCATTAGAGCTATAATGTTTAAGTCTGAATTATTATCAAACAACAAATGACTTCCTAATTCCTTTTTAATTCTCTTTTCTGATGTGTATAATTTACATGAAAACAGCATTGCAAAAATAAATTGCGTAAATAGAATAGCAGAACTTATAGATTTTGCTGAACGACGCGTTGCAAAATCATCCTAAAAATATCGGATCGTCCACAGTTTTCCCTAAGTTATGTGACCAGATGATTCTGGTCTTCTATTATTTATTGAAGTCTTCTAAAATATAGAGGTTTCAGCACCGTTTCCATAGACCATAGAAAAGAGCGAATATTCTACCGCAGACAAGATGCAGTCAGTCTTAAGTCTATTCCATGTTTTGCACTGCGATGTTGCCAATTTGGACGAAATAGATTACATTTCGATCCATCTGAGAATCCACTTGTGTATAAATATAGTCCATCCACTATACAGGCTGATTCATTTTCGGCCCTCACCATGGGGATCTCTCTTATTATTGGAGATAGAGTATAGGTTTAAATTCGGCAAAGTTGTTAAACTTTGTGTTTGTTATTAATCCGTAAAGAAAATAGACCTGTGACAAATGACCTTCGTTATTTAAAAAAAACGCGGAAACCCCATTTACTTCTTTTACCTGTAGCACCGACATTTGGCCTTGTAGAGAAAAAATAAAAACACATCCTTGTGGCCATTTATAAACCTCTATCCAGTGGTGTACTCTTAAATTTTTATATGACGTTTCGTTACTTTCTGGCCATCATCAACTATCTAATTTCTTATAGGCGCCATATTGGATTTAGACATCTTCAGAAAGAGTTTTTTTTTCTGATTTCAACCATGTACCACATGCTGACTATAGTTTTTGACATTAGGTTTTATTTGAAAGAATAAATTATAAGATTAAATAAGGTAGACTTTGGAATTTCAATCTGTCAAACATCTCATTTATTGTTCATTAATAATACAAAAATGTCATACGCTAACGAAGAGAAACGAGATATGATAAGTATTTTTTATTCTTCGAAACGAAATTCAACAGTAGCGAGTACAAGATAACAAAAACATTTATAAAAATACATAGAAAAGTAAACAATAAACAATTACAGTAAATGTTCATTTATCTGGCCATCTTCGGTAATGCACAACTAGGCACGCCTTCTGGCATTTTGTACTGCCCTTTGTATAGTTCTTCTTGGAACTGCATCGAAGGCATTCTGAAGTCTGTCTCGTAATTCTTCAATGTTTTGTGGCGCATCTAATTTATAAATATTATTTTTAACATATCCCCATAAAAAAAAATCTAGCGGACTTAAATCAGGTGATCTCGCAGGCCATTCAACAACTCCCCTATTTCCAATCCAACGGTTTGCAAACTCTTGATTTAAGAAATTTCTAACAACAGCTGCATTGTGTGCTGGTGCGCCATCTTGTTGCCACCATAAATATTGTAATTGATTTAATGGGATATTGTCGTCAAGATAGTCAGATACGTATGTACGTAAAATGTTTAAATATCTTTCTCCATTTAAATGTTCTTCATACATAGCTGGTCCTAAGAGACGATTTGCCAAAATACCCAACCAAACGTTTATTCCAAAACGATGTTGTGGTCTTCTAGCCCTGTTTTGTCGGGGATTTTGTACTGCCCAATAGTGCTCCATATTTCTGTTGAACATTCCAGAATTTGTAAATTTTGTTTCATCTGACCAGATGATTTTGCTTAAAAAATTTTCGTCATTTTCTATCCTTCCCATTAACCAATTACAATATTCTAGCCTTCTCAAATTATCTCCAGGCAGTAAAGAGTGACTAACATGGATCCTGTATGGTTTAAACCTACTTTTATGTAAAGTTTTCCAAACTCTGGACTGGCATAAATTTAATTCTGACGCTACTTCGCGTGTAGAAATTGATGGATTATTATTTATCTATAAAAATACAAGATTAACATAAAATTTGAAAACACGCTTTTAATTTACCATTTGTAAAATATCTTCTCGATTTTCATTTAAACTCCTGTTGTCTTGACCATTACGCGGCTTAGTAAACGATCCATTCTCGACCAAATTTGTGTCGAGATCTAGAAAAATGGTACGATGAGGCTGTTGTCGTTCTGGATATACTCGTAATTGTAGATATCTTGTACTCGCTACTGTTGAATTTCGGTTCGAAGAATAAAAAATACTTATCATATCTCGTTGTGTATGACATTTTTGTATTATTAATGAACAATAAATGAAATGTTTGACAGATTGAAATTCCATGGCTACCTTATTTAATCTTATAATTTATTCTTTCAAATAAAACCTAATGTCGAAAACTTTAGTCAGCATGTGATACATTGTTAAAATCAGAAAAAAAAACTCTTTCTGAGGATGTCTAAATCCAATATGGCGCCTATAAGAAATTAGATAGTTGATGATGGCCAGAAAGAAACGAAACGTCGTATAAAAATTTAGAGTACACCACTGGATAGAGGCTTAGAAATGGCCACAAGAATGTGTTTTTATATTTTCTCTACAAGGCCAAATGTCGGTGCTACAGGTAAAAGAAGAAAATGGGGTTTTCGCGTTTTTTTTTTAAATAATGAAGGTCATTTGTCACAGGTCTATTTTCTTTACGAATTTATAACAAACACAAAATTTAACAACTTTGCCAAATTTAAACCTATACTCTATCTCCAATAACAAGCGAGATCCCCATGGTGAGGGCCGAAAATGAATCAGCCTGTATATAAATCCTCGACAGTCCACTTTACTTTATCTATATAAGTAGATTTGTTTTCATTTTCTTCATTAAGATTAGTTTCCGTAATGGTTTTGCGGCTTCGAAAATACAATTATTGGAACCTAAATGGTACTAACTAGACTAACTTTGCGCTTGTCGTGGACGATAATAATGTTAACACTACCAACACTAGTGTTTACAACCCTGACAATTTCTTTCGCAGATATTCGCCTATTGCTCCGGATCAGCTGGTCAATTTTTTGAATGTTCCCGAGATTCACAGCAGACGCTGGACAGGCAGCATGCACAGATTGTTCTGAGTAATAAACACTCTTCTCCAAACTGTTTATAAAATCTTTGATAAATATCAATCGCGTTTGCACCTTCATTGAAAATAAATTTAATAATTATTCGTCGTGCAACAAAATTTAACACATTGTTAAATTTTGATCAGGAACTGTAATATTACTGGTTAAACTCAACTACACTATTACTTCTTAATGTGCTTTTTGTACATGTTGTGTAGAAAGAAATTTGGTAAAAAAAATTGTGAATTTAATCTTCAAAATTAATTTTAAATTAAGGTCGTAGTAACTTACGCGTTTCTAATATATGCGCAGATGCAAAGTGCACATTTCGATATAGCCGACGACTGGCTTTAAAGCGGCAATGTAATACATCTTAATCTTCTTAAGAGATTTAACAGATTGAGTAAATAGCTTTCTTGTTGTACGGACGAAGGAATATGTACGCCGCATTAAATTGGTGTCTCACTCTTCCTTGAAATGTATTACAGTCAGTTTAACTTTATATCACATTATTTCCTCTATCAGTAATTTGTTCTGGTATATTTATATAGGGCTTAATTTAACACGTTTTAATTATTTGTCTTTCATAGCGATGGCGATTTAGTATAGATAGTAACTTTTCTTGATTTTGAACTACGCTTATTTTGCATCTACGGTTAAGAGATTTGTTTGTTATTTTTCTAAATTACTGCTTAATTGTTTTAATGTATACCTAATTTCTGTTACTACTTGAAGATTTTGCATATTTGAAGATCAACATAGTTTTTATCTTGGAAAGTCTAAAGATTTTGGCGCTTTCGACTTCTTGGGCAATGTTTACTCTTTTGTTGATTGTAATGAACCGTGTATACCACGTAACTTTCCCACATAAAATTTAGTCGAAGGAATAAAGGAAACCTCCTATTAACCCTGATAAGATGGTAAGATGTAGATAAATAAAAATATCGGTGCATAATTTATTAGCGTTTCATGCCATATAATTGAAGCTATTTGTTTTAGCTCTGGTGACGAGGAAAACATCATTAGATTGATTACCGTATTTAGGAAGTGTTCTTTTATTAAGTTTATTAATATTCTTCTTGTTGAGGATACTTTTACTATCCTTTTGTAATATTTTAATTTCAAACATTTTTTATTGTTAAATATAAGTGAATCTAGGAGATAGAATTCAAACATAAACATTTCCAATTTTATAAAATATTTAACTTGCATTTTCAAGTTTAAAACATACAAGTATATAACATACTTTTATTATCACATTGAAATAGCAGAGCTTTCATTAAATTCTAAGAAAGCGATATGTTTTACATTTACAAATTTATTTATTACCTAGAATTACTAACAATTGGCATTGTTTTTCAAATTTATTTATTGCGTTAGACATCGGACTGCTTGTTTTATTGGCCAGGGCTTTTAGTGAACGCATTAACGGGAAGATATTTAGTCTGACCACCCATTGTTAACTATATATGTATAATATGGTTTCATTACTGTACAAAAGAATTAACCGGAACTACATACTTAGGTTGATAACACCTACTAATACTTAATTAGTAATTACATTTTATTTATTTATTTATTACTAAGAATTTTAGGACTCTATCGTAAACCTTGGGTATTGTTGTCTGTAAGCACCATTTCTACGAAATAAACGCACAAAAATTCCCAGTTACTTGCCGATAGGATCGTAATTTGACATTAGTCCACTGAACCAGCTGTCCCATCATATTTTCTGTAAACAGTAAATTCCATACATCTTTTGGACGTGCAGAGTTACTAAGAGACCGGGATACTTGTTTTAGACCAGGAAGTTGGATAACGATATTATGTCGTAGTGTTCTCCCACGAAAAGGCACAACTTCATCTGCAGATCACTTGAAACGATTTTTCCCATAGTAAATTCGGTTATTTTCTCGTTGGTTTGGTATTGCATTATCGTTTTCATCAACACTACTCTCCGAGATTTTAGATTCTGTCTCATGTCCGCTTTCGATAGCAAATTCATCGTCCACATCATTGTCTACATCACTTTCTTCACTATTGCACTCGTCAAACCATTTTAATACTGTTTCTTCAAAATTATCGTCCCCAACACGCACTGACTTAGAAGGACCAGCGTTAGAATTCATTTCAACCGTCAACAAAAAATACTAGTCTACGCAAAGACAGTTACATTCGTACTGACGCGTAGTCTGCTAGACTACGGATGATTTTGTAATTATAATAACATCGATACTATTCGGCACAAACCGATTTTGCTTCGGCAGTGCACTTCATACCTCTTCATTGAGAGTAGACCGAGAAGCAAGTTTATATGGAAATAAATAACAAAAATATTTTCATTTAATTATTACGAGTAGTCTGTGGGACGACACGTCAGTACTTAAGGGTTAATATCCTATTATCACGTCCTTGTAAATTCAGACTTAAGTAGTTTAAATGCGAAAATACATCAGCTAAGTAAGCAACAACAACATACACTCATTATTCTATAAAAACAATGAGATTGGCGTTTGCTTATCCTGAAAAAAATATTATTAATTCGTTTCGTAATTCCAATACTCCCTCGCGACTTCTGTATGGAAAAGAAGAGATTTTTTTATTTTCGCCCATTCCATCGCATACTTTAGCAAACAGCCTGTTCTGTAACGGTCGGCTTTTAATCAAAATTAAAAATGTTTATCACTTCCTAGCAAAGTAATATGTATTTGACAGACTGACTTAGTATTGACGTCGCTCATACCATCTAGCGCTAGTGCGCTGTACTACCATCCCTTCGTGCGCCACATTCAAGTTCCGAGAATTTATGAGCAACACTAGAATCTCAAATCGTTTCACGGGCGCGGGCGAAATAATAACTCATGGCCTGGCAATACCTCCCGTAATTGGTATTAAGCTCTCAAGAATATTATTTGCTGAATTTTTATGTAGTAGGTTGCATTAAGAAACTTTTAATTCGTTTAATAAATTATATAAAATTGTCTGTTTTGAGAAGTTATATACAATTATTTACATAAATTTGAAAGATAGGATCAACATTTTGTCTAGTAATTAATATTTTTTCCTCAGGAAAAAATAAATAAATTTTGATGCACAATATATGTGTTTCTGTTATGTAAATTATGTAGTTTCGTCTGTATAAACAAACACTTGGAATATGATTTATTTTACGAGGCATTGCTATGAATTTGTTGAAAATGTGCCACATAATCAACTTACATTTTCTGTGCATAAACTTCACAATCAAAACGATTATATGAAACTCATGACTAGGCGAGTGTCATAAATTTCATACTTTTTCGAAATCACTATAAATTCTTGGAACTGGGTCGTGCTCGTTTAATTTTTGATTTATTCCTCTTAAGAAGATTACGTGCGTGTTATTAAAATGTACGTAACACTGAACTGTAAGAAAGGAAAAAAAAACGACTGTACACACATGTATACTTGTTTCATGTTTGGCATAATAAACGCTATATAATGTAAAATGCTATTTACATTTAATATTATCAATAATCTGAAGGTGTATACAAACATATATCATATTGTAATGCAAATGGATTATATTACTGAGGTTGGATTGCATGTTTGTTTTATTAAATGTTGGTCAATGTTTCAATTATAATAAATAATGCGTGTTATGGTAATTTTTGCATAGTGAATTGAAAAATACAATAACAGTACGGATAGTTAAACAAGATTTTATATATATTTTCCATATATTCCACAATTTATGGAAATATTAGTGAGTTCTTATTTGAAAACCTACATGGCTTTCTTCCTGGGCGTTCCATACTGACTAAATTTGTGTAGTGTCTCTCAAGTCTTGGGTAAGATTCTAAATAGGCGCGCTCAGGTAGATGTCATTTATACTGACTTTTCACACGCATTTGATACTATAAGCCATAAAGCCTTACTTTCTAAGCATTCCTCCTTTGGATTTACGCCATCTTATTTAAATTTCATGAATTCGTTTGCTACCAAACCGCGACCATACTAAAATACGCAAGTAATAAGGAGGTTGCGCGATGTTCTGCTTGCTCTCCCCCTCTGGCATGAACCTACCTGAAGATGGACGTCCCCAGGAAAGTACTCTGCCGGCTAACTCAGTCTAGTATGTAGAGTGTCGCGAGTCCAAAGTCGCTTGATGTAGGTAGGACGCCACGGCATTAGAGACCCTGCAGAGTTCCCCCAATAATACGGAAGCAGGTGGGACCCTGGGAGCTTCAAAATAAACCAGAGAGTCAGTCCCTTATTACTTGTAGCAGATATAAACGAACCTTTGCTTTTCACAACACTTGCAGGTAAGAAATCAAACAAACACAAGATGTAAACAATAACAAAATTTATTAATAAGAAGTAGGGTCAACAAATTAAAAGATTAGATATCATATGTCGTAGAACACAAATTATCAATAGACTAACAAAATAGATCTAAGTTAGCCAAAATTCAAATTTGAGAAGTTATCAAACAGATAATAAGATAATATAATTTCAAAATTTATAAGCGCCAAAACTGTAATTAAGCTAGTGACTTATATGAGTACAAAAAAAACAGTAACAAGGCTCACAGACTTCTTTTAAAAATAATTATGATTAACAAGAGTAACGCACCAGGCGTAATACAGTGAACTTCAATTGGCAAAATTCACTCGTCGGGTTGACACCCTGTATATACAGATATTAATATATTGATTAAATTGAATTTACTGGGACGCAATCCCAACTTGAGAATCGCAGAACACAAATTAAGTATACGTAATTTTACGGTTCTTTACAATAAGAATATACAGTTTAAAATATGAAATATTAATGAGAGACGTTCCCCCAAGTTATTGAAGATAACAAAACGTAAGCTCGTCTGAAGGATCTTGCCACGTAAAATAGCTCTACAAAATCTGCAACTGATTATCAGTGAAGCTGACGACCAGCTTGATTATAAAATAATATTCGAATGCTAGAAACCAGGTGTACTAGCCTCTATCTGTTAAAATTTAAATGCAATAAGCCTTGACTTCTTAATAAAGGCTTTTAAATCAAAATCTAAATAATGTCTCAGATAAGCAATCAGACGTTGTTAAGCAGGTAAAGTAAAGGATACAGTAATCAAACCAGAAATAGATCTAGTAAAATAAATCCCGAGAGAAACTAACCCGATAATACAATCAGTGTTCTACGATACCAAATTAAATGCAGTGAATACAAAACAACGTTTGCTTCAGACTGAGAGATCGGCTTCTCTGAAACCTTACTAAGGTGTAATCGTGTTGAAATTTTAGATTAATTAATAGAATATGCAAAAGTTTAATTATAAAAAAAAATTAGATTATCTCAACCTACTTCTAAACAAGTTCTCGATATCGTCCCCTAATTTGACCAAAATTTCCAAACCTTATTTTAGATTGCCTTCTCAGGTGTTGTACGTACTGTCCTTTTCCAATATTTCGCAAACTATAACAATACTGCGATTACGCCGCCATAAGGCACGCTAAGTAGCGTGGGTCCGCCATCTTGAATCGCCGTGAAAATTTGCTTGAAAAATTTAAAAAAAGGTAGCCTCGCCGTTCCCAATTTCACCCTCGTAAGTGGATAGTGGTTTAATGCACGGATTGCCTCCTAAAGAAGAACAATGGATAAAGATGCTCAACTGCGTGGAAAAATTGCGTTTGCAAAAAAACAGCCCACCACCTGGTGTGGTCCTCGTTGAGATTTCGAAGTAAAATTGGTTCAAATACTTCAAAGTTGGGAGGTAACCCCAAAATATATCCCAAGGATGATAAAGAAACGCATAAGAAAAATTCGAAAGAAAATGCTATCGCTTACCGCAAGCCTAAGTTCACCCACTAAAATAAACACGACTAACACTGTCGAAGAAGACGAACGAAGTGCGTCTCATCGAGACGAAAGGATATGGGTTGGGAACCGGTATGCGTCACACTCAAGAGCGTAGTTCGGTAGATTTGATAGAAACGGAGTTAATTTATCAAAAGCCCTAACAAGGTGTAAGAGAGAACAACAAAGCTATCAAGCGAAAATACGCTAATTAAAACACCGCAATTAAGGTTAAAAGACAAATTAATTAACTAAACAAAACGTCAAGAAAACTGTATTTGAAAGGTAAACCAAAAGTTGAAAAGATGGCGCCACAAGCGAAAGAAAAAATGTACGCAAGAATTACGTTAAAATTTGCTAAATCAGACAAACTAAGCTCCCAAATAGCTTCACAAAATTCTAATAACAAATTTCCACAATAAAAGAATTGATTACAGACTAACAAAAATTGAATTAACAGTTAAAGTAAAAGTGTAACGTGACTAAGCATATTAATTACGAAAATGTCGGCCAGCGTCCAGGTATATAAAAAAAAACCGGGAAAATATATCGAGTATATAGAGACAACCAAAATATTAGAACATAAATAAATTTTTAAGAATAAACCACGTTGAAGACGCCCAAAACGATTGATAATTAATTAATAACAAAAATAAATAAAATAATAATAAAAGAAAAAGGTGAAATATGAAAGGCCTATGTTGACTTAACGCTAGCAAGAAACGAAATAAATTCAATAAAAATTCCCGAATGGTCTCTGGGAAATTTTCGAGCGTAACACGTTTTTAAAAAATCGAATTTCTTATGTATCTTATAATAGGTTTACCTCATTTTAATCCACTGCAACATCTGGTGTGCATCAAGGCTCAAACTTGGGACATCTTCTTTTCGTGTTGTTTCGTGCCTATTTTCACCTATCCAGTTTTAGCAAATGCAGATGATTTAAAGATATACTCTGAAATAAATAACGACGATACTTCCCGTCTGCAAGACAATCTTATCTCAAACTGTTGTAATAGTTTCAAATTGGAATTAAATACTAACAAGTGTTGTTTTGTGAGTTACACCCGCTCCAAATTTCCTATACTGTCGCAGTGTATAATTAGTAATACTTATTTGGCAAGGAAAACTGTCAATAAGGACACCAGCAGTGTACCTGAGTTTATTATTTGATTCAGAATTGTCTTTTAAGCAACTGCGTGTATATCTTCCTGCAAAGCTCTAGGTTTCATTATGCATGTTTCTACACATTTTAATAACATTGAATTGGTTAACGTGTTGTACTTCGCTTTTGTTGTCAGCAAAATGGATTATGCAGCTATTGTTTGGTATCTGTTATATGCCTCCCATAGATTACTTTTGGATAGAATACACCGGCGATTTTTTAAATTTCTCTCCTTCAAAATTGATGAAGTATATCCACCGATTGAAATATATCAGGGAGATTTGCTGCAATGACACAACATGCCTTTGCTTTCAGACAGAAGGGATCGCCATTGTGCTACCTTCTTGTTATAATTATTAAATAATAAGATTGAAATAGAAATAAAACTAATGGTTAAATCTTCACTTTTTTAATACCTAATTGTAAAACGACGTCAATTGTTTCGGCAGCACAGTGGCTTCATCAGGTACTTACAGCTAAATAGCACGTTACAAACTGCTCTTTCCTTATGAATCCATCTTACGCAAATATTATGTTTCTAAGCGCTACACGAAAGCAGTAGAACGCATTAGAAGCCATCTTTCAAATAAGTACCTATGGATAAATGCCGACTAAACTGTCAATATATTAGGACGCTGTATGGTAAATGTTGTAGCTGGTGTACTACATCCAACTATTCCATATAACGCATATCTAATAGCAACAAAAGTTATAAATACGGTTGATACGGAAACAGAAGCTAAATCCATTTACGAGAATATGCACCAAATGCTTCATTCGGACGACAGGTACAAAGAAAAAATACTTTTATTTGTCAGTGACAGTGCTGCATATACAGGGTCTTTCACATAACACGTTTGTTTGAAGTTTTCATTGAACACTTTTGAAAATTTGTCATACGTAATCTTGATACTTGATGTGTTAAATTAAATATTTACACCCATGAACCTTGATATTTTAAATAGAATGTTATACTTTTTAAACATTTTTTAGATACCTTGTCAAGTACTATAATACTTTCATTAAAGTTTCTTTTGCAAAAAAAAACCGTTTTTGAATTATATTGATTTTTGTGAAATTTTTTGGTTTTTCAATGTACTTTTTAAAACCATATATCTCAGGCGTATATGATCTAAACTACGTCATATTTCTACTGAAGACAGCGAAAGGTATAAGATTCCGAGTAGTGTCGAAACATTTACATTTAGAAATCTCTTACAGCGTGTTTGAAATTTATTGATTATTTAAGTAATTTTTAATTAAAGAAAAATCGATTTTTTTAAATAGAACAGCCTCTAGATGGGCACCCTATAGTAAGCAGATGAACATTTTGCATCGTACAGGTTTCCCTATGTCTATCTCTCATAGTTTTAGAGTTATTAATGATTATTTTCTAAATTAGCATTATCAAGAAAAATCGTAGCCTTGAAAAATAAATCTGATCTGTCCAAATTTTCACAAAGTGTATTTCCTGTCTAACTGGTTTTATGTTGTTCACAAATATCCAAGACGAATTAAATATTTATTCTAACAGAGAAATTTTGAATTTATTCTACATTCATGGTGAATCTATTGAAATTATTGAAAGAACACAGGGAAAAACTTCATCTTTGTCACTGCCTCTCTCTCCAGTAATAACTAGATGGGCAACATGGTTGAAAGCTACTAGTTTTTATGCAGAGATGTAAAAAGGACGTTTTCTATTTACAAGGAAGTATTTCATTTAAAGTTAACAGATTTTACAGAAGAGAGCTTTGAGAAGGTATTTCTAGTTAATATTAATACTCCTTTACTCAACTTGAACTACAAAATGAGCAAATAAAAATGTATTTCGTAATTTATATATCACCACCCATTTGTTTTCCAATTATATAAAGAAAATTAAAAATTCTTTAAAAATACAAATTTTCAATAGTACGCCCATGGGCGATGTGTCATTGGCCTCTCGTGTGCGTGTCAAATTATTACCGGCTTAATAACCGGGGATTGTCTTTTAAGGAAGCATCTGTAGAGCATGGGCTTGGTTAGTAAGCCCTGGTGTAGGAGATGTGAAAAACAGGAGGAAACTAGCCTTCATGTAATGTGCACTTTTGAGGAACTGAGGAAGGACAGACACGTTTCGGAAGAGATTGAATCTTACGAGGGTACTCAAACTTCCCCTGAGGAGGACAGCGGTTTTATCGAGGACACAAGACTAACAGAGTGGAACAGAGAGATATATTGGGGGTGGTACAAAGAGCACTGTGCTCAACGGCCTGGACCTCACCCAAAATTAGAAGAAGAAGGTATGGTATTCATTAAGATAACATTTGTGATAAAATGAAATTTAATATGTATAAAGTACTTGAAGTATATACTATTTGGATGCTAGGACTCATAAGAAGAATCAAATCAGCCCCCGAGATACATAAACAATTGTAAAAAGAGATAGATTAGGTATAGGCTAGTGTAACAAAGTACATCCAGGAAAAATATACTAAGATTGTTCGATAACTCCTTACAAAATCCAAGAGATGGCGCTGGAAATATGACAAAAATTTGCATTTGGTAAGCGTCATTTGTCATTAGATTGCTTTCAAAGTTTCAGCTAAATCCATTGCGTGGATTAATTTTTATACGCGATTGAAGCGACAAACTTTGGTTCATTTAGAAAAATGGAAAAACATGAATTTCGTGCGGTGATTAAACACTTTTATTTAAAAGGCTTAACACAGAAAGAGATCAAAGGCGAGTTGGGTGAAGTTCGTGGTACATCTACTTCCGTGTTTGCGACTATTTACAATTGAGTAAGTGAGTTTAAACGTGACAAAAGATGATAATCGTTTGGGACGTTCAGTGGAAACGACTTCCTCCACCGAAATGATTGACAAAATCCGCGATATTGTTTTAAGTGATCGACCAATATTTAAATATTCACAGAAATAGCTATTTCACATTATAATTTTTATTTTTTGACTGAGTAAAGTTATGAAATTCAAATAAGAGTGGCAAATACCAATATAAAACAAGAATACTTAAGTAAATAAATGAATACAAAGGTATTTTTAATAATATAAAATATTTCTAAAAATCTGGTGTGAAAATGTGGTATTATTAAAAATACCTTTGTATTATACAAAACTGGTGGGGTTTACCTACTCATGTATGTTTCAATTATTCTGATAAATAAATGAATATACTAGAAACATGTTTCATTAGTTTTTATTGCTAATATATTGCTACGTTCCTCGTCTTTGGTATATTTATAATATACGAGTATGGTTCAATAATTCCTTAGAAAAACAAATTATTAATCAATTATAAATCGATATATATATAAATATAATAATCAATTATAATTCAAAGCGCGTCAAATAGTTGAGGCCACAGGCATATCACAAGGTACAGTGTTTTCAATTTTACACCAAAAGTTTGGTTTGAAAAAATCTTGCCAAGATGAGTGGCGCGTTTTCTCTCAGTGAGGAATAAACGCAATCATGTGATCGAATTGTAGACTGGTTTGGTACTTTTCCGTCGCAATACTGACGTGTTTCTACTTCGCTACATAACTGTGAACGAAACATGGATACACTACTATACTTCAGAGACAAAGCAACAGCCGAAACAGCGAAGAAAGCAGAGACGGTGAAATCGGCCAACAAGGTGATGCCCAGTGTGCTTTGGGATGCACGCGGAATCATCTACATCGATTACTTGGAAAATGGACAAATGATAAATGGTGAGTATTGTGCAACGTTATTGCACCGGTTGAGGGAAGAAATCAAGGACAAACATCCTCATTTGGCAAGGAAAAAAATTCTCCTCCACCAAGACAATGAACGAGTGCACACTTGTGCAGTTTCGATAGCGAAAATCGCCAAATTAAAACTCAAATTATTACAGCATCCATCGTATTTGCCACATTTGTCCCCCAGTGACTTTTTTATCCCAAATTTGAAAAATAGCTCATCGGAAAACGATTCACGTCGAACGAGGAGGTCATCGCCAAAACAGATACCTATTTTGAACACCTTCCGAAATCCTACTTTGTAGACGTCTTAAAAAAGTTGGAAAAATGCTGGGAAAAGTGTATACATCTAAAAGGAGACTATAGTAGACCGATTTTCATGTGGCCGGTGGGAGAATTTGTACGTTCGTCAAGTAAGGGTCAGTGTTAGATAGAGACAGTATTCGGAAAAATGAAATGCAAACTCTTTGTGCGAGTCGTGCATTGGGACGTAGTAAGGGATCAATTCAGAAAATCACATTGTTGAACATGTTTATAATGGTTTGTATTTCACTAAATTAAGGCAAATAGAAGTAAAATAAAATGCATAGTTTCATGTAACATGTTTAATTAAAATGTCTTACCTTACCTACTAGCTAATAGTGTACTAACATCACATTAAGGGGATGACTGAATAAGATTGTTTGCTACACAAAATTAAAAATGAAAAAAAATGAAATGCAAAGTCTTTGTGTGAGTCGTGCATTGGGACGTAGTAAGGGATAAATTCAGAAAATCACATTGTTGAACATGTTTATAATGGTTTGTATTTCACTAAATTAAGGCAAATAGAAGTAAAATAAAACGCATAGTATCATGTAACATGTTTAATTAAAATGTCTTACCTTACCTACTAGCTAATAGCGTACTAACATCACATTAAGGGGATGACTGAATAAGATTGTTAGCTACACTTAACGGTAGAAAGGATTAAGTAAAACTAATTTGGATAATTAACTGAATTATTGGCAAATAATGTTTATGCTAATCTCTTTCTCATTGTAATCACATTGTAAACTTTCTATATGTACAAAAGAACAGTATATTCTTCAACGAGCGTAGGCGACTGTTGTAATAACATTATTTAATAGGCTTAGAGAAAAGAATATTATTAATACTAATATTATTGGAAATAATGAAAATAATAATTACAATAAGAAATAATACATAAATACTCAAAAATAATTATAGGAGAAAACAATAATGAACAATAACTAAGTTTCAAAAAAATTACGGTAAAATATACATATAATTATATAAAAAGTTATGCAGAATCAATATCACTGACTTCCTCTTCACTCTCCGATTCAGAGTCTTCACCCAAATTAATAATGAACTGGTCTGTAACTTCGTCTATGAGAGGTTCCGCTTCCAAAAACTTTTGCTCCCACTTTATCGCGTGGTCACAACATTTATTCCATTCAGCAGCACTAAATTCATCAAAAAAGTTATCACATAACTGTTGAACATATCTAAATAGTGAATGATATATTTTTTTGTGCCACATATTGTTTAAGAGATGCCCATACTAACTCAATCGGATTTAAATCTGGGTGGTATGGCGGTAATCGCAAAACACTATGGGCACGTTGTGTTAACATTTCATCTATCTCGAACGTTTTAAATGTTGGCTTATGTACTTTAATAATATTATATAAATCGGGCTTGAGCATGTTATTGTCGAAGTAAATATTTTTAGACCTTAACCAGTCTATCATAACTGATTTCCTACTATTAAAATTCGGTGGTTTATCTTTTTGGACATTATGATAAGGAGCATTGTCAACTACTAGGACAGACTTTGGAGGCAGGTTTGGAATTAATTTTTCTAAGAACCATTTTTTGTAATTTTCATAATTCATCTCGTGATGATAATCTCCCGTTGTGGTATTAGACTTAAAAATCAATTTAGCATTCGGAATGAATCCCGTCTCGCAGCCAGCATGAACAATAATTAGTCTTAGACCTTTTGATATAGGCCTTGCTAATCCTTCATTGGAATTGTCACTCCAACAAGTAGCCACGGTATGAGAACTGTGGATGTAAGTTTCATCCATATATATAATCGGTCTTTTTTCATTTTTGTAGCTTTGAATGGTAGGCAAATAAGACACTCTTAACTGACGAATGTCGTGCTTATCCATTAACAACTTTCTGTTGGTTTTTGTTTTTCTCCAACGAAAGCCCATATCTTTTACTACTTTCCGAAGAGAATCTATTCCTCCAGTGTATCCTGTTTCTTTGAATTTTCTTAGAATGTTTGGCATTGTAGGCATACTTTTGTCAACAGTAAAGGTATTAGAAATTGTTCTACGCAGCACACCTTTATCTGCATCGTCTAAGTCGGTTTTGGGCATGGTTTTTTTTTTTATATTTCTTTGGCGATGAAAAAGATGAACCGGCACCTGCGTTTATTTCACTTTTTTCTTTAACAATCCGTCTAATACTTCTCTCAGAAACACCCGTTGCGGCAATAACGCGTTCATATAACTGATCCAGTGGAATTTTGAGTACCCCTGAAGTTTTTTCTTCTTGCATATATTTAAATACATTTGAGATCACTTCACGAGTTTGACTGTGTAAAACACTTTTATTTAATTTACTTTTAAACTCCATTACTCACTACCTTAATACGGACTTAATACCGCACTACTGTGTTTATCGCTTAAAACGATGTAAAACACTGAATGACAGAGGTTCCCCTACCTATGAATTTCGTGCGCATCTCGAGAGCGGTACTTCTAACCGGCCACATGAAAATCGGTCTGCTCTACGTTGAGAAATAAAAAAAAATTCCAAAATAATTTGTTTTTCTATCTTTTTCTTAGGAATTATTGAACCGCTCTCGGACATTGCGAATATACCAAAGACAAAGAACACAGCAATATGTTAGCAATAAAAACTAATGAAATATATTTCTAGCGTTTTGATTCATTTATTTACTTATTCTTGTTTTATATAGATATATGCCACTCTTATTTGAACCAAAGAAATTTGAGTACATCAAAATGTTAAGCACACATTACGCATTTGTTACAAATGAAACAGATATGCATTACACATTTCTGTATTTGTACACATGGACATACATCTTGTATTTTCCAACATTTACTTCTACCAAAGATACATGTTTCTGCACAGCAATAGACTTCGTCAGTTATGGACCGCCTCTCATAGGTATAGAAAATTTTGTTCAGGTGGCACCAGATAATCTGGTGACATCTGACGGACAAAAGAGACTATGCCGAAAATAGCGTTCCATAAAGAGGCGTTCCATAAAATGATATTTCACTAGCCAAACTGATGAAATCTATTGTTGTGACAGAAACATGTGTCTTTGGTAGAAGTAAATGTTGGAAAATACAAGGTGTCTGTTCATGTCTACAGATACAGAACAAATGCGTAATGCGTGCTTAACGTATTGACGTACTCAAAATTTCTTTAGTATATTTGGTGCATATCTGTTTCATTTGCAACTCTCATTTGAATTTCAAAATTTTACTTAACAAAAAATAAAAATTATAATGTGAAACAGCTATTTCTGTTAATATTTAAATATTAGAAAGATTCTAGACGTACGTGTATATATAAACTCAGTTATCTTATATGTTCAACGTTTTTCCAATAGCTAATTATAAATGAAATTTATAATTAGAAAATTTTTAAAAGAAGTGCCAACTATTTGATAGTAGACCAGTTTGTCATTTTCCTTTAAGGAACTGTCTGAACAATTTACATATTAACTTAGCCAGTAAAGTAAGTCCCAGGGTTAAAGTTTAAAGTTTATGTTGATAAAACTAATAAATGTTCTAGCGTTGAAACGGTATTCTTAGAATATCTAATTATAACACCTACCAATCTCACTGAATTAATTACGAAAACTAACAAGTTTTAACGCATCAAAGAAACCATTTCTTCTAAGAAAAAAGGACGGTGATGAAGGGGGAACAATCTCGACGAAAGAGAGCGCGGTGTGGAAAGAACGATAATTATTAATATTGCCGCGTTATTTATGATGATTTTAGCTTCAGTCCCTTATAACTTAACACTGAATGTAATTACCGGGCGAGCCGCATTATTTTTTATGCGTGCGCAGAGATAAAGACGCGCTGGGTAAAGTTAAATTGCTGAGGAGAGGTAATTTCGACGACGAGATTCATCAGATTACGCCTCATTTTATCTTATTTATAAGCCGATCGTTCATCGCGTACATCGGGAAATTATTAAAAAGAAATCTTGTCCACATCGCTTCTATGTATCTTTTTTGCGGTTGGTGCGAGGTGTTCTGAATCTTAAGTATCCGACATGCAAAAAGTATAACTGCTTTTCAGGCTTCAAGTATCATAAATTTAATCACATATATAGGTGGTAAATAGTGTTTGAGGACAACATAGTAAATGATTAATACTTGTACATACAACCTTCATAATTTTGGGCATTTGCCTAACAATTATTCTATAATTTATAGAATTGCACTAATAAAAACCATAAGATATCTCATCGTCGAATTATGCCTTTTAATACACGCTATTTAATGCATAATTCACAATGAATTAGTTGACTACTAAATACTAATAGAAACACAAGTATAAATAAAAAATAAAAACATAAAGTTAGAACTAATCAATTTTAAGGACATCATCGATTGCTGATTATCAGAGAACGGACTGAAGCGATTGAATAACCAATTGCTGCGATAAAACGTTGTGGCGGTATCAGGTATAGTATGCATGTTATAACAGCCCCACTATTTGCTTGCTCGATTGCATTCGTCGAGCAGATGTTGTTATTTCCGTCGATATGAATAGTACATTGTGTGTATTCCTGCATAAATTTAATTCAACAGTGGCGTGTAATACATAATATACATTTATATATTATTTCGATGACTTCGTTGAAATAATCGCTTGAAAAATTATATCCGCTAATTTCCAAAGTGTATTCTCGTGTTTACATGCTGTTATACATGCTTATAGGTACCTATATATATATATATATATATATATATATATATATATATATATATATATATATATATATATATATATATATATATATATGTATTTATTGTTCTAGAGATAATGTGTTTTCTATTCTCTTCTATGAGGGATTGTTTCTGGTTTCGTTTCTTTCAGTGTTACTTGATTACAATGTTTAGTATTTTAAAATATTCGTTTCATATTTTTATATTGTATATTTATTCTATAATTTTTTATAAATATTAAGTTTGATTTACTACTTTCTTCTTCTTCTCTGTTTTGGGTTGGACGCCACCACGTTCAGGCACTTGAGGACACTGCGCTTTGTACTATCCCCAATAGATCTCTCAGTTCTACACTCGAAGGATCCAATAGATCTCTCCCGAAATATTTCTGTCTGAGTTACTTCAGTTCCTCATACGTGCATATTACATGAAGGCTAGTTTGCTCCTGTTTTTCACATCTCCTACACCAGGGCTCGCTAACCAAGCCCATGCTGTACAAATGCTTCCTTAAAGGACAATATCCGGTTATTAACCCGGTAATTATTTTAATTTCTTTTTGCTACTACGAATTAGGTTGGCTTAAAACTTTCCGTCCAGCTGCTTGGGAAAAGGCATCTCCTGCTTCAGTTAAGAAATGTTTTTTCAATGCCGTACTCTGTTATGTTATTTAAGAAGATACAATTTTTTATGAACAAGAGGAAATACACCTTGCCGAACTCTTTCCTACAGTTCGTAACGAAATGATTTAGATGAATTTGCTTCTGTTGATAGTTATGTGCCTACAGAGAGTCCTAACTTAAGTATTACGGAAATTGTTTAGGAATTGTGTAATAATAATGAAGAACAACTCTGATAATAGTAATGTGGACGAATGTGATTCTCCAAAATCTACTTTATCTAGTATCAGAGAAGTGTATGTAAAATTAAGAGATTACACAATTATTTATTGTGCAATAATAATGGTGAAATTGAAGCTCTAGTTTTTAAATCGATGCTAAAAAGAAAATAAAGATTGAACCATATTTTAAAAAGGCTTAACAAATAATGTTTATCTAATTTTGACACATAAAGTGACACTTTTCAAAACTGTATGACGTTAGGAAACGGTTTACTTTTCGTAACTAGTTACGAATAGTAAAATATTTCGTAACTAGTGTTGAAAAGTTCTTTTCATCACTAGTTACGAAATATTTTGAAAAAATCATTTCATCTCAAGTTAATAAAGGGGAACGTTAAATGACACAAACTGGTTAAATTTTTATTTTATGCATTATAAACATTTATGACACAATGTGAACAATTGGTGAGGTTAATTCCTGCACACGTAGAATTCATGGCAGGTACTCTGATGTTATGATGCAAAACGGAATGTACATTCGAGCTTGATTCACCAAGAATATCATTGGCAATCCTTTTCTTATTTTCTATAGAATTCTCTACATAGCCCTCAGCTACAGTATTGGACTTCCAGCCTCCATGTCGTTTAACCTTAAAAATATCCGCACCAGAATCTGCCAAAAAGGTAGCCTTCTGGAAGGATGACCTTCTGAAGCAGTGTCCGGTAAATAAGAAGGGATTTGGTAGTTTCAAAAATTGAGCAATTCTTTTCGGTAGATTACCGATTGTATTAATGCCAACTGGCTGTGCCCCGCATTTACCATTATTATATTTGACGAAAAACCTATCGTGATTAACGTTTAGTGGACGCAAAGAAATATATTTTCTAATAAGGTCAAGAAAATTTTGCCCTTCAATATTTCCTTCTGTGATCACAAACTCGCGCGTTACTTTTGTCTTTGTATTAGGGATTTTTATTACAAAATGAGAAAACTCGTCTAAAATATCCCCCACACGTAGAAAAGTTAGCTCACTTTTTCGACAAGCACCAGCTATTATAACGATATATATATAAATATATTTTTTATATCCTTGACAAAGGCATCATTGCCGAAACATGTAGGATTATTTTAAATATATACACTTTGAAGTAATAACCAGACCATTAATCGCCGACTAATTAAGTTTACCTTATCATACCAAGGTCACGAAAATACTATATATATATATATATATATATATATATATATATATATATATATATATGTATATTGATAAATTGCGCTGAGATAGGCCTCTACGTTGGGCTAGCCAATTGATAGGCCCTTTAAGCCCTGGTGAGATAATGAAATGTTAATGAAATAAAAGTGTAAGATAATTATGTATTTGAAAAGATTAGTTGGGCGCCTTAATTTCTCTCTAAAATCTCACCTCAGACTGCGCTATCTTTATCTCGAATAGCCAACTAGTCGGAAAGCAAGAAACTATTTTTTTTAAAAAAACTTTACTAAATGTGGGTGATCTCAGGTTCGTCGTGAATTTTAGGTTGTTGCTTCCAAAAAAGAGAATAATATTAATGTTGACGCTTAATATAATAACTCCTACAAACAAATATGAACAAATAAAAGATTCATGTAAAATTAAAAATATGATGTTTATTAAATTAAAGGAAACTGTAAAAATATAACGTATTACAAATGAGATATTAACGAAACTGCATATACGCATAAACAACAAGGTGTTACTAATGTGAAAAGAGGTTATGTGTGTTAAACTAATAAATAATATGAATATAAATGTGAATACTCTTATTACAATAATGGTGAGTACCCTTTTATTGCTATCTCTAAGTTATAAATAGATTGTTTAATTAAATATAAAAATCATGACAGGACGTGATAGATTAGGTAAATAATTCGAGAATATAGTTAAATAAAAGTTTAAAGAATTTAATTTTTGGGAAAATAGATAAATATTATCTGAAAACCTGTTATAATAATGATCCGGATGTATGTTTGTAGATCGTATGTGTGAATTGGGAAGATTCTCGGTGATCCGAAAATGTACGGGTGCAGTACAAAACGATGGCGGTGTAGGTGGCTGCTTACGCCGACGCTATCGAAGATTTTCCTCGGACTTCGTCTTCGGTGCCTAATTATTCCCTGCGCTCGTTTCTGGCTGTAGGATTTCAGGTATCGTTGTAGATGTACGTTAGACTATTTTGTTGATGTTCGGCGATGGATTCTTGAATATTTTTCCTTTGATTTTCTATCGTTTTCGGTGGAACTACGTCTGTGACGCTATGTTGTTTGAAAGTTCGTTATTACCGAAAATTCTTGTAGTAATTCTCTTGTCGATCGAGTTAATTAATATTCAGGATACTTTTAATAACATTTAGATGAATTTATAATTTAGATTTATGTTTTTTAAGAGATTTCTAAGTGTTGGTCTAAAAAGATGCGTCTATTTATTTTTTAAATTCAAGGATCGAATATCTCGACAGCACTTGTCTGAATATTACCAAACACGCTATCTATTGATATCAAAAGTCTCGATGATTTACCCTTTTAACAATTTTATATAAAAAGAATTTGATTAATTTTGATTATCTAATTGATTTTAAAAATTATATAATAAATTACCAAGTTAGGTTAAGATAGATTTGAATGATACAAATCGCATACTGCGCATGATAAATGTAAGCATAGCGAGATGTCAATTTGTAGGCGTGTCTTACTAGTGTCGATATAATACAAAGATGCATATGGATTTGAATATGTTTTTCGCGCTAATATTTGAAAATTTGAATATGATATAATAAAATTAAATAATGAAAGGAAAATAAATATAGAAATTTAAAGAATGAAATGATCGTTATAAAAATACATATGCACTTCGATACTACTAAGACTTAATAATATTATTTATATAACCATTATATTATAACCCTTTTTCACTTTGTATGTCTTATTCTTCCTATTTTAGATGCAGCTCTATATGGATAACTTGCATCACAACAATGTCCCCGTCGAAAAGATGTCGGAATGTACAAATGAGGATATTCTTTTCGCTGAAGATGATATAGGAAATGAAAGATAACAACCTTGTTTTTCTAAACTTATTACGTGTCGTTCGAATAAAACAATTAGAAAGAAAAATAAGTTAACACCTTAATATAAAAACTTTATAAATTGTAAAGACGAAGTGTTTGTTTGTGTCATGAACTTCCTAAACATTATATTAGTATACCAAAGTCTTTTCTTCTTTTTTTTTTTTATTATCAAATATGATTCTATTGTTTCTTTGTAACTTCTCTTTATTTATTCAAGCTGTCCAAATTCAAATTATCTAATCTAAATTAATGTTTCTTGTTTAAGTATATTTATTTGTAATTATATAAAAATAGTTTAGATATAGTATTCATTTAATTGATGTATTTTGCGAGCTATAACACACCTTTCAATGTAAATAATAATTTTACTGACTGTATTTATTCAATTGTATATTACTGTTCCGTTAAATAATCCTGCAACATCGAAATATGGTATCTACCCTTTATGTACCCGGTTTCTTCTTCCATTAATTCATAGGTATTGTTGCCTAAGATTTTATTAATAATATAAGGTCCTTGATATGGTTTTAGCAGTTTTCCCATTATTTTATTTTTAAGATCAGTTACTCTCAATCTTTTCACTATTACCCTATCATTAAGATTATATGTCTTATATTTCTTATCAACGGTATTCCTCTTTCTTTCCCATTTAATTTTCTTTGTCAATAATTTCTCTCTTACTTCTATAAGTCGTTCGTTGAAGTTGATGGCTTCTGGATCTGTCCAAGGTCTCTGCGGTGGCTGACCAGTAAAAATTGTTATGGGACAATGGTTATGAACTGTACTGGGTGTGTTATTAATGGTGTGTTCTATTTGTTGTAAATATTTGGCCCATTTATTATGATTGTCATGTAGAAGTATTCTTAAATATTTCAGAGTTTCTCGTATATATCGTTCTGTTGGATTGCCCTGTGGATAACGTATTGATGTATAGTAGGTGCGGATGTTATGCGAATGTAGAAAGTCCTTGTATCTGTCATTGTTAAAGTATGTAGCGTGATCGGATAGTATTGCTAATGGTTTTCCAAATTGGGTAAAATAATCTGTTAACGCTTGTAGTACAGTATTGGTGTTGCATTTCTGTGTAGGAATAAGTTTGATAAATTTGGAAAAGATATCACAAATCACAAGAATATTTCTATAACCTTTCGTACTTGGTATTAAGTTTGAAAGAAAATCTATTGATATCAATTCTAACTTGTCGTATGCTACAATATTGTGGCTGATATTGGTATTCGTAAAGTTCTTGTCCTTCGCAAGTTCACATGTTCTGCAGTGTTTAATTACGCTTTTGATGATTCTCTCATCATTGATACAGTAGAATGCCTCTCTAAACAGTAACCAGCACTTTCTACCTCCTATATGCGTGTATGAATAATGTAAATATTCCGTTATTTCCCTGGTGTGTTTCTCATTTGTGACATATACGATGTTCTTACCTATCTGTTTTACTATTAAATTATCCTTAAATGACATGCCTTTGTAAGTTCCCTTTTTCTTTAAATGTAGATGTATTTCTGTGAAATCTGGACCTGATTGTATATATAAAAGCTTATTGTAGGAAAATATTCCCTGTCTTTGAAGTTGTACCAAATTTATGCAAATATTTTGTCGTTTCACATCCCCGTCCTGTCGTGTTAAAGCATCTGCTGTTATCATTTCCTTACCTGGTTTGTATACAATGTTAAATTCGTACTGCTGTATGAGCAACGTCCACCTGTAAATGCGACTATTATTCAGTTTGCAACTCATTATGTTAACCAGAGCTTTATGGTCCGTTTCTAGCGTAAAACTTTTTCCAATAAGGTAATATCTTAACTTAGTAAGCGCAAAAACAATAGCTAACATCTCTTTCTCCGATATTGTATATCTGGTTTCACATGCTTTGAGTGTTCGAGAAATGAAGTATATAGGTGTTTCGATGTTATCTTTGATTTGAACAAGCTCCGCTGCGATGGTTTGATATGATGCATCAGTTCTAACTACAAACGGCAATGTAAAATCAGGGTGGTGAAGTTTTAAGTTTTCAACAAAGCTTTCTTTCAACAGATTAAAACAACTTTCATGTTCTGCGGTCCACGACCATTTCTTGCCTTTCTTCAATAGATCCAATAATGGTATGGTTCTTTCACTATAATGGGATATGAATTTACGATAGTAATTAAGAACCCCTAAGAATCCTCGTAATGTTTTTAGATTTTTAGGTCTTGTATAATTCTTAATTTCATCCAGGCGTGTTGGATCAAGTAAAATGTTATCTCTATTTATCACGTAGCCAAGGTAATTTATTTCGTGACGGAAAAATTGACATTTTAAAAGGTTTAATTTCATACCTTCTGTTGTTAAAGTATTTAGAATAATTTTCAGGTGCTGTAAATGCTGTTCTACACTCTCGGAAAATATTATTATATCATCAAGATAATGTAATGCGAATTCGTCGTATTTATCCAATATTTTATGTAAAAATCTAATAAGGGCGGCGGGCGATGTTTTTAGGCCAAATGGGCACACTCTGAATTGATAAACAATACCATTCACCAGAAAACCACAGTACCTTCTTGATTCTGGTTCTAAGTTGATAAGCCAAAATGCGTTCTTAAGATCTAACTTGCTGTATATGGGCTTATTACCACATTTTGTTAATAATACATCGATATTTTGCGGCATTTCGAATTCGGGTTTAATTCTTAGGTTCAATGCTCTTGCATCTAAACATATACGTAGAGATAAGTCTTTCTTTTGGACTATTACTATCGGATTTATAAAGTAGGTATTTGACTTTTCTATTATGCCAGTCTGTTCTAATCGTTCCAGTTCCTGACTTACTTTCTGCTGATAATGATACGGAATGGGGTAATTTTTACTAATTAGTGGGTCTTCGTTATCTATTTTAATCGGATGCTGGTATCCTTTTGCAAACACTACATCATTGTTAATAAGAGTAATATTATTGTATAAAATTGCTATTAAGTCGGGTATGACAGTTGTATTTGGTATCTTAGAGTTCTCTATAAAATTCTTTATATCATCATAATTATTTATTGTTTTCGCTACTTGATTATCCATTCTAACTTCCGCAACATCTCCTCGCTCGTGACTATCCTTCGTTCCTTGCCTAACTACCATTCTCTCTATTCCAATATTTGTATTATTAAATTCTATTATTTTTCCATCTGTTTCATTATTCCCCTCGTAATCTCTTCTATTGCACGGTTCATTATTTAATATAATATTATTTATTTCACTCGTAAGCACTTCCTTCTTATATAGGTTATAACCTTTTAACTCTTCTTCTGATAATTGTTTTTCAAATATAACTTTATTCTCATCTATATTTAGTATACCATTTTCGAAATCTAAGATCATCTTGAGTTTTTTAATACTGTCAATACCTATGATACAGTCGTATTGTAGTTTAACTATTATATAGCAATGTATGATGTATTTTGATTTGTCGACTAATATTTCTGTTGATAATTGTTTTGTTACCGTCCCCATGCGTTTTCCGTTCGCTGCAATGATATCTGTCCCTTTCGTTTTTACAATGTTCTTCTCGTATCCCCGTATATTCGTAGCTTTCTCTGCCTTTAATAAAGTTATTTCCGCTCCTGTATCGATTAAGCAATATAAAAAGGTATTTTCGAATTTTAATTTTACAATAGGTAATGTATATATTTGGGTAGTTTGATTGCCTGCATCTTCTACATTGATGAATTCTTCCGGATGTTGATAGAAAGTAATATTTTCAAATTTAAAAGGTATGTTACAGTCGTCATGGGTTTTTAATTTTGTGCTGATGATGGGCCTTGTGTTGGATTGGTGTAGAGGTCCTCGGATAAAATTGGCGTTTTTTTTAATACCTCCTCCATATTTGTTCGTATCGGCGATACAGATCGATGACGTCTGTTAATATTATTTACGAGACCACGTCCACGATTTCGGATATGATTAAATCCTCTTCCTTGTTGATTAGTATTATGGTTTGTATTGTTATTGTTTGTTTGTCGATCCGTAGTGCGATTGTAATTATTGAAATAATTATTGCTGTTGTATCTGGATGGCTGGTAGTTGTAATTAGGTCTATTTGATGGATTGTTTGAATTATTAGTATCACGATCATTGTACATATTATTGTTAGAATTGTTATTATTATTATATGATCTTGTAAAATTTTGATTTCTATTATTGTTGTTGAAATTATTATAACGTTGCGGTGGTGAGTTATTTGGGTTATTGTTCGGATTATTTGAATTTAGTGACGGCTGATTGCGAGAGTTGGGATTGCGATATATGTGTTGTGGCTGATGGTTATTCTCCGAATAATCATCTAGACGTCTCATTATGTCTATGAGAGAGTCCATATCCGTAACTCTTTGACATATGATAGCCTGTGTATCGGTGTAGATGAAATGATTTAGGAGCTGCCTGGCAATCATTGATTCTTCCATGTCATTCAGGTGTTTACACTGGTTATAGATACGGGAAGCGTATGTCTCGCGTGATACTTGTCCCAATCGATATTTACCTGTCAACAACCGTATTTTAGCTCTGTTTTGTTGCGTTTCGTCCCAATAATTCTTCTTAAAGAGTGTAACAAATTGGTCAAGAGAATTGCAATGGTCCTCAATTCTTTGAAACCACACCTGTGCACTGTAACGTAAAGTTACTCGTATGACCTCCATCCTCTGCTTCTCCTCAGGTATATCCTCTAAGTAGCGTAAAAGACAACTAAGATACGTCATAGGATGTACACGTGTGATATCCCCGTCGAAATGATGTAAATTTTCTATCTTTATAGAGCTATTATTAGTGTTAATATAATTAGTTGACGTAAAATAGCCTTTTATTTTATTTTCCAATCGTTTAATGTTAGTCTGTGTAGTCGTATAATTTTCATTATTAGTTATAGTTATTGCATCTAAATTTTGTCTGACCATATTGATTTCTTGTTTATTATGATCTTTGTATTGGTTTAGCGTTGATTTTAATTGTTCTGTGTTATCATTATTTATTTTGTTAAAATTGGTCAATTTTGTATTAAACAAATTATTATTTTCAGAAATCATTTTGTCTACGTTTTGTTGTATGTCTTGTGTTGTAGTTTTAAGTCTCTGTTCAGTATTATTTTGAATTTCAGTAGTTGTGGTCTCTAACTGCTTAGCCCAATGTAAATTCTGTAGATTAACGGTTTCATCAAGTTTAATTAAGTACTTAAGTTCGTTTTCTTCCATCTTTTTCTGAGCTGTAGAAATTTCTGCTATCTTACCCTCTAAATCTACTTTGAAAGCACTTAATTTGTTATCGATGTTTGCATTATTTATTTCAAATTTTTGATTAATATTGTTAATGTTTATCTCTAATTTAGTTGTTAGATCACTATTCATGTTGCTTATGTCTGTTTTCATATTAGTTAGTTCTTGTTTTAAGTATTTGTTATCTTGTTTTGACTCCTTATTATTTGTATCTAATTTGTTGTTCATATTTATATTGTCTTGTTTTAAATCGGTCATTTGTGTCATTAATATCTGTAACATATTCATCACCTGGCCATTGTCTGGTGGACTTACCCCTTCAGTTGTAGACGCTTGTGCCACGGGAATGTCTCCCTGTTCAACCCTGTCTTCTTCAGTACTGTCCTTTACTGCTTTGGATCTATGTCGAGTATCCATTTTGATATTTATTAAATTTATGAAGTTTACTGAATTTATATAAATATGTATCCTTTATTTTAAAAGTATGATAATAATAAATAGTTAAAAAATACAGAGTTATGTTTAAAATATGAATAATAATACTCGAGACACCGTAATTTTATTAGTGAATCAAAAGTTAAATAAAATAACGTATGCACAAGGTGATATTTTCCCTTTCACTAACCTTTAATATGTCCTAGAATCCTCCAAAGTCTGCGATGTAGTGAAATAAAGGTAACAATCTGCTGTGTAATAGGAAAAACATGTACACACAACGACAATAATAATCTACACCTTTTTGTCTATATAATATATGAAACAATTTGAAAAGTATCAATTATTTGCAATATTTAACTTTGTAGATGAGTTATCAACAAGAAGCAACAGGCCACACGTTGTCGGCGACAATTGATAAATTGCGCTGAGATAGGCCTCTACGTTGGGCTAGCCAATTGATAGGCCCTTTAAGCCCTGGTGAGATAATGAAATGTTAATGAAATAAAAGTGTAAGATAATTATGTATTTGAAAAGATTAGTTGGGCGCCTTAATTTATAAAATCTCACCTCAGACTGCGCTATCTTTATCTCGAATAGCCAACTAGTCGGAAAGCAAGAAACTATTTTTTTTTAAAAAACTTTACTAAATGTGGGTGATCTCAGGTTCGTCGTGAATTTTAGGTTGTTGCTTCCAAAAAAGAGAATAATATTAATGTTGACGCTTAATATAATAACTCCTACAAACAAATATGAACAAATAAAAGATTCATGTAAAATTAAAAATATGATGTTTATTAAATTAAAGGAAACTGTAAAAATATAACGTATTACAAATGAGATATTAACGAAACTGCATATACGCATAAACAACAAGGTGTTACTAATGTGAAAAGAGGTTATGTGTGTTAAACTAATAAATAATATGAATATAAATGTGAATACTCTTATTACAATAATGGTGAGTACCCTTTTATTGCTATCTCTAAGTTATAAATAGATTGTTTAATTAAATATAAAAATCATGACAGGACGTGATAGATTAGGTAAATAATTCGAGAATATAGTTAAATAAAAGTTTAAAGAATTTAATTTTTGGGAAAATAGATAAATATTATCTGAAAACCTGTTATAATAATGATCCGGATGTATGTTTGTAGATCGTATGTGTGAATTGGGAAGATTCTCGGTGATCCGAAAATGTACGGGTGCAGTACAAAACGATGGCGGTGTAGGTGGCTGCTTACGCCGACGCTATCGAAGATTTTCCTCGGACTTCGTCTTCGGTGCCTAATTATTCCCTGCGCTCGTTTCTGGCTGTAGGATTTCAGGTATCGTTGTAGATGTACGTTAGACTATTTTGTTGATGTTCGGCGATGGATTCTTGAATATTTTTCCTTTGATTTTCTATCGTTTTCGGTGGAACTACGTCTGTGACGCTATGTTGTTTGAAAGTTCGTTATTACCGAAAATTCTTGTAGTAATTCTCTTGTCGATCGAGTTAATTAATATTCAGGATACTTTTAATAACATTTAGATGAATTTATAATTTAGATTTATGTTTTTTAAGAGATTTCTAAGTGTTGGTCTAAAAAGATGCGTCTATTTATTTTTTAAATTCAAGGATCGAATATCTCGACAGCACTTGTCTGAATATTACCAAACACGCTATCTATTGATATCAAAAGTCTCGATGATTTACCCTTTTAACAATTTTATATAAAAAGAATTTGATTAATTTTGATTATCTAATTGATTTTAAAAATTATATAATAAATTACCAAGTTAGGTTAAGATAGATTTGAATGATACAAATCGCATACTGCGCATGATAAATGTAAGCATAGCGAGATGTCAATTTGTAGGCGTGTCTTACTAGTGTCGATATAATACAAAGATGCATATGGATTTGAATATGTTTTTCGCGCTAATATTTGAAAATTTGAATATGATATAATAAAATTAAATAATGAAAGGAAAATAAATATAGAAATTTAAAGAATGAAATGATCGTTATAAAAATACATATGCACTTCGATACTACTAAGACTTAATAATATTATTTATATAACCATTATATTATAACCCTTTTTCACTTTGTATGTCTTATTCTTCCTATTTTAGATGCAGCTCTATATGGATAACTTGCATCACAACAATATATATATATAATACAGACTATATTTTGTACATATTACATATATTTGAATAGTGTATTTAATCATGAAATTACATAGCATGCTAATAAACTAATATTATAACAATTGCTTTAAATGTTCACCTCTTCTTTCTGAACTTGTTGCTAGTCCTTGGGCCATATTCTGGTGCCAGTTAATATCTGCAAGTTCATTTCGTAGGGAATCTACTTCTGCAATTATTCGATCAATTCTTCTCGCGTATTTGGCTCACCGTTATGGTAAACGATTTTTTAGACAATCCCAAAAGAAAAAGTTCAATGGCGAAAGGTCAGGAGAACGTGCAGGCCATAGTACAGGAGCCCCTCTGCCTATCCAACTTCAAGAAAATTTTGATTTAGGAAGTCAATAACTTGCCTACTAAAATGCGGCCAAGCGCCGTCATGTTGATAAAACATGCCACGTGGAGTTTCCAGTGGAACATTTTCCAATAATTCTGACAAAGTATCTTCTAGCAAATTCCTATAATAAATTGCCGTAAGATTTTCTTGGGTAAAATGTGACCCAATAATGTCATTATCTAACAACCCACACCATACGTTTACAGAAAAACGATGTTGGTGATTAACCAAAACTACATTATGTAGGTTTTCAGTAGCATAAGTGTGAGAATTCCCAGTGTTGTTTATACCTTCTCAGTAAATTGAAACTCGTCTGTATAAAGGATATGCAGAATAAGTTCTAAATTGTTATGTAACTGTTGACAATACTGTACACGATTCACGAAATCTCTTGGTAGCATATAATGAGCTTTCTGTAGATGATAGGGAAAAAGTCCATTGGAAAGCAAAATTCGCCATACCAGGGTTTGACAAAGACCGGTCGTGGTAGATATTCTGCGTATACTTGTGGATGGATCTTATTCAACTTCATTTAGGACAACATTAGCTTCCTGATGAAAATCTAACTCTCTTTCGACTCTTTTGGAGAAGATCCCGTCTCTCTCCAATACATTAGAAAATGTTATATGGTGAGAAACTGCACGATTTGGAAAATGTTGACAATATTTTTGTACTGCAGCACGTGCGCTTCCATCACAATACCCATACACAACCACCATGTCAGCGTATTCCGTATTAGTGTACGTTCTAGACATGGTTACTGATAATATTTTGACAGTTATCACTCATCGATAAATGACATAAGTAACTATTGGTTATTTGTCATTTTATAAAATGACTAGCAACATGTTCAGAAAGAAGAGACGAACATTTAGAGCAATTGTTATAATATTAATTTATTAGTTTGTTATGTAATTTTATAATTAAATACATTACTGAAACAGTTTCCTTCTTTTGTTGAAATTGTGATAACCTAATTAAGTAATGTTTGTAGTACTCGATCAGTCAAGGCGTGGCCCTGGTCCTATTTGCATTGTATTAGGAAACACGACCCCGCCCCACCTGTTTAAGTAAACACAAGCATTATTAATTGGAGGTTCCACGCTTGCACATCGGTTTACAGATAAACGAGGGCAATCTAATGGTATATAAGATGGTCTATTGAAGAACAAGGATCAATCGTAGTTAGAGAGCCAGTTAGATCTCTCCTTTGACTACCACACTATTCGTTGTTATATGTGTAAATAATTGTTATGTTGGTTATGTATTAACTTATTATACTTCGTTAAACAAACATCATCTGAGTATTATTTCGGTGCTGATACCCATCCGCGTATCAACGCAAAGATGTAGCCTCCACAGGACCCGGCTACATTATTTCGATGCTGATACCCATCTGAGTATCAACGCAACAATGTAGCCTCCACAGGACCCGGCTACATTACAAAATCTAAAGAACGAAAATCTAGAATACACAGTCTAAGTTTGTCGGTTACCTCAGGAAACACCCTGGATATGTGTATGTATATAATGTTTACTTTAATTAGTAAAATAAAGAAAAAAAATCTTAAGAAACAATTATGTATTTTATTTGTTAGACGAAAAGCTTGACAATTACGGCCACCTTTATATAACTACTAATATTGTTTCTTTTTTGCTGGCCGTTATTGACAGGTTTTACTGTATATGTTTTTAACATATTAATTTGTATTAACCATTTTATAATTTATAATTATTATTAGAAATGTTTAATTTATCATGTATTAAATTTTAATATAGTTCTTCAAAAGGAGTGTGCATAATTTATTATATATCTTAGAATTAGAACACAATTATATTTTTCAATAAACAGCGTAATATAATTAGTTTATATTAATGATATACTATGTTCCGTTCTCATTCTCATCCCTGCCCGTAATAACTTATCCACAACAATGCGTGTCCACGCCTGCAATAAACAAATCTCGTCGCTTAATTAGATACGTAATTTATGCAGGCGAAAGCAGTGAAAAATCCTTTAAATGAATTACACAGATTACCTAGTACGTTATAATAATTATCATCGAGGTATGTGAATGTCGTTAAGTGCACGACATTTTATATTTACGTGTAGTTGTAGTTTTATTCGTTAAATACTCAATGTGATTAATTAATTTCATGGTACCATTTGCGGTTTGCCGCATAAGTGGAACAGAGATAATTATTTTTGAATAGTAAATACCCACTAACTAACTGATCCGATCTTAATCTCATACCCTATTGGTGTTTTAAATGGCAGTCAGATTGTTTTTTAAATTAGATTAGAATGTAGAACTTTGTTTTTGTTTATTACTGTCTGTTAATTTGGATTATTTTTAGAATTTCATTAAAACATTTTTAAGAACTCAAAAGTTTCGACAATCTCTATGATATTTCCTAACTTTGTTTCATTCAATTTCAATAATTAATCGAACATAGATGTACAGTAGGGTGGGTCGAATTGTATGGAACGTTTTTTTTCCCATAAAGCGTATAGTAAAAAACATAATCTGCAGATAATTCTGAGTAAAATTGCTGAAGAGACCATATAAGTCGGATTTGGAGCCCCCAAAATTTTCAAAATATATATTTTCCTTAATAGTTAATTGACGAAGGAGATACTTGTTGAAACTTCATTATAACGCTAAGAAATAAGTAATTAAACTTCTAGTTTCAAAAATTCTTTTATTGTAAATACCACTACAATATTGTTTTGTTTCGCAAAATAGCATTAAACAATGGTTACTCTATAAATATTGTCAATAACATCCTAAATAGCCAACAAAAATATAAAACCCTTTCCTTAGTTTATCCAAAATTAAAATACAAGATAATTAATTCCTATAATTCAATCACTTACTTAGGAAAAATTTCGGAAAAAATTGGTACTTTCATTAAGAAACTTAATAACGAACATATATCATTTAAAACAGACAATACTATACAGAACATTATTAAAAACAACAAAGATAAAATAGACAAAGAATCAAACTCTGGTGTATATAAGTTAACATGCGAAGATTGTAATAAGGTATACATAGGACAAACGGGGAGGACATTCAAAATTAGGATGAAAAACACGAGAGAAGCCATAAAGAAAAGAAAACAGATTCAACTTTCGCATGTCATTGTATAGATATCAATCATAGATTTAATATAGATTTCAAAATTTTACACATTCAAGAAAAAAGTAAAAAACTTAACCTGTTAGAAAACTTAGAAATTAATAGATACAATAGTTTAGGATTAGCTTTAAATGACCAACTAGATTTAAACAACTCCCCTCTACTAAATTTAAGATTGTAAAAATTTTTCCACCACCATTTCCCCAATAATTTTCACATAAATATTCAAACTTATATTGTACATATCCAGTATTTCATCCACCTGATGAAGCCATTGTATGGCGAAACAATATTTTAGTGGTATTTACAATAAAAGAATTTTTGAAACTAGAAGTTTAATTACTTATTTCTTAGCGTTTTCCTTAATAAATGTTTATTACTTTTAATAGAATCGTCAGAAAATCCTATAGAATTATAGTACATTGCTCAGTACAGGCTTGTTGGAAAGATATTTCTTCCACCTTTTAGAATCACTGTTAATGTTTTTTTTTTAATTTCAGGGAAGATATTAGGTATTGATACTAAAAAAATAGCCTAAATGGGACCTTTGTCATGTCATAAGTAGAGCTGAGGATGTTTGCGGTATAACCATGGTTATATCATGTAACCATAGTAAATTACTATGGTTATATGATATAACCATGGTTATACCGCAAACATCCTCAGCTCTAGTCATAAGTTATCGTTTTCCTATGATCTTTTTATAGAAACATATTTTTTTCCTTACATCTCATTAAAATACATACAATTTACAGGAACTTTTGTTACGATGGATTTTTTCATTTTCGAAATCGTTTTGGTAGAAAAAACGACCTGAAGAAATGATTATTTTAAAGAATTAAACAAAACAACACCTTTTTTTAATTTTGAAGCTGATATTTTTAAATCTTTTTATCGACTTAAAAAATTTTTTACATAGATAGTCTGTTTCATTACTATTTTTAAAAGTTTTTTTATTTTCCATTCGAGGTACTTTTTTACGACTTTGTATTGTTACCGCTGTAATACCTTCACGATTCGTTTCTATAACGCGTTTGGAAATACTAATACATGTCCTTCCGTTCTTTGTATCGTATATGCATCGGTATTTGTGAATCAGTTAATCAGTTAAGGTGGTTCATCAAACCCATCTCTAGATTTAGTTTTTTCTCCAGCCACTTTAGCTTTAGCCGCCCTCTGAAATTTATGTCTTCGTAAAGAGCTGTTGCCAAACATAAAGCCATCCTATCTGAAACTCCAAATCTATCACACATCATAGCAAAATTCAAAGTGTCGTATTTTTTAATTTAATGCCCTGGCTTCATTGGAGTAAATACTTCTGCAACTTCTTCATTTTCAACTATATCCATATCTGATTTATGTGAAATGTATGTTGGTTCACCTTCCGTTGGAATTCTTGATATTAATTTTAATAATAATCAATAATCATTAATTAATAATAATCAGTTTTCTATCATTATATTGGTCCATCATGAATTCTTTTAGATGTTCTGGAATCAAACGACACGAGCATCTTGTTGTTCTTAACTTACAATTACATTTATCAATACAAAACAATTCGTTTGTTGAATCTTCGAATGCTCTAAATTGCTTTGTTTTGTTTCCATTTTTTATTTTTTTCGTAGTATTTATCAAGCAAACCAGTTAATGTTTTTAAAATACTTTTTCTGTTAATGATTTTGTTTAATTTCAGATTAAACATTATTTAATCTAAATAAAATAGTGTAATTCATATTTTATAATTATTATCATAGGGTATATTATAATTTATTATTATGAATCTAAATAAGATAGTTACGTATTATATTTAACAATCAAATAATTCACACATACAAGTCAGGTATTTAATCTAAACCAGTTCAGCAAATTGCTGATACAGAAACAATCATAATTCAGGTATTAAAAATGAACCAGTCCAATATTCAAAGTCGTCATCACATGAATATAGTAAAGTGCAAGATATGAGAACATCAAAATGCATTATAAGCATCTCTGTAAACACCGTAACTAAAGTAGTAACCCACTTTAATTACGGTGTTTACAGAGATGCTTATAATGCATTTTGATGTTCTCATATTCTTGCACTGATATAACTATCAGCGATATCACAACAAATATTAAATGTCCTCGATATTCAATAACGCTTAAGTAATGTATGTAAAATAAAAATGTTTAGAAATGTTGGAATTAAATTGTAAATAGGATTTGTTAAATAAAGCATTAAGAAATGTACTGTTCCTAAATCACCTATTCATAGACCTTCGAGTCTAATCATGGTCCTTCGAGATTAAGGAATGTACTGTTCTTTAATCCACTATTCAGATTTCAATATTAAATTTACTCTAGATATGATCAATTTATCTGCTACATGGGTAGTAAAAGTTTTATGTGACAACACTTTGCTTTCAAGTTTAGCACGATCACTCAAGAAGAAATTATATTTTAAAATATCACGATTAGTCGGCAAATTAAAATCATTTACATCACTTGATGAACCAAATACAAAAATATGATAAGGCATGTATGGAACACAATTTGGGGTGAAACTTATGGTTAACTCTCCCTACTCACCTAACCTTGCTTGATGTGACTTCCATTTGTTTCCTGAAGTCAAAAAGGAAATTGAGAGGTCGAAAGTTTGAGTCGAAATTGAGACAGAAAATGGTTTCTCAGATGTTTATGACAAGTGGACAAAGTGATGGGATAAGTGTGTTGCACATAATGGAGAATACTTTACAGGATAGTTGTTGATGTTTCCTAAATAAATGTTTCATTTTTGTAGTATAGCACTAGTGTCGTTATTTTCTGATATTTTCTTGTATTTCATCCATGGTGAATGTGTTGCGTGTTCCAATACTGTTTTGGATTTGGGTATCACGTTTGATAACGAATTAAACTTTTCGCAACATTTGATCTACGTTACCTCATCAGCTTTCAAGTCACTTGGCTTCATTATACGTGTCACCAGGGATTTTGATGAGCCCCACAAGATTAACAACTTTGTATTGCGCATATGTGCGCTCTTGTATCGGTTGTGTGGAATACTTATTATCCACTCCAATAGCAGATGGTTGAGAAAGTGCAGAGGAGATTTCTATAGTTTATATCTTTCAAATTGGATGGAACTTTTCCCGAGCGTAATATTGACTAAAATCTTCTCTTGCACCTACACAACATGGAATCGTTGAGTGCGCGTAGAGAGCAAATGAGTGCTTTATTTTTAAAGAAAATTATCGGCAACGAAACTGATTCGCCCTGTTTGAATTCTCGAGTTGTTTTCATGTGCGACGTCTTTCGTCAATTCTCTGCGCCCAGTGCTAGAACTAATATTGAGTGAGCTACAAACAAGTTTTCAGACTATTCCATGGATTAAATCAGTTATGTCTTAGATTGATTAAGTGATCTAATCTACATTTCGTACTATTAGTAATAGGTTAAATCGCATAAAGCATAAATATAGAAATAGACGGGGTAAAAATAGAGCAAGTGAAGACTTTCCAATATCTGGGAGTCCCAATAGACGAAAAGGACACACAAGAAGTAGAAATAAACCGGAGAATAGAGAAAACGTTAAAGCTCTATTATATGATGAACAAGAAATTCATAAACAATAAAGAAATTTCGCGAGACACAAAAATGAAAATATTTAAAGCGATATTTAGACCCATACTAACATTTGGCTGCGAATCCTGGGTTTTAAGCCAGAGGCAAAAAAGCAAGTTACAGGCTGTCGAGATGAAATACCTGAGAAGAGTCCGAGGAGTTACCAAACTAGATAAAATAAGAAGCATGAAAATACGAGAAGACCTGGAAATAGAATCAACACTCAAATTCATAGAAAAGAGACAGTTGGGTTGGTGGGGCCACTTGCAAAGAATGGAAGGCGTAAGACCAGCTAAAAGAGTGTGGGAGGCAAAAATACTGAAAAACAAAAGGAGGGGTAGGCCAAAAACGCAATGGGATGGAGTAATAGCGAAAATACTGGAGACAAAGGAAAGAACATGGACAGAAGCAAAAAAAATGGCGGAAGAAAGAAAAGGATGGAAAAAATTTGTAGACGCCTAGAATAAAAACTACAGTTTCGTCCCGACACCATTATATGGTAGAAGGGAATTTAGATTAATTAATTAAATCGTAACTTGTCAATTTGACTTATGATTATTTAGAAATGACACTTCGTCCATTCTCTAAGCTCAGACGTGACTTATATGTCTATCTCAGTCGCTCATGGCCTACCTAGGATACAAATTTTGTGGCTCACATGATATGATGAAACCATGCCTTAGGCATGCTTAGGTGAATGCCGATAAACTATATGATGACATATTCTTTTTAGCGAGTAGTTTGTGAAATACTTGCTTATTATATGAAGTGTTCTTGTTTTCTATTTATAAGCACATACCGTGTGCACAACGTCGAGCGATCGATGGATGTATAAGTAATGACTGGCCAACTGCAAGTGGGAGGGGCTACATACGTTAAACTCCTACAGGCGTATTTAATTGTGGTGAACTAAGAAAGCGTTATGGCTGTTTATTAATAAATGATGTATCAAAATAAATATTCCAAATTAATAACTAATTGTTTAACAAACTACAAAAATATTTGTAGTATATTATTTATGGTTAATGTACGAATTTGGATATTTTATCCGACTACACCGTTGCTTTTCGCACTATTAGTCATATGCCGGCTGTCAACGTCCCTACAATAACGGATACTTTTGTTTATGTCTCTTCGGCCATAATACTTTAAATTTAACATTTAAATTTAAATAAAATGATATAATATAGTTGAAAGTATCATAAAATACAATCCGCCGTAAAGTGCAGAGTTTTTGTTTACTGCATAATAATAATTCTTACCGGCGAAGCATCAGAGCTTCGTGGCTTGAACTTAAAAAATTCTTATTCAAATGAAAACACATAAATAATATAAAATTATGAAACAAAACCGTAACTCTTATTGAAAAAAATTAAAATAAAAAGTATTCTGTAATAGCATAAAATTTCAAAACAATAACGATTCTTGCAAGAATATAAATAAAGTGTTTACCAGTACAAATAAATGGTTTCCTTAAATAAACTACCTATAAAATATTAAATTTAACTAAAATACCTTTATTGGTAATAAATATTAATTATTAAATAAAAGAACATTCTAAAAAGAAAAACTAATTATTTAGTAAATGCTCAAATAAAACAACCCTCTTGAGCCAAGCAGTAACCCAATCGGTTATAAAAATTACGACGGACATTTGTTAACATTTCTATCCGTACTCTACATACGGATGACAAGGAGCAACTGCAACTGAATCGCCAGTCGCAAGCTTGTTTTCCGATTCAATATATTCGCCTTGTTTGAACACCACGAGCGACTGATAGGAATATTCAATGTAAAAATTCTTTCAATGGAGACTGTGGTTAAATAAAAATTTAAAAAAAGGTATATAACCCCTTACCACAATTATTAGTCGTATCCTAAATACGTATTTCGACAACTAAGTTGTCATCATCAGTAGGTACAAACTACTAATTAAAAGTCGCACATGGGGCACAGTTAAACAAGAGAAACGCTTCCGCACAACTATTATACACTGCAACCCTGTATAGACTAAATTTAACAAGTCAATCTAAAACTACGAGATAAACGCGTACCTACTTTAGGAAAGGTCTAAACATATGTTAAATTGTCGGACAAAGGAACCGGCAGACATCCTCTCTAAGGGGGGCGGCACTTCGATTTTTAAAAACTACGATGACCCACTATTAAACTTAGATAAACCACCTTTTATTTTCAACAAACCAATAGACCTTTAGACCTGTTTAGACCTTTCCTAAAGTAGGTACGCGTTTATCTCGTAGTTTTAGATTGACTTGTTAAATTTAGTCTATACAGGGTTGCAGTGTATAATAGTTGTGCGGAAGCGTTTCTCTTGTTTAACTGTGCCCCATGTGCGACTTTTAATTAGTAGTTTTTACCTACTGATGATGACAACTTAGTTGTCGAAATACGTATTCAGGATACGACTAATAATTGTGGTAAGAGGTTATATACCTTTTTTTAAATTTTTAATATTCAATGTGTTAGAGAGAGATTATTTGATTCGTACTTAGATCGTATGTAGAATGTGTTGGATAAAGAAAGGGAACGCCCGTACAGTTACACAGTAGAACAGACTGAATATACTCTCTCAACCCTAACCACATAAACTCGCTATTCGTCTTCGTCTTACTACATTGTGGTAGATCAATCACTCCCGGGCGTTCATACGGTATAATGTATTTTTTTTCTTCATGTTAGCAATATGTATCACTTTTTAATTTCAATTTAGTTGCCCTGTAATTGGATAAATCTGTTTGGTACAAATATATTATTATTATTATTATTAAAAAGAAATTTGAACGATTTTATTTTTTAAATTAAGATCAAAATTTATTAATTGAACCCTACAATAAAACTGAATACAAGCATTACCTATAATTCGATCTGATTCTTCATTTTTAGAAATGTATTTGCCTATATACACATATTTTATGTTTGTATTATTACTTATAAAATGCCATAAAGGTATACAATGATTTATTTAAGTATAAAAGTCGAATATTATTCATCATTCGTAAAAATAGCTGGCAAAGCATGTCGATCATTTATTATTTCGCCATTCGTTAACGACGTGAAGTACAGTTCGTGACCTATTTTTCCTTTTTTTATTTAACACTCAACTCTATAATAACAAGTCCCGATACAATACTATATAATCACCGGAAATTGTATGATTTGTTTTAAAATCGTTTTCAGTAAATGCTGTATAATTGAGTTATAAATGAGTTGGTTGATGTACGTAGGTGATATAGGCAGTGTGATATATAGAAAACGATTTATTAAAGTAAATAACTATCACAGAAATTGTATTCAATAATAATTTATCCAAAAATAATAGGAGATTATTAAATTTAATCAAATAATCCTTTTAACTTCTGGAATAATTGTAATTTTTAATCGGTATTTCTAAACGGTAGCTCTGATACAATCCGGAAATACTTGAGAATCCATCCGAAAGTCACGCGAACTTATCTGAATCGCATGGAAATTAAATTGTAAATTCTTCAACATCTATACCGGTTTGCAAGTTTCGTTTGTACATGTGTACTACGAATCGAGAAATCTTAGTAATTTTTGTTGAATTTACGAATATATTAAGCGTAACATAAAGAACTATTGTCTTGTCTTTTAAAGTAATCCAGTAAAGTATTGCTTAAATTTTCAAAATAAAAATTTGTAGAAAATATTGTTATTGAAATGCTAAATTGGAATATATGTTATATTAATCTAGTTAGTGCATCAGAATGTTCATTGGTGAATCGAATTCGACCCTTGCACCTTGGATATCAACAGATCGAGTAATAATTAATTCCCTCGACTTGACTATCGACAATAAATTAAACTGGAAAGAATTTCTCTAGCATTCTTTCAATTTGCCAGCTACTATCTTTAGCATCAGATATATAAAGGCAATATCAACATATACAACCGCACGAATATCATACTTTGCGAATTTTCATTGTCGCGCAAGGTACGGACTTAAATTCTGGGGTATGGTAAATGAACCCAACTGGATTCTCTTGTGCAGAAAAAGGTGCCTAGAGCTCTAGCAAGGCTAAAGCAAATAAATCCCGCAGAATGTGGTTTAGGAATGAATGGATACTTATCTTGGTATCAGAGTATATACTTGTCATAGTCAAATATGTACATCAAAATAAAACAAAGTTTCCTCTACTTGGTACCGGACATCACTACAAAACACGTCAAAGGGATTGTCTCAAGACGCTGTGCCACCGACTGGAAACCACTCAAAATTACATAGATTACTGGGGGCGTCAAAGTATACAAGAGACTGCCAAGGACAATGAAAGTGCTTCCTATGCACCTATGCACAAGATGCTTCTGCAACAAGCGTTTTATACCCTGGACGAATTTCTAAATTTCATGTTTTAATGTTTTGTTAGCGTATTTTGTTTTTACAATGTCCAATGTTTTTTTTCTATATAAGCAATCTATACCGTGTTATTTTTTTATAATTACACATACATTTATTCCTATGTGTAAATCTAAAAAAAAAATCAATGCATTGTTGGCATAGTATGCAACCAGTTATACACCAGTGACGCATTTTTTAATTTGTCAAATATTTGAAATGTTTCTGCTTTTCATACATACTTAATTTATTTAAAACAGTTAATTATCCCAACAGTATGCGACCCTTATAACGGGTCAATAAATTGCTTGCTGGTTTCATACATCAGCGTTATTATTTTATCTTGAAATATAAGTTCTTTTTCGTTCGATTCACCCTGTATACTATGTAATGAATGTACATACTTCGGATATAACTCACGACATGAAAACTTTTGTTGTGCGACTGTAACACTTCTATTCTAGAGCTATAAAGAAAACATGCATTAGTTTCGATAAGTTTGTTACACTAGCATCCGGAATGAAGTTAATGCAAATGAGGGATTCTTTCATATGTAAATGTAGTTCGAGAATAAATCACGTGTTGAATTTTATTGCACAACACGTGATTTATTTTATATACAATATATGCAGAATAATTAAGTTAACTTAATTATACCACCAACATTACTTTAATATTGACACATTTTTTAAATTTTGCTTTCTTATGGGATTGATCTTGTACACTGAATAACATTTGTAATTTATTAATGAATATATGTAATTTTAATCAATATGATTACTGATTACTTAATCTTGTTGTATCTAATTTGGATTGTGATGGAATGCATGATAATATTGTCTTTAATTCGTGAGGATGGCATCCAGTTCTTTCAATTAGTTTTTTTACTACTTTAACTGTGTTGCTTGCTGCATTTGCCAGTTGACAATATCACATCTTTAAATTCACAAAACGCTGATGACTATCCTACACATTATGATTTGATCGTTTCTATAGATTGAAGTACATTAAACGATATTTCAGAATTAATATTCTCTGTGCACGATATTATTTACTCTCCTTTCGATCTTTGTTACGCCGTAATTTCCATTTACAGCTTTCCTTATTTATTATCAATTCCCAGTATCTTTAATTATCTGCGAATCATCTTTTAAATACGTTCAACGAGTACTTATATCGCTATCTGTGTGTAAAATTTGGTAACTGTATCCCCGCCCCTATCGTTTTATATACAAGCGGTAATTGAGAGATAATAGTGCAAACCTTGGTGGTGATAAGTCCACTCCTGCTTCTGTAGTGCATATCTTCTGTAATGAAAGCTTAGTCCCGCTTTTCAACCTATTGTATTTCTTAATCACCTAGGCGGATCACGTCAAAAAAAAGGGAATATATTTTAATCGAGAACAGTCAATTTTGACATAGTAACTTGAGACGTTTGGATTTAATAAATTCAATCAAACTGGGTTTATCGTACGGCGTTCCTTTTTCCGATCTACGGAGATAAATAAGCTCGTTGACGGAGATTTTATCCATGTACTGCAGCCTTGAACATCTGGGACAAGCTCTAGGTTAATTACCTAATTAATCGGACACCCAAACACAAAATACCAAGTCGTGGCGAATACTAATTTTCCATCCCCCAAAGGACAGGACGAAATTAGGAAACAAGTATCTCGTATGATTAATATTTTTTTTAAATGCGTAATCTATTTCACTTGATAATTTGTTTTGCTTTCTTAACCCGCCGTAAATGATTTTCGTAGCATTTTGAGTTCGACATAGTAGATTATATATTACTTTAGTAATTAAATCTAAAATTAACTTTTCCTTTATTAATATTAAACACTAAATTTTGTGTCATATTCATACTTTTTTTGTATTATTTCTTTTACGAACAACTTTTTAATGCCGCATGTGCAACCAAACGTTTTTGTCCTCATGCCCAGCTGCATGTAGTACGTTGTATGTCGACGTATTTTAAAATATAATTTCGAATTTAAAATAAAATCTTTTGTAATATTTTGTAACATATTTTATTATGGCTATATTTGTTTGCAATAAATTGTGAAGTTGATTCCGGAGGTACCTTAGGAAAAGCTACGTCAAATAAACTTTTGCAATTGATTTAATTTTTATACTAGCTTTATTTTTTTGTTGATTTGTAAAGAGAATAATAATTTTCCGAACTGGTTTTTTTTTTCTGTAATTTCTTAGTGTATGGTTTTTGTATGAATATATTTTTAATACCTTTTGAATATACAGTAGAAATATTTATACAGTAAAAGAAAATAAATATAATTTTCTTTATTTTGTTAATCGATGCTTAAATTTATTACATTCATTTTTTTTAAATTGTACATCTTAATTCCTGTTCGTGAATATACGAATTAATTGTTTTTAGTTTTTTTCTTTGCCTTTGGCACTTTAGAGATTTCTTTTCAGGTATCCTGTGCCGCTTGTTGGTAATAGTACTTAGTAAGTACATAGCGTGTGTTTTGAGTAGTTTGTGTGCGCATGTGCCTAAGAATGCGCAATCCCTTTTCTCAGTTATCAGACTGAGCTTCTGTAAGCAAAACTGATTCGATCTTTTATTCAGTCACCCACACCCGTCTCTACTGACTAAGGGCATATACCCTAATTAGAAGCTCCCATACATTCTACGATACAACTAATGTTTTGTTAGTTTCTTCAACATCTTCGGACGCCATCGCTGCGCCTGCTTCTCGCGTAGGTGCTAAAAAGCACTGCTTATATTCACAAATACTTCAAATGGTATACTCCTGATATATATTATACAAGCGATGTTTCCAAAGTTCTGGGAATTTAGCTATAATTTCTTTAATTTTGTCAATTTTAATCAAAATTACAATATAGTTTTTCAAAGTAATCTCCATTTAATAAAACAAATTTCACCAAACGATAAATTAATTTTTTTAAGCCGTCCTCAAAGAACTTTTTCGGTGTCTCCTCAATCCACCTATTTATAGCATGTTTTACGTCAGTTAAACTCTCAAAACGAACACAACGCAAAGGTTTTTTAAAATCTGGAAACAGATAAAAATCACTTGGTGTGAGATTTTGTGAATAAGGTGAATGCGGAAGCAAATCCTATCGTAAATCGTTCAAAACATCCTTCGTTTTTCTTGCGGTGTGCGGTCTTGTATTATACTGTTGCAATAATGGACGCTTATGCAATTTCCCAGGCCGTTTTCTGATAAGTGCCTGTCGGAGTGTCCGGATAATAAGTTCGAATAATATTCCGTGTTAATTGTAGTACCTTCCGCCAGATAATCCATAAAAATAATCCCTTCGCAATCTCACAATACAGTAAGCATTACCTTTCCAACAGACGGAACTGCACGCGCCTTATGTGGAGGTCCTTCTTCGGGTTTACGCCATTCTTTGAATTGACTTTTGGTCTTAGGATTGAAATACGAATTCCATGTTTAGTTAGTGGTCCGTTGCCAAAATTCATCACCGTAATGGGCTAACAGCTTTTGAAGTTGACGACAAGTGTCAGACCTATTGAGTTTCTGTTCCGGTCTCAACAGCCTTGGCACTCAGCGGGTTGAAAGCTTGCTTACGTTCAAACAATCATGTAAGATCTAATGAACTTGTCGTGTGCCCATTCCTAGGCGCACACTAATTCGAGAAATAGTCATTCGTTTGTCTTCTTTCAGTAGGTTCTCCACGACAGCAATGTTTCTTTCATTTACCGACGTGCTCGTGTGACCACTGCGTGGATCGTCTTCTAGCGATGTTCTACTACTTTTAAAACGATCGATCCACCGATATATAGTACTTTTAGATTTTACAGACTTACCAAACACTCCTAGCAGAAGTTTAATAATTTTTGAGGTTTTCACATCCTTTTTCCACAAAAAGAAAATTACTGCTCTTTGAGATTTAGCCGTGTCTTCCATGGTTGCATAAACAGTGCTATGAAAATGCGTCTATATTGATCAAATAGCTGAATCAGACTGAATGATATTGCATTGGACAGCTGCATAAACATATCAAGACTTGCCTATCACCAATAGCATTGCCTATAAGTTCTGCGTAATTTAATTAGACTCAACTTTGAAAACATTCCTGGTACATAACATGAAGTTGGAACGAAGGTATTACCAATATTATGCACAATTTTCCATATCAGTTTATAATTTTGAGGGCATATATCTGTGTAAATATCTTGTGTGTACAAGAACTATCTTTACTCTGTTGAAACAATATTTCGACTCATCCTCGAAACCATTCTACAATTCCATTAGGGAAAAGCGAAGGCTAGGATGCCTGGCAGTATATTTTCTATAGTAACAAGAGTTACATGAATCCTAAATATGTTATTGCCGGTATTGCTCATCGACGCACCAAACTAACTCTCTGTTTTTGAGATTATGGTGCCAAAATATGCAACGAGATCAAATGGAACATTCGCCGAAGCCAGAGCTAGAACTAACGCCTTTGCTAAAGCACCATTTATGGCTAGAAATGCTAACAGAATTTTCCCTGATCCTTTTTACAAGTCACACAGTGCGAAATTTCTTGAGTTTACCGGAACTTAATTATTCAAAACAGTAAAACAGTTCTATTTGTTGGTTTTTAAAATTTTTAATAAAAATTAATATGTTTTATTTAATGTTTTTGAGTTTATTTGTGTTTTTTATTATAGAACAATTAAAAAAACATACATTTTATAACAACATTTTGAACACCTATTCAGAACTAGACTCATTGCAATCGTCTGAAGACTCGCAATCATTACACGGGCCTGCAAATCTTTCTAACAACACTAAAACTTCTGGCGTAACTTCACTATGCTTGGCTTTGGGTGCTTTACGAAGACTAGCGATGTACGGATCTGACGAAATAAGCAGTCGATAAAATAAATCCGTATTTGTGTCAATTCTTGACGTTTTTCTAGTAAAAAGATCGCGATATTTTCTGCAGTCTTTGTTTCTTGCCTCCTGAGCTTCTTCAGAAAATTGTCCGATCGGAAGAATGCAAGAGGCTATAATAACCTTTCCATGACAAAGGACTTTATGCACACTTACGGGCATTGAGTACCAGAAATATCCTTTCAAATACAATTCCAAAGTTTCTCTTGCATATTCGCCGAACTTTTCTGAATCAATTTTAAGACCACAATTTAGGCACTCTAACAGCACATGAAAACGTTTGATCAATTCTAAGTTAACGCCAGTTATTTCGGCAGACTTTTCGGCATTTCTAAAGAATTTCCTCGCGGTATTACCATCGTTTGTGTTTCCGGTCTGCTGTTTTGGCATATCTATAAGCAAGCCAAGCTCCTCTTTGAATTTTTGTTGAATGTATTTTTTCTTCTCTGCAACTTTTTTTAATTTTCTGCTTCACGAGCTTGCCATGCTTTAATATCAAGTTTGTACGATATATGTAAAATACATTACAAAAACCTTATCCATGCATTGAGGGGCGATAGTCCAAGGGAGAAAAAGGATTCGTTTATATTTTTTTGAGGTATATCGCAGATGTTGTTCATTTCACTAGGTTTAGCCCCACATAAGTAGCATGTTTGTGATGATGCACAGGATGATACAGCATTGCATACTTTACCGTCAATCATACAAAAGATCATATTTGCTGTAACCTGAAATTGCTTGCCATCTACAAGTATAGCGGTTGGAGTAAGTTGAGATATTTGTTCTTTCACTTTATTTACTTCTGAGGTAACTACACTGACTGTTTCTTTGGTAAAAACGAACTTAATGGGGCGTCAGTACCGTGTGGAAGAAGAAGCAGGGTTTTTCCAAATTAGTGACTCATTATCACCATTGTCATTTACGGAGCACCTTTTGGATTGGTACCATTGATACACTAAACATACTATCATCAGAGCTATGTTTGTCCATATACTTTTGTCGATAGTTAACTTGTTCCGCCCCATCGCAACCCCACTTTACGATAATATTTAGTGCTTTAACGTTTGACAAAGTTCTAAGAGTCTCTTCTAGCCCTGTACAAAGTCTTGCTATGGTATGATTTATAAGCGACTGAACTGATACTTCAGCTGAAACTTCGTTATTATTATGTCCTTTGGATAGCATAACCTCTTTGCCTCCTTTACAACATAATAAGGTGGATACAAAGTGCAACCGTGATGTTTTGCGTCACCTACAATTTAACCTTTTAACATAGATTCAGTAAATTACTACTCACGTTTACATCTATTGACAATTTAATAAATCGGTGAGTATTTCTTTTTTTTTTGTTTATTTGAATTGTTATTTTTACTGTAATTAGCTTATATCAACACATAAGTAGGAAACGAAAGAGAACTTGTAAATTCGGCTCCTTTTATATACACTTTAAACTTGTATTTTAAACATTTTAAAAGCCGAAAACCCATTAGGCGGCGGTAAATACCTCTAACGGCAAATTAAAAAAAGCAAAAAAAAAAGGCAATAAAGGCAGGCAAAGGCATTTGTCTAACTATCCGCTCTCTAATTATTACTATTTAAAAAAATAATAATTGTTATATTTACTTTTAAAGAGAAATTTAATATATTAGAAGACTGAAATGTATTTAAAACAAAAAAAGATATTTAAATAAATCCCTTATCTGCTTGATATCATCATTATAGGTGAACTGTCTAGATATTCCAATAGACATATTTTCCTCCAACTTCAACTTCTAATTCTCACCAATTCAGTCCATTTAACCTGCCATACTTACCTGGATTTATTATTTTTACAACAAATTAATGTTTTACGCTCTGTCATACTCATTTAACATTTCACGTGAAATGAAATGATTTGGAACTTGACATGTTTGTGCTGTCCGACGCAAACTGGATTTAAATTGTTTTCCAGGGCGAGGAATATCCGTTTAAATTAACACCTAAAAATACACATGCAGACAACGTAAAACACATTTAGTGTTACCGAACGCCTTTACTATTGTTTTTCGATTTTCGTCGGCTCGTGTGTGCCTGTTCCATTAGCATTTCAACGTTTTTATTTATGTTCCTTTTCTGTTTTACACGATTAAATGTACTGTCAAGCCTGACGCTGAGTTAAAGTGAAGTCTTATCAGAATTGTGATATGATTAATTACGAAGTATGGTATGCTTTAATAGTGATTTAAAGTAAAATTTCTGTATTTTACATTTTAAATGAATACAAAAAGATAACGATGTCTAGGAAAGGTAGTTTTGTTTGAAAATAAATGCCAAATTGTGTGTAGAAATAATAAGTTACGAGGATGGAGTGAAATTCTCTGGGTCTAATATATAGTTTATTTTCTGAGGCTACAGTCTGTTATCATACAATCTGCCAACCGTCATTCGTTAATGTACATTCAACATGTTTTAACTAAATAAATTTTGTACATTTACTAAAATGTAACTTTATTATAAAGTAGTAATTAAATACTTCTTGAGCTAATACCAACTGAACTGAAAATTGAGGTAGAATCAACTTTAGTTTCTTCATTCTCAACAATAAGCGAGAAGATACAAGTAGCTGAATTAAAACACAGTCGTATGTCGATTACAAAGCTATGAAAATCGGCCACAACTGATTATATCACAGAAAAAGAAGTAGTGAATATCGTAAAGATGTCAAATTAATGGATGAAATATATTTTGTATGAGAATTTATATATGAGAAACACTTATCAGTCAAATGGGTGCTGCTATTATTAGCAACAGACCGAAAATATCAAAGACTTAGCATATAAAGCGATGTTTGAAACTTTTTTAATGTAATTCGTCTGAAATTCTATGTTGATTTACATTTTTTGATGAGATTTGAATCCACCATCACACTCGTACACCTTAGACAAAATAATATTTTCCACATTTGATAGAACTCTTTTCACCGAGTCAAGTTTTCAGTTTAGGAAAATTCTGAGCGGATGTAGTATAATGTACATTCCCTATTCTCTTGTCAAGGAAGAGCTCATTTGGTTTTAGTATAATTCACGTCTGGAGTGCCTCAGAGATCCAACCTGGTGCTTATCTAATTTAACATATTTGTCAATAACCTGTAACTTGATCCAATGCGCTGTATTAGTTTATGGTGACGATTTAAAATTATATAATATTATAGATAGTGCAGGTAAAGCAAACGTTTCCTGAGTGAATATTATGAATGAGTGATTCTCGAGGAATACTTTAGAGCATGAGTTCTTTATAACTGTTTTTAATTTTTTTCATGTATCATTAATAGGCTGCAGCAAAAATGCTTAACCACGATATGATTTGTTTAAGTGACGAGGTAATGACTGAAACTAATGCTTTGAATGCCAAGAATTTTGAGCACTGCTTCAGTTGAATAGAATAGTTGGAAGAGGATTATGTCAAAATATAAATACTTTGGAAATAAAACCATGTTTTTTGGTCAGGCCGAGAACATTTCTCTCCGTCCTGCTACTGAATGTATCGCTAATTTAAGTCAGACAATTACGATCACAATAGTCTACTGCGTGATCACGATTTAGTTTTGTTAGATACTAGACGAGAAATTACCAAACCAGTGGTAATTTTTTGTATAGTGTCATGCATAATAGAATAGATTGTCCCTCTTTACTTGAGAGGATTTCCTTTGTGATGCGCCGATTTTTGTCTCTGAACTCTATGATTTTTGTTTATCCGATGTGCAGAAGTAATGTTTTAGTTAAAAGTCGAGTTTTTCAGATGACAAAAAATGCTAATAGATACTTTTATGATATTTCCTTGGATTCGAGGTTTAAACTATGTTTTTTCTTTCATTTTTATTTTTGTCTTAGATTCTTGTATAAGACATATTCACGTTTTTCTTTTTCTTGTTTTGTTAAGATCTCTATAATTTTTATTTATTTGTTATTCATGCATATCGTACTTTTTGTGCATATATTTGGTTGTAGTTGTTAGGGTGTATGTGGCTGGATTTGACACTTCTTCGAATCACGCGTCGTAAATCCGCGATGACTACTTTCTTTTGAATCGTCGTTGATTCAAGTTGTGAATTGAAAGTCTTCTCTTGCACAGTGGTTTGCAAAATAACAACACTTGTTGAATGCACAGCACTCTTTAATTATTAAATACAAGAAAACAATGTTACATAAGCCGCAAGCAGAATGTATTATTACAAAACTTGGTTAAATTTCTTAATCTAGTAACTCTTGAAGCCGCTCGAAGTGGCACGTGTGATCTCGTTAATAGATCTTAGAAAACTTCAATTTTTAATTCTAAAATATTAGTAAAGAAAATGTTATAAGATTCCACCCTATTTCTTATTATTGGTCGAAACAGGATAGGTACGTAAGTTTACATAAACTTGACATCGCTACATTGTGTGGAATAGATAAATAGATGAGTTAGGTACATACGGTTTTACCCAGACTCGACCTTGGCTAAATTGTGTGTCCAAAATACTATTATACAAAAGATCTTTGAAAATGTGACCGTAATGAAAATTGTAGAAAGTCCGTCTGGCTTAACGGGCAACTACGTGTTTATAACAATAGGCGGCAAGCCTTCGATTTAAACATTACAATGCTAAACTGTTGTGTTTGAACATTTGGTAACCATAACGGCTACGTCTTAAAGTAAAAACAATATAAACAGAAAAAGGCCTGAATAAATAACTAAACAAAAATGATAAATACGTATTACGAAATACGAATGTCGTGTAAAGTGTATAAATTTCAAATTATAAAGAAATCTTGCCTAAACAAAATTTAGTATTTTAATCCAGAAAATTTATTAATTAACAACGTTGTACAGATTTCTGGACAGTACTGTTGGGCATTACAAAACCATTGTTATTATTATTATTTTTTTTTAAGGGACGTTGAGTGGGCCGACTGGACATATCATCAGGGGTGAAGTTAGGTGTCTATTTTCGTACCTAGTTTTTCCCTACGTCTCCCTTCCTTGGTAAGAGGATTAAAAGTTTCTGGTGTACGTCAGCTTGTTACATCTCTGCTTCTCTCTTTGTTCTACTTCTCTTGTGCTGCTCCTATACTTCGCTACTAAGCCACCAATTTGACTCACTTTCTGTCATTATTCTTATTATAGTATCTACAGACTATTTCTACAGACTTCTTCTACAAACACTTTCTTCCTCAATTGTCTCACCAAGTCCGTCTTCTCCCTATACCATCTGCTGAAATCCTATACCGCGTGCTCAACCGTGTCAGTATCTCCACAATAAGGGCATGTGTCCTTTTCGGAGAGGCCAAACCATTTAAGGTACACTCTAAAAGGTCCATGTCCTGACAGAACTTGCATAAAGTAGTAGTCCGCTACCCGAAATCTGCAACACACCCGACGGAGTAATATTTGAAATCAGATCCTTCGTCTATGAGGCCACGGATCTCGCTTGGTGCCACTGCCGTTGCTTCTGCTTTATGGTAATATCCCGCTGTTGTGTTTTAGTCAAGGGGTTTTCTCTATTCTTTTACAGGAAGGTTCTTCTTCGTTTCTCTGTCAAAAATATTATAGGTGCTATAACCTGTACGGTGCCACCCGAGATCGTTCTGTAACCGCTTATCTCTCTCAGAAATTTCCTTTCCTGGATTCGTTCTACAATGTTCTAATGCTTTCTGATTTGCAAGGCGGAACTCCAAGACAGTATCCCGTAAAGTATTTTGCACTGTATAACTCCATACATGAGTTCGCGCTTCTTACTTCTCCTGCCTCTCACGTTCGGGAGGACTTTTATTATGGCTGATAGGGTGGCTTGGGTTTTTCTCTGTTACATATCTGACATGCAAGCCAAACGTTAACCAGTGGTCTAGCATGACCCCAAGGTATTTGAATTCTCTCTTAGGACGAATCTCATTACCAAGCAATTCAAACCAAACATTATCTCTTGTACGAGGTCCCTTCAGCTGTCTCTGATATCCATTCAGGTTGATATCTTCTCCAGCACTTCGATAGTCTTAAACATAAGAACTCTTGCTTCCTCCGCTTCAACAAGGATCGCCAAGTCGTCCGCATAGCCAATGGCAGTGGCCTTGTCCGGCCTTTTCAGATTAAGGACATTGTCGTACAGGATGTTCCACAATACAGGCTTTAACACCTAGCCCTGCGATACTCCGGTTCCCACGCACATTCTGGATTTTCTATTCAGGACAATTGTTCTGCAGTTGAGGTAATCTTCGATTATGTTTCTGGGATATAGCGATGTTTCTTCTCTTCAACTACTCTATGATATTGCTCCAGGAGGCCGTGTTGAAAGCGTTCTTTATGTTCAGCGTAAACGCCGCTACCCATTTTTCATGTATACTCTTCACTATTTCCACCACCAATCCAATTGCGTGTGCTGTAGACCCTTTGTGAAACTACTGGTCTCTGCGATAATACAACATTTCTCAACATTTCTTCATCCAGTCTGTTCTTTATCAAGCGCTCATACAGCTTTCCTCGAATGCTTAGCAAGCAGACCGGCTTGTAATCTGATTCGGAGCTGACGGCGCTTACCTTTCCAGAGTAGCACTATAACTGCTTCTTTCCACAGCTCCGGGAATCACCGTTGCAACAGCAGTACACTGAACATGCCCGGGATCTGTTTCACTATAAACTTTACTGCCTTCGCAGTTAGTTGGCCGGGTCCTGGGGCTTTGTCCAGTTTACACGAGTTCGACATTTTCGAAGATGTGCGTTTGTACACTTCCCCAATAACGCCAATCTTACCTTGAAAATCGGTCTGGTTATAAGAGGAACTTACTCACCACTTTGGGCAAAGTATCGGGTGATTAGTCGAATTAGTAAAAATCTAACAATTTTTGCACATTAATAGACAGATTTATTTGAGTGTTTTTAAAAATATACATTGAATTTAATACTGTAGACGGTGTATACAGTATTAAAGTAATTTTCAAAAAATACTATCACTATCTACAGTTGCGTTTTGAACTTACTGCATTAATAAATCAACCTATGAATACTATTATTTCATATGTAGATACATGTATATATGTATATATTTGTGTTTATGTACTTACACAAATATACTGACTAAAATTAGATGAATAAATGTGTATATGATTAATGATTAATGTAGTTATAACCACATTTATAACCCATAATTTTCTTTACTAGAAATATAACATTTCCAATAACTTCTATTTATTTAGTTTTAAAAAAATGGTGCTATGTGTTTGATGTATCATAAGAAAATAGACCTTAATCAGTGCTCGGATTATTTACAGATATGTAACTCTTCTTAAATATCGATATATTATTAAAGGAAATTCGTGACCAACATCTTTCCTATCTTCTTCGAACGTTTTCAAAGCGTGAACTACTTAATTATTAAGTAGACTTAATTGCGTTTAAAGTGGTTTTCAGTAGAAAAAAAGCCTTCCAAGATGATTTAGAAACCCGAAAATGTCAAATTATGTTATGATTTATTACGTATTAGTTTGATTTAATGTATCGGTATTTCTCTAATATTTTTTTCTTATTTCAGCTTTACAACTACAAAAACGCATGTATCCACGCATATTTATTCGATGCTACTTCGTTATACACCTCGTTACGTCCTGGTAATTATTGGGTTATTTATTTTGATAATGGGTATTCTTTTTTTCTATCGCTTTGCGCGCCAGCTACTGATGATCATCATCATTCTGTTCTATTAAGTGTATAATTTGTGGTACTAACTTATATTTTCAACGCTACTTGTATTTAAAGAAGACCAATACAATGGAATTACTTTTTATAGATGGTCATGCTTAAATATCACGTCAGGAAAAATTAGTCTCACAAAGTGAAAGAGGTGTGTACGGAGCATAGGTTGGATAATTGAACTGCGCACAACAGCGACTCTTAAAAGCAAAAGAATTGCCTTTTGTAAAATAGAAATCGTTCTTAAGATGTTTAATGTTTCTTTTTATATTTTCTTGCTTTTGCATAAACCTCCTGCACAATGCTAAGTTGAATTTGAACGTTTGATTTGTAAAGAAGACGAGGACAATAAGAACATTATCTTTATTGATAATCGTCTTTGATAGAGGATATAATAATTAGTGAAGTAGTTGTGCTCTGGTAGTACCTCACTTCTTTAACCTTCCTCTAAACCAGGAGTCAATGGATTCTTATTGTTATGGGTGAGAAATAGGGAGTTTAGCGTTTTGCGTAGCGAATATAATGTGTATATTCATCATTCCAACTATCGAATTTAATGACTAACTTTTAATACAAAGGTATTTTTAGAAACTGCATTTTGTTTGTGTCTTCACTCATACTACGGACTAACCGCATGTGTAATGTATCACAATAATTGAAACATAGTACATGAGTTGGTGGAACCCCACCAGTTTTCTATAATACAAAGGTATTTTTAATAACATAAAATATTATTAAAACGTTTGTGTGAAGAACACAAATACAGGTTCACTATTAATATTTTTTGTTAACGTGTCCGAACATATCCCTCTTTAGAGACGCAGATACGTATTTCGTCTTTCTACAGGCTCATCGGTACACCCCTGCTGGGTAAAGGATATCTTAAGACACATTCACAAAAAAGAACCACATCGCCATAATCACAGAAATTATCCAGGCCGAGCGTAGAAGTAAATTCAGCACTGCCTGTTGTCAGACAGCCGAAGTACCTCACCCTGTCCACATAACTAATGCGAACCAACGCCCTTCCAAAGATTCAATTATTCTGATACACTAAACATGCTGTTAGTCCGTAGTATGAGTGAAAACACAAACAAAATGCAGTTCCTAGAAAGACGGCAGTGCCATCTTTGGAAGAGCGTCGTTGGTTCGCATTGGTTATGTGGACAGGGCGAGGTACTTCGGCTGTCTGACAACAGGCAGCGCTGAATTTACTTCTACGCTCAGTCTGGATAATTTCTGTGATATGGCGATGTGGTTCTTTTTTGTGAATGTGTCTGAAGATATCCTTTCTCCAGAAGGGGCATACCGATGAGCCTGTAGAAAGGCAAAATACGTATCTGCGTCTCTGGGGAGGGATATGTTCGGATACGTTCACAAAAAATATTAATAGTAAACCTGTACTTGTGTTCTTCACACCAGATTTTTAATAATATTTTATATTATTAAAAATACCTTAGTATTATACAAAACTGGTGGGTTTTACCCACTTATGTATGTTTCAATTATTTTGATACTAAATTTTAAACTATTTAGTTTCTAGAAAATTTGTTTAATTAATTAAAATAACTTTCATTTGCTTAAACATACTTATTGTTTTATGAGCAACAACATCTTCGACTGCTTTTCTAAGAACATATTCTGCACGGAAGGGGAAATATCATATAATTCCACAGTCTCTAGTGGATATCGACCTGGTATAATAGCAATCTTATTATTTTTCTACTCCCATGTTCTATATAATTGATTTATTAGACATTCACTATCTGTACTCTAATGATATTCGTTATGATACAGGTCACGACCTTGTAGCCATATTGTTCTGCTATTGTATCATTATATGTTAATGCATTCACCGGCACACACACACGTGATCCATATTTAACGTAATAATATTTTAAATTTTGAAAAGTTAATAAAATTCCGTCGTTTCGTTCATTTGAGGATTACTTAAATAGCAAAAAGGGAAAAGTTTGTTTTCTTAAATCCTTGCTGATCTGGGCTTGTCACTGGAGCATAGAAAAAGTAACAATATTCGGTCAATATCAACTATTGCCATAAGCATTTGACAAATCTAAATTTTGACAACAAAATGCACCTACTCTATTGTCTCTTCGTTGTCCTACTGTTTATTTAATAGTTCGCATATCTTCTTTTCTTCTTTTTTGTCCTACTCCTTATGCCCTTTCAGGCGTCGAATTGGGAGTCCCAGTCCACCACTACCAATTTCTTCCATTTCTTTCTATCTCTTGCCATTATTCTCATTTATTCGATCGTCTTCCCTTACTTCCTCCCTATTTCCTCTATTTTGTTTATTCATTTTATTCTTGACCTCCTTCGTTGCCTTTTCCCTATTTTTCCCGCCTCCATTATTCTTTTTGTAATTCTTTCTTAGCTCATGCTTACTATACAGGGTGCCCATTTTCTATATCCGTATATGGGCAATTCTCTTAATATTGAAGATACCAGATCGGTTAAATTAGCAAAGTTGCTCAGAATTTTAATGAGTATTTGATAGCATTTTCAGATTTATCAGTTAACTATTTCATGAATTATTTTTACTACATCAAAGTAGTTTTTAAAATGCCCACTTGGCTATTATTTCGTCAATTTAGTAATAGTATTTGAATTATTTCCGATATAATAAAGATAAAATAACCATAACAAACCGTATATTTTTGAACTCGGAACAAAATAAGCATTTTAATGAAGTCGTAACCAACTCTGATTGCCATTTAAAGAACATAAAATTATTTTATATCTTGATATACAAGTGTGCCATGAATATTTAATAAAGATGATTAAATTGTACGTAAAAAAATACTATCAGATGCCATTTTTAGTTTCGCTCTGTGTTCAATGGTTACGAAGATATGTATAACTGAAAATTTCGACAAACGCGCATTGGAAGCACTTTACCTAACATTGAAAGATCTGCGCAATGAATCGAGATGTTTTGGAGGCGCCATGATTTTACTGTCTGGCGATTTTCTCCAAACACTGCCAGTCATTCCAAGATCGACTGCTGCCGATGAAAATGAAATAAATGCTTGCCTCAAATCATCGAATCTGTGGCGCTATGTGAAGAAACTTCAGCTGGCAGCAAACAGGAGAGTTGCATTGCTGAACGATCCATCTGCTGAAGATTTATCCAAGCAATTGCTGGCTATCGGTAATGGCCGTGTTCCTGTCGACGAATCGAGCAGATTGATTTCATTTCCTCCGAATTTTTGCAATTTTATCTCATCAAAAGACGATCTCATCAGCAAAGTACTCCCGAACATCATTGTTAACCACGAAAACAACAAATAGTTGAGTGAGCGAGCAATTTTGGCGGCTAAGAACAAAGATGTGGATGACTTAAACTTAGTTATTCAGAATCAAATCGTTGGTACTCTGCATTCATTCAAATCTATTGACTGTGTAACAAACGAAGACGAAGCCACCAACTATCGAACTAAATTTTTAAACTCCTTGGATGTGCCTAGCTTACCACCGCACAATTTACAACTGAAGGTTGGCTCAGTAGTCATCATGCTTCAAAATCTAAACCAACCAAAACTATGCAGTTGATCGCGTTTGGTGACAAGAAAACTGATGATCAATGTGATTCACGCAAACATACTCAAAGGAAAATTCAAAGATGTGGAAGTTCTCATTCCGAGGATTCCGACGATCCTAGCAGAAATGCATTTTCGTTTAAACGAATTCAATTTCCGATTCGTCTAGCATTCGCCATTACGATTAACAAATTACAAGGCCAATCCTTGAGTGTTTGTGGTTTGAATCTAGAAAATGCATGTTTTTCTCATGGTCAAGTGTATGTGGCATGTTCACATGTCGGCAAACCATCCGCTTTATTTGTTCTTGCGCCTGATAAGAAAACGAAAAATGTCGTATATCACAAGATCCTTCACTGAAGAGAATCGACCCGAGTGCAACCCATGCAGCATAATACATAGCTTCAATAAAGCAAATGTCTAGCTGACACGCCATTGAAATACATGATTTTTGTACTTTTATTGAATTTTTATTTTCTTTGTACAAAGTGTCCCGTATCGTTATATTCAAATTTTAGGAGTATAAAGTAGACTTCATTTCAAGAAACAAAAACGCAAAACTTGTATATCCATTTTTGTTTGTTTCAAAGTTACTGATCTATGAATGTGATTGTCAGATCATGAAAAAAAAATGTAATCCTAAAGTCAATACAAACTGATTTTATTTAAAAAAGTTATACGATTCAATAAGAGGCCTGTGATTGTTAACGCCGCATAATAAAATGTTATCCTAAAATAAACAAGCATGTGTCGTAGTGCATACAGTAATTTCTTGGAGATCTACAAAAAAGAGAACTGGAAATTGATTTATGATAAAGAAGGTTCTTACTTATTTCGTAAGTGCTGAGCCATGAATATCATACAATAAACAAATGTTCAGATGACTGCTAACGTTGCATTTTTTAATAAAGGAATACATTCCTTTACCTCAGTACCTCAGTTCATACAACAGCTTATTAGTGAGTGGACCCGTTTTCTTTATTCAAAATGCCTTACCGATTTTCTTCTCAAGAGTATGCGGACATGCATTTTGTGTATGGCTACTGTAACGCCAGTGCACGTCAAGCAGTTATTGAATACCGACATCGGTTTCCCGATAGCCGCATCCCTCATTACAGAACGTTTCTGGAAGTACACAGATAATTTCGGGAATGAGGACTGCGTGATTATCTTTTCGACCTAGGAGTAAATTTGCCAGCAGACTTAGAGGAAGAAGCAGTGGCTGTTGTTACAGGAATCCAACTCTCAGTGTACGTTGCATCGCTAGACAACTAGGAGTGCTACGAACGACAGTTTGGCGAATTTTAAAACGTGAGGGCTTATATTCATATCACTATCGCAGGGGACACGGTTTGCTTGAGGCAGGCCAATATGCTCGCCTAGTTTATTCTACCTGGATATTAAGACAGTGACGGCTTCATTTTAATTTCTGCAGAACAGTCCTCTGGACAGATGAATCTGCGTTCATGGGAAGCGGTGTTACAAATCTGAGAAGCCTGAGCAGGTGGTCATCAGAAAATCCCAAAGCTATACGCCCATCTAAATTTCAACATGAATTTTCTATTAACGTTTGGGCGGCCCTAGTCGATGACTTGTTGATTGGTCCTGTCGTTCTTCCTGGGAGGTTAAATGCGGACAATTACCTTCAATTTCTTAATGACGAACTGCCAGGTCTTTTAGAGGATGCCCTACTGAATGTTCGACGAGACATGTGGTTTCACATGGATGGGGCACCACCACATTTCGGAATTACTGTCCGAAATTGGGTTAACGTCAATTATCCAAGATGGATTGGTCGAGGTGGTCCTGTTGCATGGTCACCCAGATCAGCCGATCTTAATTCCATTGACTTTTATTTATGGGGGTACATGAAAAATTTAGTCTACGCGCAAGCTTCGAACACAAGAGAAGAGTTGTTGGATCGTATTCACCTGGCTGCCGAGCAAATCCGACAAGACAAGTATGAAATTCGGATAAGTATTTCTTCTGTTGGCTTACGGGCACAAGGCTGCATTCAACAAGAAGGTGAACATTCCGAAAATATTATTAATTGAACTTTTTAAATAAAATCAGTTTTTATTGAATTTAGGATTAGATTTTTTTTTCATGATCTGACAATCGCATTCGTAGATCTGTAACTTTGAAACAAATAAAATTGGATATACAAGTTTTGCGTTTTTGTTACTTGAAATGAAGTCTACTTTACACTCCTAAAATTTGAACATAACGATACGGGACACTTGTATATATTATCCTAATAAGCTATTGTACTATTGAATTTTTTGTATTCATTTTATTACGTTAATAAAATCCTAAATTAAGTTTAGCTAAAATTTAACACGGCATTTATTGACTGTTAGACGGTACGATGTTCGCCGGGTCAGCTAGTTAATAATATAAAAGCTTTCCGTATGTAGAGAACTTAAGCGGACACACTGTATTAGCGTTTGTAAACTATGCTCTAGATTAAATGAATATATTGAGAGACCTTCCAGAAATATTATAGTGTTAGATCATTATTAACATCACGCCTTGTATAACTTGCAAAGGAAAATGGAACAGATTATGTGAAATTTATTCAAAGCAATAACTACTATCTGACAACATGAGTCTTATTTTTATATTAAATACTTCTTCATTACATGTTACAGAAAAGTTATTCCTTTAAGATATGACGGCTTCAATTATCCTTTTAAATTAAAAAAATCTTCATTTTTCACCCGGACTGCTTGTTGTAGAATTACCTCGTTCATCTGTATAAAAATAAAATAAACTCGTAATTCCGAGCAATATAATTTCAACTTAATTTAAATATGTGATCCTGTTTGAGATTTTTCTCTATATACCCTATTAAAATATTTTTGTAGACCTTATTGCATTATTAATCTATATTTTATTAAGTCAATGGTTTTTAGATGATCAGTTTTTAGATAGCTCATTTTTCAGATGCCGTCGTTGCCGGGTGAGATGTATAATTATCACACGCGCATTCCCTGCTAATAAGGCCCCTTGCATCTTGATGGATGGCCGCACATGGGGTCTCTTTCTCTCAACGAACTTCGTTCAACACATTAAACAATATATTACCCGTAGTACATCGCGATAAAGACTACAAATATTTGGTTTGGCTACTTGGTTGGATTCATCTATAATGTGGTTGGTAATTTGTTTAGAACTGTACTATGTATATAAACTGCTTAAGTGACTGTTTACAAATGATCTTTAAATAAAAATAAAGTACTGTTTCTGAAATTTAATAGTATTTAAACATCATGTATGTGAATTGGTAATAAAATTTTTGGAAAACACATTTTAATTATTTTTGAAAATCTAGCAACTTAATACGTGCTAAAATTAAATTTCTAATGGTGTATTGTTAATAAGTTTTATTATGAGGAATATCGTATATTCAGTATTAAATAATTTATAAGCATTAAAACTAAATTCCCGTTAGGAGACTCCTGAAAAAATTGAAGTAGATATGAAGATGAGCTAGAGCGCTTGATAAGATATGTTTCTTTTCTTTCTTTTCTAAGGCCTCAATTAAAGAGTTTGTTGAAGCATTATTAAATGCTCCTTCGATATTTAGAAAAATGACTTCCACTATTTTTTTGGCGTCAATCGACTTTGGAAGTAACCTGTTTAAATCATCCAACACCGAGACCGTAGATCATCCTGGTTGGTATACATATTGTCTACTAGTCTGTCCAGAGTTTCCAACAAGAAAGACGATAGAGTGATTTGGCCTATATAACTTTGGAGTTGGATCCGCCACCCCACCTGGGTGGGTAGGTATGTTGTATAAGATTATGTATATACGAGGGGGTATTGATATCTAGTTAGCCTAGGCCATTTTCCTTGAACAAAACAAAATCTTGTTATACTCGTAGCGACAAGAAATAATGCGATTTGAAAATTATTACTGTAAAATCTTACGTCAAGACGTTGAGGTATTGCTGTGCAGTAAATTTTCAAAAAAAGCATGTCGAATTGAAGTGTGAAAATCGATAAATTGGAATATCAAGGCATCATCAAATACTTCTATTTGAAGGGATTAAGTGATAAGAGAATTTGCGACGACATGCTTAACACACTTGTCGATCAATGCCCATCGCTTGCAACAATCAAAAATTGGATAGCGTCATTCAAAAGAGGAAAACTTTTCGTTGAAGATGAGAAGCGACCAGGAACCACCCCCGATTGACGCACTTCAGGACATGATATCATCAGACCTTCGAATTCGGCTGAAATATATAGCTGAGACACTAAAGATTTCATATGAACGCCATCATATAGAACGCACCATATAGTTCACGTCTATTTAAATATGAAAAAAATTCCTGCAAAATGAATTCTTAAATGCTTGAACGCCGAACACAAACGAGCAAGAGTGAAAGCATCACCGTCAATCTGTGCCAGTTTTGAAGGAGATCCAGACCTTTTTAACCGTCTTGTGACTATGGATGAAACATGGGTCCAGTTTAACGACCCAGAAATAAAACAGCAATTGATGGAGTTGAAGAATCATGGTTCTCCATGGTCCAAGAAATTTCAAGATTAAAAATCCGCTGGAAAGGTTCTTGATTAAGTTTTTTGGGATATTCGTGTAATAATTATGATCAATTAACTAAAAAGGGTAAGACCATCACTGGTCTTATTCTAAATTACTAACCACCCTGAGAGAAAATTAAGGAAACAAGATGTAGCTTGTTAGCGAAAGGTGTGTTGTTTTTGCAGGAAAATGCCTCTGCGCGCAAATCGCACATTATCAGGAATACAATTCGGGGTCTAGTGTTCTAGTACGGAACACCCGACATATTCCCCAGACTTAGCCCCTTCAGACTATTATCTGTTTCTTCGATTGAAGAACAGTTTAAAAGGACGTCAATTTTTGTGTAACGAAGCGGTAATAGAAACTGTGGAGAGCTGGTTTGCAGACCAAGAAGAATCTTTTTCTTTAGAGGGGTTAAAGGCGTTGCGGTATAGTTGTATTAAGTGCATTAATTTAAGAGGAGACTATGTTGAATAATCCAAGTCTCAACTTTAAATTGTTTCAATAGCCCCTCGTATTATGAGCGATGCACTGCATTTAGTGTTTCTCCTTTGTACACTGATGAGAACTAGGCAAAGTTCGAAACACGTGTCTATACGTAGAAGTCACCAATGCGAAATAAGTATACGTTGTGTATGTTTTAACAATTTTTTATTGTTGTACGAATACTTAATTATTTATTTAAAATATTATTCATTAACGGACACGTCTTTTAAAAAATTAAATTGTTAGTGTACTATATTTCATTATTCAAAATGGATATCTTAATTGACTAGACTGAAAATAGCTGAATATATCTACATCGACCAGGGAACAGGCGATTGGTGGGCCGGCACGGATGGATCACAATCCAATTGAGGTAAAGATGCAGATATATGTGTAATGTGTCTGGAAGCAAGATATCATTAAGTCGTGGGCAATATACGACGGTTTTCCAGGCGGAATTGTTTGCAGTAGCAGCCTGCGAAGTTCTAAAAATCAACCAATCGAATATTAAAGCCATTATGAATCCACATACTAGCTCCAAGCTGGTAACACATTGTAAGCAGGTCCTCAATAGACTGGCACAAGACAATACTGTGTCACTGATACCAGTGCCAGGACATGAGGAAATTAAAAGCAATTAGATAGCCGACGAACTGGCCAAGGAAAGTTCTAGAAGGAACGTCATAGGACCCAAACCTGTATGAGGAACCTACAAGGATTCCGCTAGAAGGGAGATTTGGTTATGGCAAGAAAGAGAACATAAAAATAAATGGAGGTAACCGGAAGGTTAATTCCATACTAAGACACTAATAGGAGAGTTGGGCGCTAGACTTTCAGCCAACCGAATTCGTAGTAATAAAAAATAAATTAAAATTATTATCGGCTTAAAAACCGGGGCATTCTCCTTTAAGGAAGCGTCTGTAAAGCATGGGCTTGGTTAGCGAGCCCTTGTGTAGGAGATGTGAAAGACAATAGGGAACTTGCTCTAGATGGAACTCAGGCAGAAACATTTCTGAAGATATCTATTGGATGCTACGACGGTACTCAAAGACTAACTGAGTGGAACTGAAAGTTCTATTGGGGTTGGTACAAAGAACACTGTGCTCAAGTGGCACTTACTGGCGTCCAGCCCAATTTTTACCTTAATTTCAACAAGGCATATTTTTAATCTTTTTAATTTCTACACTCCAAACTGAGTAGTTCATTGAAAAATTTCTTAATGCTCTCTACATCAAATATTTGCCACTTGTACTTAAATTATATCTACGAGAGCGATTCGTAAAGCAAGTTCCGTTTGATTATTAAAGAAAAACACCAACTAGATGTTTTTATTACATAGAACTTGAAGCTACTACTTTCAGTTACCTTTCTACGTAGTTGCCACTAAGATTGAGACATTTGACCTAGCGATGAACCATCTTTTAATGCTCTCTTCATAGCAATCTGCCGTCTGCGAATCATTTCTGTAACACCTTTATCGCTCTCAAACCGTTGACTCCCAAACCATTTCTTCATGTTAGGGAAGAGGTGGCAGGTGTGCAAGCATCTACGATCCAACTCCGACGTTTTATAATATAATAATATGAATAGTAACAAGATTTGAATGTGTGTTAGTCGTGCAAAACAACTTTCTAATTTCTATAATTTGAGACGAAAAATTTGTAAATATTGTTAATAAATAACAATATTTATAAATTTAATCATCATAATAAGAAGCAACACAAACTGCAAGAATAAACCAAGGAAGTGCAAAAAAGCGTCCGTTTGTTATAGAACCGTCCTTATGCATAACGGTAATGTTATAGAAATTACCTTGTTTATTACAGTTAACGCAAGATGCAATTCAGCATTACGCCACTGATTCTCAGTATTAAGCCAAAAGAAACGATGTATTAAAACCGAAGGTAAGTAGCATTATTATTCATTATCTCGCATCACGAGGAATCCAGTACTGTTCACTTTTATTCTAACGCACGCTTCACGTTTAATGTAATTTTCTTATTATTTTAATAAACATTATTAAAACAAAACCAAATGTTTTAATTCTAGCATATAATTAAAAATAAAGCTTTTTAAAAAAGAGTTAACGAGGGTTGTAAAATATAATTTGTTGTGTGATAATAGTTATTTACGAACCAAGTGCGTGAAATCATATTTCGCGAATGAGTGACCAGTTTAACGTAGGCGAGCGCTTTATGGACGCGAATACGCGAAATGTTTCACGCACGAAGTTTGTACAATATTTTTTGTACGAGAACTATAATAATAATACATATTGTTAAATACGTTATCGTTTATGACACACTACTAATCTCTTGATATTAATTAAAAAAATTTGAGTTGGCAGTATTGATTATTTGAAGTGACATTTAATTTAGAATTATCAAATTCAAAAAATTCCATATAAAATAAAAACCTCACCAACAACATGAATTCTGATAATGAAATGCAATGTACACCGCCTGAAATTCGCGAAGCTGCCAATATTGTAGTGGATAATTTATTACCCATAAAATCAAAAAACATATACAAAAGCACTTATACTAAATTCGTAACTTGGGCTAGATCTAAAAATATACAAAAATACTCCGAAAATTGTTTATTAGTTTATTTTCAAAATTTACAATCAAATAAATCATTATGGTCCACTTATTCTATGTTAAAATCATGCTTAATAATATATGATAATACGGATATATCTAAATATGCAAAACTCATAGCGTATTTAAAACAGATAACGAAGCAACATCAGCCTAAAAAATCAGCAGTATTAACCGATGAACAAATTACTAAATTTATTGTTGAAGCACCAAATTCTTTGTTCCTACTAATGAAGGTAAAGTCATTTCCATATATTTAAATTCCATACAACACTATATGTATTTATAGGCTGTATTAATATTGGGTATTTCTGGAGCGTGTCGACGTGAAGAACTTTGCAAAATGTCATTGCGAGACATAGAATTTAAATCGAATTTAATTATCGTAACAATTCCAGAAACTAAAGCAGGTAACAGCCGTACATTTGCAATCATTAAGCCTGAATGGATTGCATTAATTCGGCAATATGCAAATTTAAGACCGGACAGCCAGCAGCGATTCTTTTTAACATATCGTAATGGCAAGTGTGGTTTGTTCACCTGTTGGTCTTAATACAATTGGCAAAATTCCAATGCGAATAGCTGAGTACCTTGAGCTTGATAGCGCAAGTAACTTCACAGGTCACTGTTTTCGAAGGAGTTCAGCGACATTGTTGGCAAACCAAGGAGGTGACTTGCTTTCAATTAAAAGGCATGGTGGATGGAAATCATCTACGGTTGCAGAAGGATATATCGAAAATTCTCTGCATAGTAGAATTCAATTAGCTAAAACAATGACCCCGTTAGAGATATCGACTCCGCCTGCAACTTGTTCGACATCTGAAATACAAGATATATGTAATAATACAATCAACGTTACTCTACCTTCGCAACCAAGATCAATTCAAACAAACCAGTTAATCCCTGGGGTATCAATCTTTGGTTGTCAAAATTGCCCAATCAAAATTTTTAATAATTGTTCCGTTTCAATTTCTGAAAAGAATGAATAATGGTAATTTATATAATATTTGTTGATGTTCTGACATTGTATTACATACTTTCCAAATATAACAATTTCTATTTCATTTCTTTTTATTTTCATAGAAAAACAAGGAACTGGGTAGCATATTATTAGGGTTAAGGATTTATGATTTTAAAATGTCACTAAATTAATCAAGTTCCAGGAAGTACCAACTTTACTTTTACGCACTCGTGTTTAAATTGACTTTTTACGCACGCAAATCGAATCGTGAAATGACAGGTTTTGATAAGCGAGTACAAAAACTATGTTGTATTAAGGTGGATAATGTGGATATGATTAGGCATTTTAATGGGCTACATAATTTGAACATTGAATTCAAGAATTTCAAGTTTTCTTCACGCGAAAAATTCCAGGCAACAGGTTATTGACGTTGGGATGAAATTTTTTTACATGACGTCTCAAATTATACAAATTAGAAAATTGTTTTGCACAACTAATACACGTACAAATGTTATTACTATTCATATTATAAAACGTTGGAGACGCATGCGCATATGTGCAGGATAATTTGGCAAGAATTGAACCGTAGACGCTTGTGGTAGTCACTAGTAACCAAATCAAGGCTTGTTATGAAGATAAACGATGTTCGAACTTATTCTGTCACTTATTCTGAACAGCTCTTATAAGCTTTTTAAATGTTTTACAGTAGACTTCAGTGTTTACTATTGTCCCTCGTAGCATAAAATCTACAACAAGGATGCCTTTCTTGTCCCAAAAGACAGTCACCATGACTTTCCTCGCAGTAAAAGTTCGATGGCATTTTAAGGTTTCCTCGTAGACGAGTTAGAGCAACTCCACTGCATTGACAGTCTTTTCATCTCTTATTAAGTTTACGTTTTTAGAGTTTTGTTATCATATTATTAAATTATTATCATTATTATATTACTTTAACTATTTTGCGGTGTAGATTAGTTCTTTTTATAGCTTCGATTTGAAGATTAACAGATTATATAGATAATAAGAGAATTTCAGTTCTAGTAAAATTATAATTTTGTAGCTGTTGATTTCAACAATGGATGCAGAACCCAGCACCAGTGCTGCTAAAAGCACAAATGTGTGTTCTCCTCCAAGGAAACGAGAGAAAGCAAGTCATTTGAGTAGTGCTGAAAAGCAAACAGCAATTAATGCTTCTAAACTACTTGTGACTGATACACACGACATAAGAAAGGGTGACATAATTAAGCAGATTTCTCAAGTACTAGCTAAATTTATAGAGTGCAACATATTATATGTTGCATGTTATATATGTTACATATATAACATATCCCCGTCTTAGAAGATATGATTGTAGGAATTTCAAGTCCGACAGTATATCGGGTTATCAACGAATACAAGGAAACAGGGAAAACTTCAGAGCCAAAAAAGATAACTGGTAGACATTTTGTACTGGAATCTTTTGATGAGGCTGTCAAAACTGCTGTTCGTCAAATTGTTCACATCATGTTTCGACAAAATGAACTGTCCACGCTAGATAAAGTGCTGGCTCAAATAAATAATAGCAGCGAACTGCCAAATATGAGTCGCTCAACATTGTACCGGTTAATGAAGCAACTAAATTTTAAGTGAGAATATTTATAGTAGGTATATTTATATATCTAAATATAACTGTGGCAGAAACAGTGTTCTTACTGAGAAAGATGATATCGTAAGATGGAGACGACAATATCTGAAAGATATTTCATTATACAGATCCCAGAATAAACCAATTTTCTATTTAGATGAAACCTGGTTGAATGAGGGCCATACAGTGCAGAAGATATAGATGGACACAAGTGTTTTAAGCCACAAACAGGCCTTTGCGGTAGGACTTAACACAGGATTAAAAAATCCGTCTGATAAGGGACGTCGCCTGATAATATGACATATTGGCATTTCGGATGGTTTCATCGAAAATGGTTAGGGAAAGAAAACCTCTGATTATCATGAGGAAATGAATGCCACAGTGTTTGAGGATTGGTTCTCTAATATATTACCTTATCTACCAGAGAATGCTGTCGTGGTGATGGATAATGCACCGCATCATAGCCGCAAGGCTGAAAAGACACCAACAACATTGTGAAGGAAAGCAGACATACAAAATTGGTTACGAAATAAGGGGATAGGATATGAGGAGAATATGGTTAGAGCAGAATTGTTGAACTTAGTAAATATGGTCAAAAGTAAATACAATTCATATGTAATCGATGAAATTGTTAATACTACTCCATACTACTGCGAGCTAAATCTGATTGAACTTGTGTGGGCACAAATACAAAATTAGGTAGCTGCAAAAAATAGAAATTTTAAATTAAATGAAGTTAAGCAACATTTTCATAATGCTATCAATAATTTAACTGCAACAACTTGGCAAAAATGCATAAATCATGTTATTAAAGAAGCTCGGATGAAAGATATTAACGGAATTATCGATGAAGTTATAGAACCATTCATAATTTCTCTTGGAGACAACAGTGGTAGTGATGATTCCATTTTTTCACCAACGTCAGACTGAATTCAACAATCTTCAAATAGTTTATAAAATAAGATATTTTTGTTACTAATTTGTTAATGTGTTTTAATTGGAATTAATTATCATACACTGGTACAGTTAAAGAATTTAAGCTATTTCCTACTGTATTGCATATTATGTATTACATACAATGTTTATCAGTAAGGACATGTACTATTTGACCTTTTTTTTCAACAAATAAATGAAATAACATGTGTTTTTTAGACAAATTTACTTATTTTCATGTGCTGTAATTACTACATTTACCATTCTGCTGTCTTAACTGTGGATTTATGCCTGAACAATCCATATACAATTTAATTTGCTACAGATTTCATATTGCAGACAGATTTTCAAATTTAAATTTACCGCGTAAAATTAATGTTAGTTCAGAAATTTGTCTCTCTCTTTTTGTAATATACCATAGGCGGAAATGGAATTCACGAATCACCCTCGTATATGCATATGTAAATAACTTCCTTGAAGTAATGGTAAATAATCATAGTATATCTTTGAATGCAGAACATTACACGATTGATTCGAATCAATGCTAACACCGATTGACTGACCATAACAATAGTAGAAATCGAAATATTATATTAAATGGTCAGACAGTACAGTATTTTATTACCGTAATATACGTACAGTAACTTGAAATATATGGCGTATGCGGTTGGCATGTAAAAATACGTTGCATGTTGTAGTCTATTTAAAACAAAGGTGGAATATTTATTGTTAACAGCACAACGTACCCTCTACTGTACCGTAAAAAATGCTGCAAGTAAAAATTATTTTTCTCTTTCTTTGTTTTGTATATGTGCTTGTAAGTCGGCAATAAGTCACGGCAATGTAACTACAATTTATAATATTCATATTTGTATTGCGCGAGGATTTTTTTACCACGTACGCATGTGTAACATAAAGACCGACATAAATAATTTTAGGTTATTTATAAGGCTTATAAAATATAAGGGCCGTTGAATTTATGGTTGACAATTTTTTGCGATACATTATATTTTGCTCTTGTTCAGACAAGTCTTACAAAGTATTTATTTAGACATTGAAATGTTATAATAAATACAGTAGTATAATACACACACACTCACACATACATACATTATTACATGAGCAAATACATATATAAACAAAACAAAGAATATGAGCGGCAAAGGTGAAAAATTATGGAAAGTTGCAGGGAGCCAAAAGTGAAGACGCGATGAAGAGTGTCAATAAAATGCGACAAAAACCTGTTATCGTTAAAAATAAAAGTAAATAAATCAAAGAATAAGAACTATGAAGTAAGTTGAGGTATAATAAAAACCTGATAGACAAAGTAAGTCAATTAACTGGATAAGCAAATGGAGAACATCGATTAGTAGTGTGAAAAAATTAATAAATAAATTTTGAAATTAATAATTATTGAGCGTTTACCCTGTAAAAGATAGCATATCGATGTCTAGACTAATATTAAGTGTAAATACAGATGATAAAAACACACACAATGTTGTATTAGATTTACACTTTATTTAATAATATATAACCTAGGCAGACAAAATAAAATAGAAAAATTTTTAAGAAAATAAAATAGAAAAATTGCATATAAAACCAACAACCGTATTAGTAACTACATCAAAAACAATAAAAGTAAAACAGCACAGCATAATAAGTCAGGTGTGTATAAACTAACTTGTGGCACATGTACTAAAACATATATTGGGCAAACAGGTAGAACGTTCAAAAAACGCATATACGAACATTATTATTCGTTTGGAAATGGGAAAACAGATTCAGCATACTCCAACCATTTAATTGAAGAAAGCCATAGTTTTAATAATAATTTCAAGATCCTACATGAAGATAAGAAAAGTAAGAAACTCGATTTATTAGAAGCAATGGAAATTAATAAACAAAAATTTTCAAATAAATTATTAAATGACAAAATAGAGCTTAATTCCTCCCCTCTGTTGAACTTATTTCCTATTTTTGATTGAAATGTTTTGTTAGTTATGTGTCACTTATAATATAATTTATGTTATCTATGTATCCTTTATACTAAAAGAGGCGGGTAAAAATATTTCGGTTTCCAATTTCTGAGAATACCATTAAGTCATAAAATAAAAAAATATATACGTTTAAGTAAAATGTTTTACAGTACCGCTTGTTATATCTGAAGAAACCGTTGTACGATGAAACAGCTGTTATATATTATTAAATATTATTAAATAAAGTGTAAATCTAATACAACATTGTGTGTGTTTTTATCATTTGATATGGATTCACATCAAGTAAAGGCAGAATCGATTCAATTTGTAATTACAGAAACACAAAAATGTTAAACAATATCTGTATAACGTGCCTTTAAAAACTTTCCTCATTATAGTAGTCTGTTTTTTAAATAATTAAGTAACCAAAGATTGGTGAACATCGAAGCTTTAGAAAACTTCAAATTCTGACAGTTGTCATATATAAATTCAAATTATAAACGATATTTTTTAAATTATTTTATTATAATGTTAGAGTTACAACATAAAATATTTACTATTCAAGGTACTATAGAACTGGCGAAAAATTAGAAAATGGAGGTTGGGTTTATTCCACTAATCAGTACTTACAGGATTTCCGGCAACAGTAGCCTAATCTGCCAGTTACTTACGCACAACCATAGATCATATACAGGGTTGGCCATTTAAGGTTGCGGTTTTTGGAGTAATATTAAACATACAAAACATTAATTTAAAAAAATGATTTATTTGTGCAATTAAACAACAAGATCTGCGGTTTAATAAATCAGGTTTTCGAAGTGAGAGCCTCGAGCAACGATAACATTTCGCAGCCTCTTCTCAAATTCTCCACAAACTGCCTGAAGTGTGGCGTACGGTATCGCTTCTATTCGCTGCCGTATTGCCATTTCAAGGTCATCCAGGGTGTCTATACCATCGCGATATACCGTATCTTTTAATGATTCCCACAGGTATAAATCGCAAGGATTGAGGTCTGGACTATATGGTGGCCATGTTATCCCTCCGCTTGTAAACTGTTGAGCGTCAAGACCTATGATTCTTTTACCGAAATGTTCTTCAAGAATGTTGAAAACTTCTTCCGTGCGATGCGGACGAGCCCCGTCTTGCATAAACCATGCATTCTCCACCATATTTAATCCATGCGCCACGCGATTTTTAAAACCGCAACATTAAATGGCCAACCCGTTAAATATAAATAGCGAACTCTAGCGTTGCCGCTGGAACTTCAGAAATAGTTCGGTATTCAGTCGCAGTTGGTGCTATATATTATTTCTCGATTATTACAAAAGTGAAATTGTTTCGATTGAAATATCTTTTCAATCTAAATTAAGTAAGCAAAAATATATCAATATTATATATAAAAAAAACGAAACGTATTCCATATATTATATAAATTGGTATAGTTCCCTTCCTAAATAAGATTGTAGAGGTACTACATTATTTAATATTTGTTCGTAATGTAATAGATAAAACTTAAAAAAGTGTTATAAAAAAATATATTTAAATTTATAGCAGGTTTTATTTACAAGTTGAATATGTAATCAAATACATGATACAACTTAAAAATATATGATATAAAAAACTAAAACTATGTTTACATTCATAGCAGCTTTTATTTATATGTGAAGACATACAATTTACAAGAAAATTTTTGCAGTATTTCGTTTTTCTTAACGTTTCTTTCCTAGTTTTATATTTTTTATAATGTAATGCTGCGTGCTCTTTTGCAGAATCATTAATATTTTTACTTTCAGCTTCTGTTCTTGTTTCTTGTCCAGGTAAATATCTATAATTGTAAGAATTCTTTTAGAAAAATCTTAGATAAATTGTGATTATTACAGTTGAAATCAAAATAAAATATATTCTGCAATAGGCGACATTTTATTTTATTTTCATGGCAAATATGGGGCAGATAGAATTGTGTGACATCTAAACACTTATTAAATATATTACAAAAATTTGTGTTCGGTCTAGTCAATTGTTTAGCACTATATGTTCGGGCTTCCATAAGGTAATGTACTGACTCCATATTTGCTGTTATTAAGTAAATTTTGCATTGCGGGCAGTTGCTTAAATTTTTTATAACTATTCGTTCTAAATAACGAGCAATGTAAGCATATTTAATTAATTAAATTGCATGATTTGTATTTTTAAAACGAAATGGCTCATCGGGCACATTCAAGCCAATACGTTGTAGTGCACGGATAATATGTTCTATTATTGTTACTAAATCTAGTATTTTTACACCACCCTCAAAAAAATAATAACATATTGGCTGCTTCCACTTCTTTTTGAGACCTCGAGCCATAAAAACTAAACAGTGATCAGCTAACTTTTTCTTCTGCCGCTTCCGTAATCTTCAAAGCAGTACATAATGTCCTGTTTTGCATTATATGTCAATGCAGCTTCTATAGACCTCTCATCAAACTTGAGGGCACAACATCGGTCCTGACTATCCAAAGTAGTAATAACTCTATTTAAGCTGTTTAATATAGGTTGGTTAATGCCACAATTAAATGGAATTTTATTTAGTATTGCTGCCAATGTTTGTCGAGATGGTAATGTAAAGGTTTTTTGTAAAAAATTGTAGCTTCTTGGAGATTGCTTTAGCAAACTTAAAGCAAAAATTTTGTTTATTAAAGAGTAGCGACGTCCTCTGATACGTTTTTCTGCAATCTGAGTTGCATTTCAATGAATCTTAAAGTTGTTGCATTTACTTTATCCATTATTGATTTATACTTTTCAGTTTGCTCCATTGCCTCAGCAATTCTTCTTTTATTTGAAACCTTTTCAGCTGACACTTTTCTGGCTGTGTATAAGATATTTTTTGCCATAATATGTATTTTTTTGCTTGAGGGGTTAATTGTTTTCTACTTGAGAAGTCGCAATCTCTCAATAGATGAATTTTCTTTTTTAGGTTTATAATATATTTATAATCATAGGTGATTGTATATTGCTTTATTACGAAAAATTACTTATTTTTGCTCTTCTAGGTATTCTCATGAGACTTACTGGTTGTGTTTCATCCATCGGGCAACAACCCTCATTTGTACTCTTTTGCGTAGCTGTTGACGTATGTGCTGCTTCGCTGCCTTCATCTGATGTTGAAGCTATAGCTAATAAATTACATTAAAGCTACAGCATTATAAATTGCAATTATCGACAAACTTTCGTAACTTGAACCGCCATAATCCAGAAAAAGAAATTTAATAAACAGAAACTTCAAGACACAAGAATATGAAATGTATGTTATGTATCTATCCCTTGCTAGGAAATACTGTACGACAAAGAGAAACTTTGAGTAAGTGAAGCTCAAGTTGTGCAAGTTCGACCATCTTACGATTTTAATTTAAGATGATATAACACAATAATCAGTTACCTGGTAAATGTAGTACCGGAAAAGCATTTGCTTTCGGATTGGTGCGATTGCGGTTTCTTTCTAATTTCATATCATCTGCAAAATGAATATCGCATACCCTGTAGCTCCTAGGTTTTTCGTTACGGCCAATAGCTATACTCCATTTTCAAAATATCTAAAACATACACTAGTAATAAAATGTTACAATAAACTAGGACAAAATTACATCAATATCTTTTGGGAACGTGTGTAATATACTGTCTTGTTGAGTTTTTGCACAATTCCGTACTAAACACGTAAAATTTTAATTTAATTGTATAACAACACTATCAAACAGATTTAATTTACACAGTTGTCGTTTTCAATATATCACCGACAAATTTAATATGAATTTACGTAATTGAAAATAACCACAAATTTCATAAGCAAATCCCAAATAACGCACAATCAAGCGCATGCGTTAGCAATACGTAAATCTACCGCAAAAAGTTTGTACAGTGCCACTGACGCCTGAATACCTAACGTAGGGTTCAGACCTCAACTAAGTTCCGATTATTTTACACGTTCTTTATAACCCGTGCGCACAACTGCAAAAACATATTCAAGCTTGTGTTATTAAATTTGGTGAAACAGGAGCAATAACTCGTAAATCTGGGGGTAGAGTACCTAGAAAACGAACAGCAAATTGCAAAGAGGATATTCGACATCGAATGCAAAACTTCATTTGTTCATTTATCAGTGTGAATATGTCATACTAATTAAGAAAAAGGATGTTCCGGTTTCCCGGAAATATTTATAATAATCTTATATAATCTTATTTTTTACCTTTAGTTTCCTTATTAATATCATGTGATTTAATGTATGTTTGTTTTTGGACGCACCTGTATATTCGCATACATATCCATTTAATGTGCACAAAGGTTTTTAACTAGAATTATTTTAGAATAAGATATGCAAATCTCGTTAACATTTGTATTACAGCCTTTATACTGCAAGGCCTTCGAAGGTAATTATTCCCTAAGTTTAGCAGATGGGAATTTGTATAGCTTGCTTTGAAAGGTCCGATCCGTTTATAGCCATGGGTCATAAGAGAAATTGTTGTATCGATACATTTTTATTACGGTCATTTTATTATGCCTTGTAAAGATATTGCAATAATTATTTGTTCTCGGTTTAAAGTTTGGAAATGCCAAAAAAATACGTAGTCAATTCATCTGAGAGATATTGTTGCAATATCTACTATGAACCGTTACTTACACCAACCCCCTTTGATAAGGGTCGGGACCATTTTTTCGCCCAGACAAAGTAAGGTAAGAAAAAGGAGTGTATTCGAGAAGTTCATCAGGGCAAGACATAACATGTCTTGGTCTTTAACGCAAAAACGAGAAATTAACTTAGCAATTGTTATGTATCAAGTGTATTAATATCGTAATAAATAAATCCGTATACCTATTTACATGCGAGTATTATTTTCAACAAAAACAAAAAAGTGAAAAATCCAGCGTAAATCGTTCATGGTCCTTCAAGAGCCGAATGTTTTTATTTTTATAAAAACAACAAAAGACAACCACATACGACACGGGGCAGCATCACAATCGATCCAAAGGTGTCAGCATCAATCAATCGAGACATTAGAAGTACGCATCTTCTTAGGACACCGGGCAGCATCAGATTGGATCCAATCGTGTCATCGCTAACAACAAACAATCAGTAAGTCCACTCATATTATCCATACTATATCCTTTTATTGGCCTTCTATTTGCTACAAACATGGCAAATTACGAGAATTTAGTGCGAAAACGTGGCGGCGTAAAGAGCCAAATGACACGTTTTTCAAATAATTTAGCGAATATAAACACACTAACACTAACTATCAATACTTATTCAGAATTAGAAGCTCGCATTGAAAACTTTTCAAAACTTTGGGATGCATTCAATAATATTCAAGATGAAATCGATGGGTTGGTAGAAAATGTCTCTACTCAAGAGAATGAACGCGAGGAGTTCGAAACACAATATTATCAGATTTTAGGTTCTGCTCGCGCTCTACTAAAACAATATGATATTCAACAATCACAACCTTCAAGTAACGCCACGAAAAATGTAATATTGCCGTCAATCAACCTCCCTCAATTTGATGGTACATATGAAAAATGGTATAACTTCCGCGATACCTTTAAAAGCTTAATACATACGAATAAATCTATAAACGACATACAAAAATTTCATTACTTACGCATGTCTTTAAAGGGTGACGCCGCACACGTTATACAATCCTTAGAGACGTCAGAAAACAATTATAACATTGCTTGGGACTTATTAAACAAAAGGTTTGAAAACAAACGATTAATAATCTACAATCATATTCATGCGTTATTCAACTTAAGGGTTATTAGTCGCGAATCATATACATCCCTTCGTGAATTATTAGACGATATGTTAAAGCATTTGCGAGCTTTAGAAAATCTAGATCAACCGGTAAAATCATGGGATGCCTTAATCATTTATCTAATGTCAAGCAAATTAGATTTACAATCCAAACGCGAATGGGAAGCTTCAGTAGCTAACAAGACTAACGAAACGCCCTCTTTAGAAGACTTTGTGAATTTTTTAACTAACCGATGTAATTTGCTTGAGACAATACGGCCAAATAATTACAATCAAGCTGTGAAGGCTCAAGCAAACAAGACAAATAGCCTTACACTGATCGAACGTATAGTTAAATGTTCATTTTGTAATTCCGATCACTTTATTACTGCATGCAATGCTATCATGAAGCTTTCTGTTAATGAAAGAATTTCTGAGGTAAAGAGAAAACAACTATGTTTAAATTGCCTTAAAAAGGGGCACCTAATGAACAACTGTAAATCTAAGTCGTCTTGTAAACAATGCAATAAAAGGCATCATACACTTATCCATATCGAACGGCAACAAAATGCTAATCCTGAACCAACTTCTTCCAATCAAAATACAGCCGAAATAAGTATAGTCAACCACTCAGTATCAAGGCGGTCATCGCAAATATTATTATCAACTGCATGTGTTTTTATTAAAGAATTAAATGGTTCATGGATAAAATGTAGAGCCTTGTTAGATAGCGGATCGCAATCTAATTTCATTACTAGTGACTTATGCAACAAGCTTAAACTGTCATGTACACGTATACAGTCAACAGTATTAGGCATCAATCAAGCAGCTATAAATTTAACGCAAAAAACAGATTTACTTGTACGATCATTAGATAATGCATTTGAGATTGAACTAGATTGTTTAGTAATTTCAAAAATCACTGAAAATCTGCCCAACTGTTCGTTCGATATTTCTTTATTAAATATTCCGAGTAACATTAAATTAGCCGATCCTACATTCAATCAAGAGGGTAACATCGATATATTACTTGGCGTGGGTGTATTTTGGAATTTATTATGTGTAGGTCAAATCAAACTTGGCACAAATCAGCCTATTTTACACAAGACCAAGTTGGGTTGGGTAATATCGGGACCGCTACCGCTTCCGTTAAACCGCAATAACAACTTCACTTGCAATCTGAGTGTCAATTTAGAGAAACAAGTAGAAAAATTTTGGTTATTAGAAAATTGCGATCAAACAAGCAGTAATTCTTATGCCAAAGACGGCAATTGTGAAACACATTTTATTAACACTTTCAGGCGCGACAATATTTCAGGTAAATTTGTTGTAAGTATTCCATTTACACCGGATAAGCGTAACTTGGGTAGTTCTCGACAACTAGCCGTGAAACGTTTTTATTCAATGGAAAGGCGTTTAAATCGTGATACCGATCTGCGATCTGAATACATTAAATTTATGAACGAATACGAATCATTGGGCCATATGACGCTAGTAAGAGAAACCTCACTGGATCAGTCAGCCTATTATTTTCCACATCACCCCGTAATTAAGGCATCTAGCACCACCACAAAAACGCGGATAGTATTCGATGGTTCCGCGCCAACAACAACAGGTCTTTCACTTAATGACGTACAAATGGTCGGCCCGGTAATTCAAAACGATCTGTTTACTATACTTTTACGCTTTAGGCGACACTCTTACGCAATAACCGCGGACGTAGAAAAAATGTATCGGCAGGTTTTAATAAGCGAACCTGATCACAAATATCACAGGATTCTCTGGAGAGCAAAACCTTCCGATCACTTAAAATGTTACGAATTGCAAACAGTCACGTACGGCACAGCATCGGCGTCCTTTTTAGCAACCAGATGTCTCAAACAATTAGCAATCGAATTTGCCTCTCAATACCCTAACGTTTGCGAGATTATTAACAATGATTTTTACGTTGACGACTTATTAACCGGCGCTGAGTCCATTCGTGAAATTAATGAATTAAAAAACAAACTCACTTTAATTCTAAGCTCTGCGGGTTTTAATTTACGAAAATGGGTTTGCAATTTTCAGGACAGTTCGGGAAATTCTGACAATCTAAGGTTAGTAAACTTGGGGGAAGATTCAGAAAAGAAAACATTAGGCATCTCGTGGTCTCCTGTTTTAGATGTTTTTAAATACGAAATAATGAATTTAAAAGAGCAAAAGCACGTCTCAAAAAGAAACATACTTTCCATTACGGCAAAACTATTTGATCCTTTAGGGTTATTAGGCCCAATAATCGTAGTAGCTAAACTAATTATTCAGCAAGTATGGCAGTGCCGATTGTCGTGGGATGAGTCAGTACCGCAGGATGTACACCATCAATGGGCTAAATACTTGAATCAATTGCCTAGCTTGGTAAACATTAGTATACCTCGTTACGTACTACAATTGAACATGCATATCATACAATGCCACGGTTTCGCTGATGCATCCGAAAGGGCTTACGGAGCTTGTATTTACGTACGGTCTACAAATGCATCAGGTGATGTCACTGTCAATTTACTTTGTGCTAAGTCTCGGGTTGCTCCTTTGCGGCAAATAACCCTTCCGCGACTAGAACTTTGTGCCGCGGTTTTGCTCGTCAGACTGTTTAGAAGGGTTAACGAAGTATCAAGTATTCATTTTAATTCTCGTTGTTTTTGGTCGGATTCTACAATCGTACTCCATTGGATCAATTCTCATCCTTCGCGCTGGCAAACATTTGTAGCTAACCGTGTTGCTGAAATTCAAAGTTATACCGATCCGAAGGAGTGGTTTCATGTTAATTCACCTGACAACCCCGCGGATTTGGTATCCCGTGGCACTGAACCCGCGAGTTTAGCGAAGTCGTCACTTTGGTGGCACGGTCCTAATTGGCTATCTAGCAAGGACTTCATTTATCCCAATCAATATTCATTAACAAATGATGCAAAACTTCCTGAAGCTCGAAAACAAGTAACCGTATCAGCTCAATTAGTTGAAAACGATATATTTTACAGATTTTCTTCTTTGAATAAACTTCAAAGGGTAATAGCTTGGTGTCTGCGTTTTCAATCTAATTGTCAAACAAATGTCGCAAGTCGAAATTATGGCCCATTCACCGTAAGGGAATTACAATTAGCCATAATCTGTTTAATAAAAATTGCTCAGAAGGAGTGTTTTTCTCTCGAAATAAGAGCACTTAAAGAGCGAAGCTATCATACATTTAAGGGAAATCTATTAACACTTAATCCCTTCTTAGATAGCGACAACATAATGCGTGTCGGCGGCCGAATTAAACAATCGGAGTTCAATTTTGACAAAAAACATCCCATTATATTGCCTAAAAATCACATGCTAACCGAATTAATAATAACTAATGAGCATTTGAGACTTCTACATTGCGGACCGCAAGGGGTTTTGTATTCACTTCGGCAGCGATACTGGCCTATTTCGGGTACTTGCTTAACAAAAAAAATAGTACGACGCTGCATTACTTGTTTTAAAACTAATCCTCAGCAACCGCAACACATAATGGGAAATTTACCAAGTTACCGCGTTTCGCCACAACCTGTATTTTTTAACTGTGGCATAGATTATGCCGGGCCTTTTCTATTAAAGGAAAAGAAGTATCGCAATACTAAATTTATCAAGGGGTACGTATGTTTATTTATTTGTTTAGCTACAAAGGCAATACACCTAGAACTAGTAAGCGACTTGACAACCCAGGCCTTCTTGTCTACACTAAGACGCTTCATATCCCGACGCGGCAAGCCGGGAAATTTATACTCCGATAATGCTACTAATTTCATTGGCGCAATGGGCGAATTGAAGGAAATTTATAAATTTTTAAATAATAAGGATACCCGGCAATGTATTGTTAATTCGACGTCTGAGGAGGGTATAACGTGGCATTTCATTCCTCCGCGCTCACCTCATTTTGGAGGATTATGGGAGGCCGGAATTAAGTCTGTGAAATCACATTTAAAGCGAGTCGTTGGCAATAATTCTCTTCATTTTGAAGATTTTTGCACATTATTAACACAAATAGAGGCCATCCTAAACTCTCGACCCTTATCACCTTTATCTGATGACCCTACTGATTTAAATCCTCTCACTCCCGCTCACTTTCTGATTGGTAGACCTATAACTTGTATTCCGGAGACAAATTTATTAGAAGTCAGCGAGAATCGTCTATCACATTATCAACATCTGCAACGGATGTCTCAACATTTTTGGGCCCGTTGGAGCAAAGAATATGTAACGGAACTACAAACAAGATCTAGGTGGTCTAAGCATTCCACGGAAGTTATTCATAATGGAAGTTTAGTATTGCTTCGTGAAACTAATCAGCCCCCTTTGCGATGGAAGCTTGGCCGAGTGCAAGAACTTCATCCAGGACAGGACGGTATAGTGAGAGTTGTGACCGTCAAAACAGCGGATTGTGTAACTAAACGTGCCATCAAACAACTGTGCGTTTTGCCTCTACCCAATGCATGAGATTGAACTCTATTACACTTTTTGAACTTTGAAATGTATTCAATACCTTTCAAGGGGGCCGGCATGTTCCGGTTTCCCGGAAATATTTATAATAATCTTATATAATCTTATTTTTTACCTTTAGTTTCCTTATTAATATCATGTGATTTAATGTATGTTTGTTTTTGGACGCACCTGTATATTCGCATACATATCCATTTAATGTGCACAAAGGTTTTTAACTAGAATTATTTTAGAATAAGATATGCAAATCTCGTTAACATTTGTATTACAGCCTTTATACTGCAAGGCCTTCGAAGGTAATTATTCCCTAAGTTTAGCAGATGGGAATTTGTATAGCTTGCTTTGAAAGGTCCGATCCGTTTATAGCCATGGGTCATAAGAGAAATTGTTGTATCGATACATTTTTATTACGGTCATTTTATTATGCCTTGTAAAGATATTGCAATAATTATTTGTTCTCGGTTTAAAGTTTGGAAATGCCAAAAAAATACGTAGTCAATTCATCTGAGAGATATTGTTGCAATATCTACTATGAACCGTTACTTACACCAACCCCCTTTGATAAGGGTGGGGACCATTTTTTCGCCCAGACAAAGTAAGGTAAGAAAAAGGAGTGTATTCGAGAAGTTCATCAGGGCAAGACATAACATGTCTTGGTCTTTAACGCAAAAACGAGAAATTAACTTAGCAATTGTTATGTATCAAGTGTATTAATATCGTAATAAATAAATCCGTATACCTATTTACATGCGAGTATTATTTTCAACAAAAACAAAAAAGTGAAAAATCCAGCGTAAATCGTTCAAAGGATTTAAAGTTGTTTCCATATAAAATTCATGCCGTTTCGGAATTTAAACAGATAGATTTAGCTACGAGAACATAGTATTGTCTATGGTTTTTGAATAACATAAATAATAACGACATTTTTTATTCAAATGCTTCTTTTCAGGTGAGGTTTGGTTCCATGTTTCAGGTTATTTAAACAAATAAAATATGAGAATTTGGTCTGTAGAAAACCCTCATGAATTTGTGGAAGCTATGCTAGATACACAAAAAATAAGCGTCTGGCTAGCAGTTTCAAGAAGACGAATTATTGGGCCTATATTTCTTAATCAAACCATAACTGCTGAAAGATATTGAAATGAATTATTAGAGCCATTTATTAATGGACTTCATGATGATGAATTTACGGAAGGATATTTCCTGTAAGATAATGCACCAGCGCACAAATCTCGAGAAACGACAGCTTTTGCAAGAATTTTTCGATACAAGAATTATTTAATTTTTCTGCAAGATCTCCAGGTTTGACAATTTTAGACAATTTTATTTTTACATTGTTACGCTCTGCATGTAAGAATATTTTAATTTATTTTTAATTAATATATTCTTCTTTAAATATCTCGATTCAAAATATTTAACGTAAGACATTTTTCTTCTGTACAGTTTCGTTGCAAAGAGAAAACATTTCTTTTGTTATATCCTGACCGTCAGTAACCCTTAGTTTTCTATCTGACCTAACAACGTTACGGTGGAATTTCTTTCTGGATACATTTCATTTTAAATTGTTTTAATTTAATTATATACATCTTCTGTCATATGTGGTGTTTCATATCATTAGGAAGCTTATGTCACAAGCCTTATTTTAATAATATTTATGCCATCGATAGAACACTATCCATCTTCAGGTCCCGCTTCTTAATTAATTATTACTCAAGATATCGACCCTCTCTTCGACAGGTCAGAAAACAGATCTTTTCTAGACCTTTTGTATCGACATGAAAACTATCAGATAGCTTCTCGTTAGAACTCTCGTAATACACAGATCTTACTCATCGTACTGTCCAAGTACACGCCACGATGCCGCCCGGTGTCTTTCGCTTCTAAGAATCGCTCTACATATACTTGACCAGGTATATCTGCGAAGGCCACGTGACCATCTCCGCCAACCAGAGGTAACTCTGTATTGTTCGATACAGAGATTATTTTATATTAATCGTATTCAATTAACCCTCAATTTACCGCTCAATTAAACGTTCGTTTCAGAGTATTGTATGTTAATTTTCAATTACATATTTATACCGCTCCTTGTGTATATATTACTTTTGCTTTAATTACTTTTAAATATAACAATTTCAATTTCTTTCTTATGTAAATATAAATACAAACTTTAAGGACAACGCTTATGTGTTTTATTTATTTAGTAAGTAAGTTATATATATATTTTAATTAACAATCATCACGCACGTCCTGGAGCATTGAAGAAACTTCACCAGCACCACTAATTATTATTTTATTTATCTTAGAATAATTTCATTATTATTAGCACGGCACAACCACGTCCCGATATCCAGAACACGCCCCCGTTTGTAATAACTAGAGTGAACCAATCCGGAGCGAAAGCAGAGGCGTGACTAACGAATTGGTTCACGATTACTTAGTATGTTGTTCACGGTCATCGTGTGTACACGTATAATAGCAGCAGGAAAGTATATTCTGTGTATTTAATAATGTTGCACAGCTATGTTCGATAGAAGACGCAAGAAATGAGTGTATTTTAAGTAAGTTTGAAAGTCACGCCTCTGCTTTCGCTCCGAATTGGTCCACTCTAGTAATAACATATTTAGAGAATACCATTTTCAAGACCAGACAGCACACAATCGATGAGTTTCGTAATGTAATTGTGAATTCTTGTGCTGACATAAGCCAAGCAATCCTAATAAATGGCTTGGAAAGTATGAAGTGTGGAGTTCAACTTTGTCTTCAAAATAATGGTCGACCTTTCCAGCATCTGTTTTAGTATTATTTTCTTTTAATTTTGACTATTGTATTTTTTCAAATACTAAATTACTAATTATTACACGCATACATGACATAATAAAAACTATCGAAATTATACGTTTGTGACAAATTATCTGCACTGTCACCTACCATTAAGAAAAAGCATGGCCGCCTAGGAAAGTTTTTGGGGCACGTTATATGTGCATAACTATGGTAATTTTCCATAATTGTTTTGAGTTTTTATGTATTAATGTGCGTAGATTAGTTTTCTGTATGTTTATAGGTTAATTTATTATGTTTCTTATTGGGAATTAAATCTAAGAAGTTTAATTTATTGTTGTATTCAATTTCTATTGTAACCTGTATTTTGTTGTTAATTGTATTCAGATAATTTACTAGTTCTTTGATTTGCCTTTCGGTATCTAGAAAAACACAAAAGACATCATCGACATACCAAGGAGCATGTCATATAAGAGTGCCACATTCTATGTTAAAAATTAGACCCTTATGCTAGCGCCTCTGATGTTCATATGGTAGAACTAAATTCGTAAACAACCGCGATCGCGGCATTTTTAAATTACTACAATGTTGTTTTTCTTTGTTCTAAATATATTCTAAATACATGTTTCGATCTTTTTTGATCTCATCAGTGCGATATATCTATAAATATAGAAATCACAGATACGTATTTACGTGCATTTAATTAAAAATTAATTCTGCTATAAAATAAATAAACTGTATCTAAGAAAAATAAATATTTAAAATTCAACAAATATATAAAAAAATGCAAACTTTGTAATAAAACAAAATAAACTATATACTCATCACTAGAGAACGGACACGCTTACCACTCAGTGTAGTACTGGCGAAAGGCTGTATTTCTAAAATATTTAATTTTATTTATATAATTGGAAAACAAACGGGTCGTGATCTATAAAATTACGAAATACATATTTATTTGTTGAAAAGTTGTATTTATAAAGTTTTTAATTTTATTTATATAATTGGAACATTTTTATTTGTTCCTTTTGTCGTTCAAGTTGAGTAAAGGAGTATTAATATTGACTAGCAATAGTTTCTCAAGGTTTTCTTCTGTCAATTTTGTTCTCTTTAAATTAAGTACATCCCTATAAATAGAAAACGTCCTTTCTACATCGCAACTGGTTAAAGGTGCATACTGGAAATATTCTTTTATTTCTTCATATTTAGCCGTTAGATTTTGTGGAATTGTCTCCATACATAATTGCTGCAATGTAATTAAATCTGGATTTCTATTAAGAATTGCTTCAAACTTTTGCCGAAGGCCACATCCGAAGTCACTTGGAATACTTTTCAAATTATTAACAGCCACATCTAATGTGGTTAATCCGTCATTTAATTTGAGATTTCGATTTTCAAAATAAGTGATTAGTTTTGGCAATTTTCCAAAGTGTTCGTGAAGGAAGTACAACTGATTTTTTAAATTTGGAATTTGTGTGAGCTCCTTGCACTCACCAATACTTCTAGCATCCTGCTTTAGCAGTGTTACGAAATGTTTTAGACTATCGAAATTCTCAGCATAATAACTAGTAGCTTCCAGCCATGTTCCCCATCTAGTTATTACTGGAGTGGGAGGCAGTGACAGAGATGGAAATTTTTCCCTGAAGAGAGCTACTCTCAATGGTGCTTTTCTGAAAACTTTTTTAAAAGCTGATACAAGTCTATCAACTTCCGGAAAAGTGTCTCTGATATATTCACAAATTCTGTGGAGAGCATGTGCTACATAAGTAATATGAAGCATATTAGGATATGTTTTCTTCAATAGTCTGCCTGCTTTTAACATATACGCAGCACTGTCACTGACAAATAAAAGTATTTTTTCTTTGTACGTGGCGTCCGATTGAAGCATTTTTTGCATATTCTCCTTAATGGTTTCAGCAACTGTTTCCGCATCAACTCTATTTATAACACTTTTTGCTATTACATATAAGTTATAGGGAATAGTTGGATGTAGTACACCAGCTACAACATTTACCACACAGCGTCCTAACATATCCACCGTTTCGTCGGCGCTTATCCATATGTATTGATTTAAAAGATGGCTTCTAATGCGTTCTACTGTTCTCGTATAGCACCTAGAAACATAATATTTGCGTAAAGTTGATTCATCAGGAACATTTCGACCAGTATATTTTTCAGAAATATTTTTAAAGTGGGATTGCTACGTTTATTTAATGGAATATTAGTGTTTGCGATCCTAAGTGACGAATTTTTGACGATATTTTACGGATTTTGTAACAAATTTCGGAATCACTGACAATGGACATACAATCAGTATGACCGTCAATCCAACTCGCCATTGTTTTACAATGCCGTTTTCGACATTCTTCCATATCATGTCTGAAAAAGTAACTTAAACAATGCTCTAGATCTAAATAAATGAAAACTAAAAATGTGTGCGTAAGTTATTGAAACTGAACGAAATTCAATGCACACTTACGTCGAAATAATATGGGAGAAGTAGATTCAATCAAACGATATTAAACAGGATCTATCACAAAAATTACGATGTAAATATCAGTTAGAACTACGAAAACAAGAAACTAACTCACAGCACTTTATTTATCTTACGAAATATAAACTAATAAATAAAATATATTATAAAAACCCCGCTTCTATCTACGCTCATGAAAACACTATAAAAAGCACTATATTCTCCTAATACAATAGCTGGCTTGTCCATTGTTATCGCGGCGAGCCCAGGTGTCCGAGTAAGTCAAACAAATACTTCATTGAATTACGCCGGGATGTACTCAGCGACGTTATACACAATTCCAATTGCCGATTGCGTTTTATGGAAATTCTAAAAAAAAAAAATTTATAAAATAATGACAATTCTTGATATGCACAAAAGATTAGAAAATCCTAAACTTCCCAACGCCCCAAGAACCTAATTTATCTTTTTTACAAATGCATCAGCTGTCTAATTTTTCTCGAGTTTCGATTCGAGATCCATCATTAGAAGACCGATAAATGTCATCATGAACTGCTCTTGAACATAGTTTGGTGATCGGATTTAACACGAGTATACTATAAAAATGTAATCTTCTGCAAAGTTACCAACATTTTCTTGTGAATAGGATTTACATTGTCAAAGAATTTTAACAACACAACCTTCACATCGTAAATGGTATTTTTTTATATTTTCATAATCGACCACTAGATGGTGCTTTTAACATATTGCTATGGATTTTTTCTGAAATAATATTTAAAATATTTAAAATAAATGTAAAATTATTTGGGATACAAGTGTATATTCAAAATATGTTAAATTTAATGTGTGAGATAAAAAAACTGGTTTTATTCGAGGCCAATGTGTTGTAGAGGCCTAGGTAAATTCTAGGAGACCAATTTTATAGCTAGAACTAGAAGGTAGCTTGGTGTGATATAATTAATTATATTGAATTAATTCGGTTATTTGTTTGAAAAGTGTTTGATTGATGTATTAGAGAGTTGTTAAGTTAAATTCTCTCATATGCTATTTGATGATTAATATAGTATAAGCACTTTCTTTGTTCGTCTCCAGTAATTTTTGTAAGTAGATTTTTTATGATATCATAAAACATAAATTAAAATTATAAGAATATTTCTATTGTATCCAAGCTTGTTAATTAAGAGATTTATTATTAGACATATAGATACTAAAGCTTACTATTAACATTTCTTTGTAATAATTATAATTGAAAAGTTTGTTCGACGAGAGTTAAGGGTTTTTTTGTGCATGTCCGTTTGCACATGCGTAATTTAGAACGTGTATGAGAATTTGATAATACAGTGTGGTTCTCTGGGGAAGAAATTAATAGTAAACTTGATTATTTTTAGATAAGTTTGTTCGGATTCATAGAGGAAGTTTTCCATTCATTTAGCTGTCAATTTTAAAGTGAATGTTTTTACCTCATGTATTTTGTATAATACAGTATCTTTATATTTAGTAAAGATAGATTTTTTTTTCTTTTTTATTTTTGTATTAAATATTCAGTTTAAATTTTATCCTGTGTTTCATTTACTATAAAACACCAATATTGCTTAGTAACTTATATAATTTTAGTAAATAAATTTGTGTGAACATTTCACTGGCGTCCAAATTACTTTTAGTCTGTACGCGACTTTCCTGAGTGGAACCCGAGAAGAGAGAAGAGAGAAAATCGGCTGAGCAACCTAGTTGGGAAAACTAGTTGTGGATGGTGGCGTGTTAAATCTTCAAACCACTATTCATAGCAATATGGAATCACAATATTCTTAAAGTTTGACATTTGTCAATGAAACAGCCGCGATAGTTTAGAAATTGAGTCAGTAGTTTGTTGAGAGTGACAGTTTTAAGACAGTGAGTTTATAAAATAATGGAGATTATTCGTGATGGTTTTCGTTGGATGATTTTTTACGATTATAAAAAAAGGCCTAACTCCACAAGAATGCATTATATCGTTTCGGTCAACTGTTGGTAATAAAGCTCCATCAGAAAATACAGTTTACAATTGGCTTGCAGAATTCCGTCATGGGGGTGCCTCAGTGAGTGATGATTCACGTAAAGGTCGACCAAAAACTGTTGTGATTCTAAAAAACATCGATGCTGTGCGGAAAATGATAGAACACGATCGACATGTGACTTACAGTGAGGTAGAGGCATCTCTTGGCATATGGCAGACTGCACTTTATTCGATTTTATTTGTACATTTATTTGTAAAAAAATATGTTCCAGATGGATTCCACATAACTTGATCGAAGCACAGAAAGCAGCTCGTGTCAATTGGTGTAAAGAGATACGCAAAAAAATTGACGTAGGAACCGCAAGATCCGTATACAACATCGTCACAAGTGACGAAACATGGATATATGCGTATGAGCCGGAAACCAAGCAACAATCTATTATATGGCTGTTCCAAGACGAACCGAACCCCACAAAAGTTGTTCGTGCAAGGAACACTTCCAAGAAAATGATCGCTTGTTTCTTCGGCTGTACAGGACACATCGCAACAATTCCTTTAGAGGATCGAAAAACTGTTAACGCTGAATGGTATACAGTAATTTGTTTGGCAAAAGTTATAGACGAAATCAGGAAGAACAACCGAAAACGTCGCATTATTCTTCATCACGACAATGCGAGTTCCCATACAGCACGTCTAATAGCTGACTATTTGTAGGAGAAAAGTGTTGAAATAATGTCTCACTGTCCATATTCACCTGACTTGTAGCCGAATGATTTCTTTTTGTTCCTAACCGTGAAACCGCGATTTTAAACACCTCAAGAAGCAGTCGAAGCCTTTCTAAACCATGTTTCTGAGATACACTTGCAGAGTAGAAAAAATGTTTGAGAACTGGTTCGTACGCATACAAAAGTGTATAGACCATAAAGTAAAAATAATTTTGAAAAACAATAAAATAGTTTGTTCCCAAAAATTTTGTTTTCTTCCCAGATTTTGTAAAAATATAATAGGTGACCCTCGTACCAAACTGAGAGTGGAATAAAGAAGATTATTTGATTCACTAAATTCTTTAAAAATTGTAAATGTGTGGTGAGGTTTTACGTTAGCAGAAAATAAGGAAGATTTACAAACCTCATAATCGGGTAAATTAAGCTTTTTAGGAAGAATCTACATACATAGGTGACAGCTTGGTAATTAAAATCATTCTCATCATTAATTAAAATATTTAGAGAAAAATTTTCTAATTCATTCGTATCCATTGTACTAATCTTAGCACTTTTAGGCTAAAAGACATAATTATTGCAGATTAGTTAAGATATGCCCAATATCCTCCTCACAATTAAACCCGATGGAATGAGAAGGTACTAAATTATTTAGATGTTATTCAAAATAATTCTCGCAAACATATATTTGTTTTGAATTCGAAGGAACTTCAATACCTGAAAAATTTTTAATAGAGTTTAATCATACCTGTTTTCTACCATCATCAGAAGGAAGAGTGAAGAATTGTTTATTTTGTTAACTCGAATCAGGACAAATATTGGAATAATATCGATGTTCGCAACTTTACATTTATATTTGTGTGTAAAAAAAGTAATTATAAAAGTAAATTTTAATGCAAAATATTAAAATTAATTACTAATTACTAGAACAAGTAATAATAACAAAACAACAATTAATAATAATCAAAGTTACCCAAAAACCTTTTCCGATTCAAAAATAATTTGTAAACACTATGCCATTATGTATTTTTATTGTATCCTCGGTACCGTGCGATGTTGCCATGTCGCATACTCTTATAGTGAACCATATTTATTCATAATTTCTTAAGAATATGAACTACAAAAACTTTTGGCGAAAATAACGCTAAGAACTATCTTATTCTTCATACCAAAACCTTCTTTGATGTTTGATTATAATCCTTTAAGATACAGAGGAATAATACTATATTTAGTACGCCATATGAAACCGAGATAGCGCGCATATCTTGCCCGAAATTTCGTATTTAATAGAATACCACCTGCTACATACCTCGCCCAGTATAATATTAGGTTTATGACCTTGTTCTTGTTTTTGAGTAATGTTTCCTCGAAATGTGCCATATAGATCTCAGCTAATAGGGTAAGGGTAGAGTAAACTCTTTGAGAATGTTCGAATAGACCGAAACAATTGTTAGAGTAAAAATCTAATAAACAAGTGAGACTGAACAAATTATTTAATTTACTTAAGATGTTTATGTTGCAGAAAATCGTTAGTTTGTGAGCAAACCAATAAGTAAAAAGTGGTTTTTGTTCGACCAGTACTAGCCCTGTGCCGGTTTATGATGATATAGGACAGGGATGGCGAACCAATGGCATGCGTGCCACAAGTGGCACGTTTGAAAGTTTTGATGGCACGCACTAAAACAAAATTATTTTTTTTATAAGTTATCTTTTTTGATAGAAATGAATTAAAAATTATTAATCTACACTTAATTTATAATTTATGATATAAATTTGTAGTACTGAATACCTATTTTAGTATGTTAACTAGAACCGTCAAATTATACATTTTATTATTAAAATATCGCATAAATTCTCTCGAAGTATATAAAGATGCGCATTAGATAAAATTTTTTGCGTATCCAGTTTCGCCTTTTAATGTTTTTGCATGTTGTTGTCGTCGCAGCGCTCGAATCAGACGACAGACTGCATTAGTCATTTTTAGTAAACCGTCGTCTTTGAAACTTCAGTGACTTGTTAAAAAATATAACCGTTTATTGTAAATAGATAAAGTGTTATTTTTAGGTAAATATTTTTACATATTATTTCATATTTTATATTCGGCATTCGTTTGCAAGAACATATTGCGTCACGACTGAAGTTTTAACGTGTAACAACCTGAAGGTATTAAAAGTTACTAAACTTATAATTTATTTTGCAAATTTTTGAACAATAAAATATTTTAATATTATAAGAAATTATTTTATCATTAAATCAGTGTAAAATATAAAAATAATTATTAAAATTACCTGAATTAATATATTATTTATTTTTTTCTTGTGTTGGTCATATTTTTAGTACTTTAATATGTGAAGAAATATGTTCTTGCAAACGAATGCAGAATAAATTATTTATTTTATAACAATATCATTAAAATATATATTTTTTAGAATTTCTTATTATGGCTAGTTCAATAAAAAAATCGAAATTATCCGAAACATGTAGTAACAGAGAATTTCAAGCTTGGTGGACCGATAGATACGGTATGATTGAAAAGGACAGTAAAGCAATTTGTATTTTATGTTCTAAAACTGTAGTCTGTAGAACAACTTCAGTAAAGCGGCATTATGAAACCAACCATAAATTTCTTCTCGATCGAAGTGTAGAAGAGGAAAAGGAGTATATATCACGTGCCTTAAAAAATAAAAATGGTGAAACTATTTCTTTAATGAAATATTTTGGAACTCAATCAAACACCACTGCTGCTAGTTATCAAGTTTCAAAAGCTATTGCTCAATATGCGAAACCTTATAATGAAGGCGAATTTTTAAAGGATGCTTGGCTGCAATGTGCACTATACTTATTCGATGATTTCGAAAACAAAGAAAAAATTATCCAAAGAATTAAAGACATGCCGATAGCTAGGAATACAGTGAAAGAGAGAATTTTGGGTATGGCGGAAAATGTATATTTTCAACAAAAAATTAATATAAAGTCTTGCGATTTTATATCTATTTGCCTTGACGAGTCTATCGACGTAACAGGCTCTGCTCGCTTAGCAATTTTTGTACGTTATTTTGTTCAAAACAATATTAAAGAAGAGTTAATAAGTTTATCAACATTAACAACAACAACGAAAGGATTAGCCATTTGTAATGCAGTTATAGATGCATTGGAAAAGAGAGAAATATGTCCTTCTAAAATTGTGTCAGTTACAACTGACCGTGCCCGCAGCTTAACTGGACGGGAAAATGGATTTATAAATTTATTTACAAAACGTATTGGACACACAATTCTTGATTTTCATTGCATTATTCACCAACACGCGTTATGTGCCTAAACAGGTTTAAAAATGTTTGATGATATTTTGAGTTTTGTAACAAAATTAGTCAATTTTATATCAGCACGAGCACTAAATAAAAGAAAATTTCAAGAATTGTTAAACGAAGTAAACTCGTCGTACAATAGCTTACTTTTATACAATAATGTACGCTGGTTAAGCCGCGGAAATGTTTTGCAAAGATTTGTAGATTGTTTGGAGGAAATAAGATTATTTCTAAATAATGAGAACATTATTGACCAATACACTCAATTATTGGATGTAGAATGGCTAGCAAAGTTATATTTTTTCACTGATTTATGTTCTCACTTAAATTATTAAATATAAAACTACAAGGTGTTAATAAAACAGTCATTATAATGTTTGACTTAATCAAAGCGTTCGAAGTCAAATTACAGATTTTTAATCGTGATATTCTTTCAAATTCATATAAATATTTTCCGAATACAAAAAAGTTTTTTTCTGAAAGTGAATGTCACGAAAAGCCAAATAAAGAGTCATTAACGAAAGAATTTTCAACAGTAATTCATCCCTGATTCAGTAATTTTCTGCAAGATTTACGCAGTTTAAAGAATTTGAAGAAACTTTATTTTATATCCTGATACAATACCATTTGAAAAATTAAATTTAAAAGTCCTTGAGTGGTTAAATTTTAATGAATTAGAAATGGAATTAGCTGAATTTCAGTCAAGTACCATATGGAACCAAAAATTTGTTGATTTAAGAAATGATTTAGAAATTATTTAAAGTAATCGATTAAAATAAATAAAATTGCAGAAGATGAAATTCTAATTACATGGAATTCAATTCCTGACACGTTTAATTGTTTAAAAATATTAGCAAAGGCAATTTTATCAGTATTTTCATCGACGTGGGCATGTGAATCTGTATTTTCAGAATTAAATTTTATAAAAAATAAATATGTATAGGAATAGAATGACGGATGAGTCGAGCTCTGCATGAGTACTGTTGAAATTAACTAAATATGAACCAGATATTAAATCTTTATCATCTTGTGTACAGCAACAAAAATCACATTAAAAACAATTGTTTTTAACGTGAATTTTGTTTCTAGCATATTGCTTTATGTAAAACATTGATTAATAAAAAATTGTTTAATGAAGAATTGCTTTTATTTGTTTATTTAATTATACTTACGTATAGTTTCACCACGCTAACATTGCGAATGAAATTTTATTGTGGCACGTTACCTATTTAAAAAAGAATTTTTTTGACTTTGTGGCACGGACACCAAAAGAGGTTCGCCATCCCTGTTATAGAACCATTAAAAAAACATTAAAAAATATATACATAAAGAATTGATCACCTCCTGCTTTTTGCGAGTCGGTTAGAAAGTCTCTAGACAATTCTATGGCCTTTATTAGTTAATTCTTTTATCTTACCTGGTATTCGAAACTTGTCTCTAGTAATTCTAAACACAATAAATATTATTAATGTGAGTTATATAAGGACAAATAGGTACAAATTGTAATTAATATTAGGCATTTTAATTTAGTTGATACGATTTCAGATAGTGTCCGTTAAACGCATGGCTTAAAAAATGGTACTCACACTTATAATAGAGCCGGTCATCTGGAGTACGAAAAAAAGACTAACGAATTGGGCAATTCGTCCACATATAATTAATTAGTTTACGTAACGGATGTAATTAATATCACTTTTACAAGTCTTTAATTTATGTGTCTTTATCGTTTTTTTTACATACGTCTGATATTAATATTTGTTTTCTAGCTTCAATATCGAGATTTTGTAGGTACGCGTATTAAGTTTGTGTTCTTGAGCAACACATGAGGATTAAATCTATATATGTCAATTAAAATAGTCGATTTAGCATTCGAAGACTGATAATTTTATTCAATCATTGATAAGATGTCAAGACACACCGAAATGATTACTTAATGAGTAACGAGAGTTTTGTCAAATAATCTATATATTGGTTATATGTTGGTTCTAATGACTTACATAATTTCTTTTTATACATAAAAAAAAATTGGCAAAGAGTTTCTCTGCTACCGAATATATCCAAGATATATGAAAAAAAATATATATATAAGGGAGATTATATGCATTTATTACAAAGCATAATATTATTACTAACAGATAAAATGGTTATATAAAAGATAAATCAACTTCGAGAGCTGTTTATGATGTTAAGGAAGACGTATTGAGTGGAATAAATGAGGGAGATGAGACTGCGACGGTGTTCATGGATCTATCGAAGGCCTTCGATAGTATCAATGACAGCAAGCTGTTCACCAAGCTGGAACGTATGGGCATCAGAGGCCTATCACTGTACCGAGTTAAGTCGTGTCAAATCGAAAACAACGTGTGGTTGATGAAGGATTTGGTGCAGTAATGTGTTGCGATTGAGCACTCTTAAAAGGGGTGGGCCTCAGGGTTCAGCGCTGTGCCCCTTGCTTTTCCTTGCTTATATCAACGAAGCACCGGCAATTACTAACCACCTAACAACTCTGTATGCGGATGACACTGCTGTGGTTATGATGTTTCGTGGTGATATCAGGGAGAAAATAATAAGAACTATGACATCATTTGAGGAATGGTCTTCCAAAAACGACTTAAAACTTACCCTTTGTGATTAACTTAATTCGTAGTAACAGAAAAGAAATTAAAACTATTAGCGGCTTAATAATAGGATATTGTCTTTTAAGGAAGCATATGTACAGCATGGGCTTGATTAGCGAGCCTTGGTGTAGGAGATGCGAAGAACAGGAGAAGACTAGCTTTCATATAATATGCACTTGCGAAAAACTGAAGGGACTCAGATAGAAACATTTCGGAAGAGATCTATTAGAGCATACGAGAGTACTCAAACCTCCCCTGAGGAGGACACTGCTTTTATCGAGGACACAAGACTAACAGACTGGAACTGAGCTATCTATTGGGGCTAGTACAAAGAGCAGTGTGTTCAACTACCTGGCGTTGCTGTGTCCTATCCAAAACAGAAGAAGAAGAAGATTTGTTTATTCTCCCGAGTTCTGCCTAAGGTACTTATAATATTCTGTTTTCATTAAGTAGTTACTCTGAATGCGTATGGGCTTTTAGTGTTTAGTGTTTAATGCTTACTTAGCGTCTGGTGAACTTTCTTTAAATTGTTGTAATCCTTCCGATAGAAAGGATTTTGCTTTCAGGAAAATTTAAAAAAACCGGTTTTATTATAGCAACTATAAAATACAAAACCATTTGCCCGATATAAATAGCTGCAACTTAGTACATAATGCAATAAAAAGTAAAAGAATAGATTTATTAGAAATTCTAGAAATTAAAAAAGCACACAAACAAAATGTAATAGTCACTAACACACAGCTAGAATTTATAAACACCCCCATCATAGACACCATTGTAAACATCATTTAAGCACCACCTCCTCACAAAACTGGGTATATAAGTTACACAGTTACGTAGATTAAGTTACTTGTAAGAAACTCTTTGACATTGGCATAACAGCCGAAACATATATGTTAGAGAAATATAATCAAATTTGTGAAATATAACCAAGTGTGTTATTCATACTAAGCACATCATTAATTACTAAAATGTTTCGAAGTGTCTGCAGCACCAATTAATTTAAAAAAAAACCGATTATTTGTAAATTTTTTTGGTTTAATTGGTATTTTTTGAATTATATCATTTGGGAAAATATAATCTGCGTTTCCTTACAGTTTGTTTTTGCTTTTATCGGAGTTTAATCATGAAAGAAATGTTAAACAGCGATGTCTTAGTCTTAGTTTTTTATAATGTTCATGTTTTTTGTTGCCAAGAAAATTTTTAACCACATTTTTGAAGGCTATCCATGCTTGTTTTTCTGCTTCCTCCATTTTAGATTCAAAATTTTCATCTTTCATAAGCTTTCTTATATCCGGCCCAACAAAAACACCCTCCTTTATCTTTGCTTCTGGCAAGCGAGGAAACTGGCTGCAAAGATACTTGAAGCACTCTCCATCTTTTTTTAATGTCTTCACAAATTGTTTCATTAACCCTAGTTTTATATGTAATGGAGGAAGCAAAACTTTGCTCGGGTCTACTAAACTTTTTCTTTCAATCCTTTTCATTCCAGTTTTGGCTCATTACTTCCAGTATCATAGTAATCACTTCCCTCATCCAGTTCACTTGCGCATGTACGTGAAACCATTTCATCATCAGATACATCATCTAATGTATCTGGTAGTGAAGGAACAGGTACTTCTGGTCCATGAGGTATAAGACGTGTTGCGGATCGAAGGTTTGGGTAAACGATGTCCTTTTTGTTTTTTAAATTGAATCCGTGTACTACACACGAACAAAAATAACAATCATCGCTATGATTGATCGGTTCTCTCCAAACCATAGGCACTCCAAAGCCAAAAGAATGCTTTTTTCCTTGTGACTACTGGCGAAGCTCTTCAACACACACTGAACAAACCTTATGAGGAGCCCAAAGTTTGTCCTGGTCTCCTAATTTCACACCAAAATGTGCAAAATATACGTTTTTTACAAAATCTGTAATGTTTCTTTGTTGTTTTTTTACTGTAAACTTTCCACAAATATAGCAGAAGGAGTTGGGTACATTGACACAGCCTCTTGATGCCATTGGAATTTAATTTTAAAAAACTCGTAAAAAAAATTAAATTAACTCAGCAACTAATCACAAATGTCAACTAATTACACAAATCCACACCACAGTTGTAAAGAAGATATTGAATGAACTAACTGTTTTGTCTAGAATAGCAATATGTTTGGAGTGGAGGTGGGGAGGTAGACATGCAGTAACAATAAGATGATGAGTCATGTCTTGCGAGATGCTCAATTATTTCTATTTGTAACTTCTTTATCATAAATCTAGTGTATGTTTATTCAGAATATCAACTTATTGCATCATCATAAGTAAAAAAATTATAATAGTTTATTTAAACAACGGTTTAACAAAATTGTCCTTTTCAAAAAGATTAATACATGCAGATAGGTCAAAAAACCCCAGATTGTAAAAAAACCTTACGTGATGGAATTTTTTTAAATAATTTTCCCATTTTCAGCACCAAAAAATCTATTGAAATCACTGTATTAAATCCAGACAATTTTACCATCGCAGGCCTGTGTTATTCGTTATTAAAATAAGCATTCAGGTTATTCACACTCTAGAATAACTTAAATATCTACTTTCTACTATGAAACCAGGTATTTTTCTGTATTATCCGGTAATAAATTTTGCCTTCTATCTGACAAAATAGTTTTATAATGCAAGAATGATCGCTCAATATTGCAAGAAGTTACTGGTGCATATTTTAAGGCACTTGTTTGTTAAATATTTAAAGATATTGTCCCCACACCCTCTTTATGAATTGCTGCTGCATCTATAATTGTTTGAATTCCAGGATTTCTGGCCACCACGTCCTTTAATTTCGTTTGGGTTCTTTAGCCACGTCACCGGAAATAGCTAGTTTAGCACCCCCAAAAATATTAGTATATCTAACCATATCTTTTGTTACTTGTGGCAAAGTTGAATAACTTGTTTTAATAAAAATTAATTCACTTTTTACCGCATTATTGCGAAACGTTCCTTGTAATTTCGTAATGGCCTGGACAAAAGCTGAATCAAAAGCATCCACGACCTAGTAAGAGTTGGAATAAATTAGTCGACTTAATGTGTAAATATATTACCTACCTATTTGATTCGATCAAAGTGAAACGGATAAAATAAACAGCCGGAGAGCCAGGATCCCCAAAGTGTGAGTATTGTCTCAGGATCAATGGTAAATCTGGAAGAATGTCTTTATATGCAGCTACTCGTAACGGCACCTTCAAGAATATAGGAAAATCAACTTTTTTTTAATTTTTACAAGTCGAGTTTTGATCTTTACCTTTCTTTGTCGAGGAAATTAATTTATTAACAGGTGAAAATTCTTCTCTCTCTCTTTCACATATTCTATGCAATCCATGAGCTAAACAAGCAGCATGTGTCATAGTTGGGTAAAATACTTGAAGAACTTCACCAGTCTTTTTCATATACAGTACGGCATCCGAAAGAAATAATAAAATGTTATTTTTTTTTGACTCCTTCAAAGTACAAAATATTTAGTGAGACAGGGTAATTATAATTTAAAAAAAAAACATTATTATTGGTGTTGTCGAGTTCCTTCGATGCCAAAAGCTGAGAATTTCCAGTCTCTTCCCCGGTAAGTTTCCAAACTATCATATTTGCTATATAGCGACCCTTGGCATCTGTAGTTTCATCAACTGAGATCCCAATATAATTCTCGGAAATATCTTGAATCTGAATTCCTATTATTCTCTGTGAATGGGCCGAATAAGAAATTCCATATTTTAACAAAAAAATTGTCACTTACGGATTCATAACAAGTGTGTAGATAATTCTTGCGTAATGTAGATTCATCTTTTGTTGTTATATATATCTTTTGTATATCTTTTGTAGTTATTAAAAAATCTTCTAAAACTGAATATTTCAATTTCTTTAAAGGAATATCTGCTGCAACAAATGCATCAGATAATTTTAAACAAAATTTAAATTTAGATGGTCCAGATTTTGTATTGGGATCGCTGAGAAAAGTATTTAATAGTAGCAGTACCTCGTTACTTTTTAAATTTTTTTAAACTCTACCACTACATAGATATTGTGTTACAAGATACTTCTTTGTAGCATTTATCTAAAAAGTTAAAATAGGACATTAAAACGACGCAAATTTAAAATCTGAAATACCGGTTTGGAACAAGCTTGACAAAATACATTACTTCCATCGATCCTTAAATTTTTGTCCAATTTACTCCACTTTTCAACTTGGCAAGTTGTAAATTCGGCTCCTTTTATATACAATTTAAACTTGGATTTTAAACATTTTAAAAGCCGAAGTAACTGTAACTGTAACTGTAACTGTAACTGTAACTGTAACTGTAACTGTAACTGTAACTGTAACTGTAACTGTAACTGTAACTGTAACTGTAACTGTAACTGTAACTGTAACTGTAACTGTAACTGTAACTGTAACTGTAACTGTAACTGTAACTGTAACTGTAACTGTAACTGTAACTGTAACTGTAACTGTAACTGTAACTGTAACTGTAACCGTAACTGTAACTGTAACTGTAACTGTAACTGTAACTGTAACTGTAACTGTAACTGTAACTGTAACTGTAACTTTAACTGTAACTTTAACTGTAACTTTAACTGTAACTGTAACTGTAACTGTAACTGTAACTGTAACTGTAACTGTAACTGTAACTGTAACTGTAACTGTAACTGTAACTGTAACTGTAACTGTAACTGTAACTGTAACTGTAACTGTAACTGTAACTGTAACTGTAACTGTAACTGTAACTGTAACTGTAACTGTAACTGTAACTGTAACTGTAACTGTAACTGTAACTGTAACTGTAACTGTAACTGTAACTGTAACTGTAACTGTAACTGTAACTGTAACTGTAACTGTAACTGTAACTGTAACTGTAACTGTAACTGTAACTGTAACTGTAACTGTAACTGTAACTGTAACTGTAACTGTAACTGTAACTGTAACTGTAACTGTAACTGTAACTGTAACTGTAACTGTAACTGTAACTGTAACTGTAACTGTAACTGTAACTGTAACTGTAACTGTAACTGTAACTGTAACTGTAACTGTAACTGTAACTGTAACTGTAACTGTAACTGTAACTGTAACTGTAACTGTAACTGTAACTGTAACTGTAACTGTAACTGTAACTGTAACTGTAACTGTAACTGTAACTGTAACTGTAACTGTAACTGTAACTGTAACTGTAACTGTAACTGTAACTGTAACTGTAACTGTAACTGTAACTGTAACTGTAACTGTAACTGTAACTGTAACTGTAACTGTAACTGTAACTGTAACTGTAACTGTAACTGTAACTGTAACTGTAACTGTAACTGTAACTGTAACTGTAACTGTAACTGTAACTGTAACTGTAACTGTAACTGTAACTGTAACTGTAACTGTAACTGTAACTGTAACTGTAACTGTAACTGTAACTGTAACTGAAACTATAACTGTAACTGTAACTGTAACTTCTGGCCACGATTTCAGTCGCCGGAAGAAGCAATTTTGATTGTCCCAACTGAAGACTGGAATAACTGCTTTAACAATTAATTTGAACGAATGTAGAAGTGCATCAATTTTTTGTAATTTGAGTCGAGCCACTATTTAATTTTATGCCTATATGCAACACTAAAATGATATCTCTCGTATTACTATTATATTGCTTTTAGTATTTCCTGTACTTGTGTATATCTAAGTGAAAATAAAGACATTATTATATTAATTCAAGTTTATTTTTTTTCCTTTGTCTTATTAATAAGCTGGTTGCATTACGCAAAATGTTAAGCAAGACTATCATCAAAATGACGTTACTATATGACACATAAATAAAAAATTAAGAATCCTATCTGCAATAAAAATTATTTTGCTGTAACTCCAACTAAAGTATATTCATTAAATTCATTGCTAAAATATCTGATATCTTTCATAACATTGGTGCAATATGAGTTGCATGTGTTAATTAATTATACAATAAGAAACAACATTAATACATAAAACAGCATCTTAAAGGTCTTCTTAGCGTTATTCTTATCTGTATGCCGTTACTGCATGTACATACATATACACGTAGTACAGACATACAGGCTAATGGCTTATTACATGCAAATATTCATCCGCAATATATCATAGTTCGTTTAATGCGTTCATTTATTTTAATATTGCGTTAACGATCGACCACGAGTACGAAAACACCTCGCCTTACAACGAGAAAAGAACATCAACAAAAATAAATTATTAATTAGCGGATTCCGCGAACCAACCCGATATATGTTCTTAGGTATGTATACCAGACGCCGCATGGCGAGTTAATACACCACGTTACAATTTATTAATACATGTACGTATGTACTTTATATTGAAGAATACTTGAGCGATTTTAGTAAGAACTCCTTTTTTCGCTTTTTTACGTATGTCGAAACCTGTTTTCTTCACAAGTTCTAGTTAGTAGATATCAAGCTACTTCTTATAGAAAGGAAATCGCATCTATCAAGCGGTTTTTCCTAGATTTTCATCTGTTGTTCTTTCTTTTTGCTTTTCAATTTTAGACTATTTTGATCAACCTATTATAACAAGTTTTGAAGTTTCTCTTTAAAAAAATGGTCGATTCATTACTTCACATTCATTTCTGTCCTTTTTATTCCTCATTAATGAAGTTCTTTCTCCTCCACAGTTTTACTATTCTTGTTGCTTCAGAGATTCTTTAGCAAAATTTAAGGAAAAACTGAAAATCGTAAAATAACAAATACAGTCATATTAACAAAAAGGTTGACAATCTAAAGCACAAAATCATTAAAATATTTTTTTATGAATGAAATTTTACTACAGACGATAGCGTTCAAGTTACATATAGAAGAGCGGTGGGTCAACAGTGTTCATAATTTAAACATGTTTGTATGTTATGCTTATTTTTTTTATTATATACAATACCAGTGTTGTAAAATAAACAACATTAAGTGGGGTGTTCTGTGTTTGTTAACCCATTAACCGCCAACGTTGCGAAAACGCAACAGAATGTATATATATTTTTTTAATCATTGAAAGTTATACTGTAAATGATTTGTTTTAACGTGATGACAGTGTAAAGTACCATCAATATATATGTACTTTTACATTGAATTGATTAATATGAATTGATACAGATGTCGTAATAATTCCACCTAATGTCGATGAATTAATTTGGGATAACGTGTAGAAAAGCCATTATTTTAATCGATATTTTTATCTTATAAATAAATGTTTACTTTTATTATATTTGTCGTTTTAAGCCCTGTCTATAGTTTAATAAAACGTTCCATTCATTAATCGATGTGTCAAAGAAATATAAAGTATATTTTGTACTTGCCTTTCGTAAATTTAAAACGCAGGTGCAGTAGGTTACTACCATTCATCCCGACAACGACTAGATGTTTATATTTCGGAATATATTGATCTTTTACTTATTACGAATTGAAAAACGAAAGAATAACTTATTAGAAAACAAAAATTACCTTCTGTTTGCAATAAATCTGCGATTTGCATTAATGACAGCATGAAATTATTTCTACAATTGTTTCATCGTTATTCCTTCGATTTTTATTAAGTCCTGTTCCAGCTAAGAAAAAGTTGTTCCATATAAGAACGAAACTGTCACAATGCATTCGGAAAGCTAATTTTATTTGTACGATTAACGAAAGTTGTATTTTTTTTACTTAAACACCTCGTATTGTCGATTCTTCAGTCTATAAAGCTGTTAAATACACCATCATAGAAATACATGTAAAAATTGCAGCGCTTGTTGCCACAATACACGTTAATATTTAGAATCAAGGATGACAAAGGGAATGTCATTTTGTTGTTGGTAGATATTAAAAAATATTGGCATTACCTGAAGTACCTTGAAATAACTTCTTTTGTGTTGTTTTTTTAAATTTATCGTGAGTTTTTGAAAGACGTGTATTTAAAAAATATATATTTTTTTTATAAACTCAAAATATTTCTTTACTTTACTTCCTTCTCACTCCCTTCTTACAATAACAAGCAATTTCGATGTTTCGTATCTAACAGGCGTCCCGTAACGGCTAAGTTTATTTTTATAATGAAGTATTTTTAATGAATATTAATAATTAATAGAACAATAAACATTAACAGACTATGTAAATCGGTAGTACTAAGAGTGACCGACAGAACAAGAAAATTTGTCAGAACAAAATAAACTTGATTTTGCCTACATAAATTCGCCCCCTCTTTTAACCAATCATAAGCTTTTATTTTAAGTACTACCTATCCCAACTGATCAATCTTCTTTGGAATGGCATATAGGATAATATTGCTGTGAAATAAACTTTGGGTGAAAATTAAAAATACAATTAATAACGTAGAAATTAATTTAAACATAATTGGACAAGCAAAAACAAATTATAAAAAGAAATCAACCGAGGTTGTGTATTTTAAATGCACCTGCTATATCATATATTAATGTAGTATTAAAAATTTTAGATCAATGTTTCCAAGAATTTATATGTAAACAAAGTAATTTATCTCAATAAATTTTCGGTTAATTAGATTATTAAATGTTTAGAATGCAAGTAAATTAATAAAGCAAGCAGCATAAAATGTAAATAAAAGCAATTAATGTAGCAAATATTACGATGTAAATAAAAACAATAAAGAATATCAGGGACGCATGCTCAATGTCGACAACGTCGATGTGTGACAGGCATACGAATAAAATCAAACGACAAGACGACGCCATATACAGGGTGCGGCAAAATAACCTCCCTATTTTTTGACGTAAATAAAAAAAGCATTTTTCCAGATAAAAGAATTTTATTTTTACCAACTTATTCTTTAACACGGGAATTTCTTTTTACTTGGTTTTGAAAATAATATCTGACAAATGGTGGCCGTGGGCTCGTGGACTCTTTTTCCTCGCGAATTGCTTCTTTCAGGTCTAGCAGGTTTCCGGGACGATCTTTGAACAATGCTGTCTGGTGGAAGACTTTCCAAGATGAGTTGACATGCTTCCGTGCGACTCTGGTTGAGACAGTTCTTGCACAACAACCATCTTGTAAGGATGGAAATGAAGATCCTTGTGTAGGATTTGACGAACACTACGGTCAGACATTCGAAGGGCGGCTGCATGTTTACGAGCTGATCTTTTAGGAGACTGCAAAACTGATTGTCTAACCGCATTGATGTTTTCAGGTGTACGGGCACTACGAGGTCTTCCACCCCGTTTTTTAACAACAGAAACAGTCTCTCTAAAGTTTTTTACCCACAACAAAGTAGACTTTCTGTCCGGTACCGACTCGCGCGGAGGAATTTGAAATCGTGTTCGAGAAGCACGCTGTGCCGTGACAACCGACTCATTGTTGCGAATGAACGCTTCGACCGCATAAGCTCTGTGCTCGTTCATCCACGCCATGATGGCGACTGGTGCCTACGCGCCGAATGCAACGTAAGCTTCCCACTCTCCTGCGTCGACTGCTGGTATCTCCACTACTCTAAGTGTCTCCAGTTACTTACTACCGAGCATCGAAAATATGGAGGTTATTTTGCCGCACCCTGTATGAGCAAACCCAAAGGAAGAAAGAGAAAGAAAATACTACGGGAAAACGATGCTCCTACTGGATTCGAAAAAAATGTCAACACGAATGAACGTTGTTTTTGGAAGACGAGACAAAAAAAGGGCTCATTTTCCCACAACAAATTTTTCGAATATCAAAATTACAACAAAAAGAAAAAAAACGTAAACAAAGAGACAACACCTAGAGATGGAAAATTTAAAACTACCCACGATGGATAAAAATACTTAGGGATGAAAATATTAAATATGTAAATTAAATAAAACAGAAAAAAATAGGGTAAAGTGGGGAGGAAGTTCGAAGAAAACTGAATAGCAAGAGAATAAATAGGACCAGCACAGAGATTTTTCATTCATTCACTGATATATTTTCGACTTCATAAATTTAACTTGGACGTATATTGATAGAGACTGATTTAAAAAAAATGAAAAGCTAAATTAGAATATAATATAATTTAAACATTTTAAAGCCTATCGGTAAAAATATTTATGTAAGAGTGAACAACAGTTTAATTTAGAATTTTCCTTTATTACTCTCATTTTACTATTGTCATTATTATTTATTGACACTATTGCATAAGAGAAATAATGTATAAGGAGGAGTTTGAAAGTTTATATGCCGGAATTGAGTCCGAGTAAGTAAAACTGTATACACGATAAAAATTTGGAGTATATAGAGTAATTAAATTAGAAAAAAGTGCATGTGGATCATTATTTTAAATAATTAATCAGTAATAAATACATGATTAGAGTGTATCTTAGTCCAAATATATGAAGAGGAAGTCTCAATATTTTCGAAATATCTGTGCCATTTTAAATTTAAGATTCCTAACGTTCAGCGATAGGCGCGGAAATGAGAAAATAATTATACAGTGTGAGGATAAGCATCCTGCTTCTGTAGGGACTCGTTTCCCACTTAAATAGGCGCTGAATAACACACCCGCTTTGTAGAAAATCATCAGTCGAGACCAGAGATCCACATTTTAGGCAGAGACAGGCTTTTAGTATTAATCCCTGCAATCGAAGGGCAAATGCCTCCTTTTGCGAGTGAAATCCTTAAGAGTCTTTGTTTGCGAGATTCATTTGAATCAATGTCACAACTCCAATACTATCCGTGGACTTACTAAGAAATATTTGTATTACAAGGTTGCATTAATAGTTTAAGATATAGGTTAATGAAATGAAATGTGAAAATTCAAACGAGCAATAAAATATTTTAAACGATTACTTCTTGTTGTTTCATTTCTTTGCATTTACCTTGGACGCTAGGACTAGTTGTGTAGAACCAAAAAGATAGCCCTAAGATACTCTAAGATTATACCGAGCCTCAACAAGAATATCCTTGTGTAACTGCCTCCACAAATCATTCATTTAAATAAATTAAATTTGAAAGAAAAGTTCACAGCAATATGTCAATGCCTCTGTGGCTTTTTCTGCTGTTAATTTGAAATGATTTGGAATATGTTAGGCAATCGTTATAAATTTTCTCTTGCCTTCGTCATCTGCATCATTTGCATAGCATAAATGATTTCTAGTATTTGCCGATTCCGTATCCTAGAGCACAAAATTTCGCAGCGTCCATGTTTTTATTCATGAGAAATTATCGATAATTTTTAAAAATTTTTTAATTTATTTTGGAGCCTGTTGAGCACTAGAGGTACTTATTGAAAGACCGTGTATGTAAGTAAGTAAAGTGTTGTAGTCGTTTAATATACCGTATATTTATAATTCATACAGAGATATTTCATAAATTATAATACTCGCTTGTAAGTATCTCCGATGGATTTTTTTTGCTTCTTCTGAATCAATCAAATTGTCAACACCTCCTTTTACGGAGAAGAGGCCGGAAAGACGATTAATGGTGACCAAAAAGAATCAACGACAAGTGGTTGGATTCTCTTTACAAAGCGTTAATTTTCAAAATAATGTGACATCATTCCTAATAATTACGTTTTTGTTTTTATTGCCGGCTCGCATAAATTACCAGAATTACGAGTAAGCCGCAATTTATATTACATAATATTAATTTGAGAAGAAACGCACGAGGAAAAGAACGAAAAAAATTAATAAATGCGTCGAAAGGAGGTAGAAATAAACCATACCATAAAAAAAGCATTACGAAAAAAGGAAAGGATTACAACATGGGTAGTTTACAAGATTACCTGCGCTCATAAATCCTGGTGTCGTCCTGAAAAGTAATCTCGGTTTCACTATTTTTTAATGTAATATAAATTTGCCAGCATTTTAATAAATCATCCCGCATACACAAAATTTTCATGATTTATGTACGGTGGATTGCGGACGAACTGGTCGTGTTTAATGTCAAATAAGGAAAATAAATTTCGATATAAAATGCGCTCCATAATGGTCACACGACACTGTGATAATTAATTTTGATGTGATGTACCTTAAGAATCGTCGTCTTTCCTTTCGTTGTATGAATCTGTATGTCGTAAAGCGAGTTATTATCGGATGGCAACAGTCCTGCTTTGAAATTCGATGAGTCTTAACCAGTGGCGGTCGGTATATAAGGGCTGCGGAACTGTAGCACGTACTATCAATCCATTCGATGTTTTGACTTACGGCATTAATTTTCATCCATATGAACCAAATAAACACTTCTGGCTCAAATTAATTACTTATGAAATAGAATTGTATTTAAAAGTAAACTGCTTTTAGATTATGTTTATATCCTAAATATTCTAAATTTTATGACATTTTTTATTCATTAGCTAAAATTAGCTATATTTATTAAAATGATTTTTAATGAAACATCAAGAACAACATGGTCATGAATGAAATTTTCTGTGATGTGAATCATTCAGCTCATAATATGTAGGTTGTGTATTTATTCAAAGAACCAAAATATTCAAGAACAAATCGTGCCAGTCTGAATATCGAAAACATAAATTGTATTTATTTACTATAAAAGCTTCTTTAATATAGAAGAACTATGGCAAATTTAAAACGATCAAATCTCCTTCAAATAATATTTTAAAATGCAGTAATAGAAGACCGGAATAAAATTCGGCCTGTATATTGTAAAAATTAGCACAACCTATGATTTTCATTCGTTAAGTATTAAATATATGTGAATATTTACTTGATGAAGGGCTGCTACCGTGCATAGTCCGCAATTTACTCCAAATAGTAACATACGAGGATAAAAAGTCTTTCTTTGGAGACTGTGGTTCAGTAAAAACTTAAAAAAAGGTATATAACCCCTTACCACAATTACTAATCGTATCCGAAATACGTATTTCGACAACTAAGTTGTCATAATCAGTAGGTAAAAGTACTAATTAAAGTGTGGTATATGGGCACAGTAAAGCTAACACATATAGTAACGCAACAACTGTACACGGCGTCCACGTATGCACTGACTTAAAAATAAAAATATATCGACTAAAAATTACGACAACTTACTTCTCTTAAGAAAACGGTAACCACATGTGTTTATTCTCTCTTCGGACGCCCTCTACTTTCTACCTCTTTTCCAATAATGAAAAGAGACAACTATATGCAATAGGATCGTTGTCTACGTTAATCGTATTGCGTATGTTTTTAACAATATGTATACTTTCACATACGTTTACAAGTTTGACAAGTTTTAACCCTTTAATCGACATATTGTGTTCTGTATTTAAGGAATTATTGGCCACGTTAGATTTTTCTGATCTATTGTTTTTAATATGTGATATGTGTTCTTTAAACCGGGTTATTGTTGATCGTTTCGTTTGGCCTATATATTTCAAATTACAAAAATCGGAATTAATTTCGTATATACCTGATTTCAAATTCAAATTAACTTTATCTTTGGTTTTTTCTAAGAGACTTTTGATGGTATGTTCGGACCGAAAGGCAACTTGGAGACCTCCTTTTTTAGCAACTCTATTAATGTTTCTCGTGATAGGATGGTATGGTAAATACATGTACTTTTTCTCCTGGTTATATTGAGATATCAAACTCCTATATACCCAAGATTCCTCCTTTTTTGAACTCCAGGTTTTAAAACTAAGGAATTTTCCAAGACAGTCTTTTTTGCCTGAAATGTCTGATTTATTGTCGTTTTATTATCTGTAATAAAAAATTATAAAGAAATAACTACTCGTTTTGAAGAAATGTCTTCTTAAAAATAGTTATCACTCGACTTGAATCGCTTAAGTGAAGTTGTATTTTTCTCGTGAAAATGCAATTTCCATATTTGATAGAAAAATAATTGTTCATTAATCATTTAATGTCGAATAGGCTTAAAATTCTCGGACTTTCTATCATTAGAATAGTCCGTTTGTATCAAAGCATTAATGGTCTTGATCGAACACGCACAATCGGTAGCCCCGGGGTCACCAATGAAAGAGAAAACGCACCGTTACGTAACAAAACATCGAAACTGACATAACAATGTCACTGCTATCTAAGAGCATTTCTCAAAGCAATTTCTGACACCATTCGGTGAAGTCTTGCGGCTTATTTAAACAGCAGAAGAATGACATCCAGCTTACTTGGGTAAGGAAGAGGTATCGAAGAATGGAGCCTCGGTGGAGCAACGTCTTCTTTTTGAATGAAACAAGATTTGGTTTAGTGAGTGACAGTAAACATCAGGGTCTGGAGAAAGCCTGTAAGGAAGTAGATTCTTACCAAACAACAATGGTAATGATTGTTACTGAAATTCCGGGCGGGAACCGCGTCTTTGGGACTGCTTCCTTCTTGACCGACGTTTTGTCCACTATTGCAAGGGACACCTCATGGATGCTACTATTTTCGGTTTTAGTAGAGCAACATTAGTAGTAGCCTTGAAGCTGTTCTTTGCAATAGTGTATGAGACGTCGGCTAATAAGGAAGCAGTGCCAAGGATGTGGTTTCATCCAGGTATTTGAGAAGCAATCACGAGCAACGACTACGGATAGAGTACGGTAATACGAGGTGCATTCAAGTTCTAAGGCCTCCGATTTTTTTTCTCCAGACTGGAAAGAGATAGAAGCATGTGCATTGTTTTAAAATGAGCGTGCGTTCGTTGTCAATACGTCACAGAGATGGCAGCACTGTACGGCAGATGGAATTGTAGCGGCAGCGTCGAGAATAAGAACTGTTTTAGATACTTAAAATGGCTACGTTTTCTTTATTTGAACAGCGTGCAATCATTCGTTTTCTGAATTTGCGTGGTGTGTCACCAATTGAAATTAATCGACAGTTGAAGGAGACATGTGGTGATGGAGTTATGGATGTGTCGAAAGTGCGTTCGTGGGTGCGACAGTTTAATGAAGGCAGAACATCGTGTGATAACAAACCGAAACAACCTCGGGCTCGCACAAGCCGGTCTGACGGCATGTTCGAGAAAGTGGAGAGACTTGTTTTGGGGGATCGCCGAGTGACAGTTGGAACAGATCGCCTCCAGTGTTAGCATTTCCGTGGGTTCTGTGCACACAATCCTGCATGAACACCTGAAAATTCGAAAAGTGTCCTCCAGGTGGGTGCCACGAATGCTGACGAACGACAACAAGGCTGCTCGTGTGGCATATTGCCAAGCAATGTTGACGCGCAACCAAGGCATGAATGGGACTTTCTTTTCGTCGATTGTGACAATGGATGAGACGTGGATGCCATTTTTCAATCCAGAAACAAAGCGCCAGTCAGCTCAATGGAAGAACACAGATTCACCGCCACCAAAAATATTTCGGGTAACCGCCATTGCTGAAAAAATGATGGTGTCCATGTTCTGGAACAGTGAGGGCGTAATCCTTACCCATTGTGTTCCAAAGGGCACTACGGTGATAGGTGCATCCTACGAAAATGTTTTGAAGAACAAGTTCCTTCCTGCACTGCAACAAAAAAGTCCGGGAAAGGCTGCGCGTGTGCTGTTTCACCAAGACAACGCACCCGCACATCGGGCTAACGTTACGCAACAGTTTCTTCGTGAAAACAACTTTGAAGTGATTTCTCATGCTCCCTACTCACCTGACCTGGCTCCTAGTGACTTTTGGCTGTTTCCAACAATGAAAGACACTGTCCGTGGCCGCACATTCACCAGTCGTGCTGCTATTGCTTCAGCGATTTTCCAGTGGTCGAAACAGACTCCTAAAGAAGCCTTCGCCGCGGCCATGGAATCATGGCGTCGACGTTGTGAAAAATGTGTACGTCTGCAGGGAGATTTCGTCGAGAAGTAACACCAGTTTCATAGTTTTCGGGTGAGTAGTTAGTTAGAAAAAAATCGGAGTCCTTAGAACTTGAATGCGCCTCGTATTTTAGAGAATTATAACGAACGGTTATCGACCACACTTGTTTCCGCATCACAAAACATGACAGATAGCATGTATGACCAAGGCATTATCCAACCGATTGTCTATTCAATGAAGATTTTGAATTAGTGAAATATTATGAGCAAGTAAAAGACCTAGAAGCGCTTGGAAGACACATATTTACTATTGATAATGCACGTGAAGCATCACATTCAACTAATGTTTGTAAATGGCTGGATGTAGCTACAGGTTCTCGCTTAGAAGAGAAAACTTCTATAACAATGATAAATGTTGCTGTACTAGATCTTTTACAACTTGTTGGCGAAACATATTAAAGCTATTATTTAAAATTTTTAAAATAATATTCAAATTTACTAATTTTATTTGTCCATGAACTACGTCAAAGTAAGTGAATTCTTACTTTTTAAGTTGAATATTAACTAGAAAATTATGGACAATTTATATTGAATAGGGCGTATAAATAATAATAGTATTAGTGTAAGTGAAAATTAATTTGGGCTTGTAAGGACATTGACTTTCAAATCAAGTAAATATCATAATAATTTACTATCCATTATGATTTCTGCTCATACCTTCTTTTTACTTTCATTAAAATAGTTGCAAGGTCACACGAGTAAGAAAATAGACGTGGCGAAAATCGAAGATCAAAGGAACCGCCGAGTTTAAAAGACATTCACCTCCACGAACGAAGTAAAGAATTGCAAAAAAATCTTTTCTATTCGTGCCTTGTTGTGACTGTATTGTAGTGTGACGTAATATGAATAGCTTTATAGTGTACAGTCGTCCAAAATTGAAAGTTTCCTGTTTAAGAGTTTAATTTTTACACCAAAAGATATGACATATACATGTACTCTCCGGATGTTTAAAAATATTTAAAATTACGCAGATACTTTGTTTATAATTATGACTTATTCACGAGAGATGCTATTCCGAAGTTATACCTAACAGATAAAGTAGCAACATGTACAGTATATATCGAATAGCGTCCGATTGATCCAGGAGTATCGCGAGAAGGCGTACTTAGTTCAGTGTTATATTAAGCATCGCATTTACTTACTCTTAAGCTAACTATTACGGAACATGTGCTAGTAATAAAGCTATTTTGACATCTCACATTAATTTTCCTCACTGAAATCTGAAAATCAGCGAAACCAAACAGATTAAATTCAGGATTGGTAGCAGCAATGAAGACGGAAAGCTAAAAAAGAAAATTGTCTAGGTACTAGTTTTCTTGAATAAAATAAAATTAAAAAACCCTTACCACAATAGAATTTAATGATTCTAAATACGTATTTCTACAACCACGTTGTCATCTTCAGTAGAAAAAACAGTGTAACACTTGAACGCACAAAAACACTCACAGAAGGATTGTTCTGAACGTCTTCTAGTTTAACACTAAATTCTTCAATCTTAAATGCTACAAAAATTACCTACATTTTGGTAAACCCCACCTATTCATGCAAGAGCATTAACCCATTATTTGTAAATTCTATAGAAAAACCGTTTAGAAATATTATAAAAGCCGTAATTTAACATACATTAAGAATCCAAATATGAAAATAATCCTTAAATTATGTTGAAATATAAATTTGGAAATTAATGTTGAGTCAGAATATTTTAATGGCAAATATTGTAATGAAACGAATTTAAAAATAAATTCCATGAATTCGAATATTTTTTTAATAGTTTTACTATTTTTGTTGCTTTAATAACAGCTAACTGTCAATTAACTCAAATAAAGAAGAACCTGGTATAGGACCCAAATCTGCGTTAATTACGTTATTCCTATTTTTAAAGATAAAAATGCTCTCAAAACTATCTAATTCGCGGGGGCGTGTGACGTTTTTTTATTAATCTTAGACAGTCAGATGTTACGTTGTGATCTGCTTCAAGAATATGTCGGGCAACACTTGATTTTTCCGGTCTATTGAATCTAATATGCGAAACATGTTCTTTATAACGAGTTAGAATCGAACGTTTTGTTTGGCCGACATATTTTGTATTACAATCCTTACAATTTATTTCATAGATTCCAGATTTGTTGTCTACCTCAACTTTGTCCTTCGCGTTGCCTAAGAGAGATTTTAGGGAGTTATTCGACCGAAATGCTACTTGAACATTATACTGTTTAAAGGTTTTACTTAAATTTTTCGTAGTTTCGTGAAACGGTAAACTAATAAATTTTTTGCTCGAATCAATTTGAGGTAGCAAACATGTGGAATCCTGAATTGTTTCTCTTACTTTATGTTTTCTAACTAGCTTGTTTATTATTTCTGATTCGAAACCGTTGTAACTCGCGATTTTCTTAATTAAAGTTAATTCCTTTTCAAATCTATCCTTTGTCAATGGCATGCTTAACAAACGATTGATAAGAAAATTGAAAGAGGCGCTCTTGTGCTGATAAGTATGGTTTGAATCTGCGGTTATAAATCTGTTGACGTTGGTTTCTTTTCGGTAAATATCAAACTCTAAGTTTTTGTCATTCCTAATTACTAAGGTATCTAAAAATGGCAAACCTCCGTTGGTTTCCTTTTCAACCGTGAATTTAATACTAGGAAATTTTGAATTTAATTCTGTTACAAAATAATCAAGTCGCACTTATTGGTATCAAAAATTGCAAACACATCGTCTACATACCTGACCCATATGTTTGGAAAATATTTGGCTGACTTTTTAAACTCAATCTCAAAGTGACTCATAAATAAATTCGCGATAAATGGAGACAAGCAATTACCCATGGCTGTACCCTGTTGCTCTTCAGAACTTGCCTTCGAATTGGAAGCAATTTTGGGCCATACAAAGGCTTGTTAACTGCAAATATTCATTTATTTTTTCCTTTTCAACGTGATTGCTTGAAGTAATTCAGACAAATATTTTAACGTTTCTGGGATAGGTACTGAAGGAAACAAGGACGTTACATCGAATGAAACCAAAATGCCACCATCTTCCAATCGACAATCTTTAACTTTCTGAATAAATTCTAAAGAATTATTGACCGATAAAGTTACTGGTTTTTCTGGTAAAGTTAGTTAACTAGTTTTGTTAATGACTGTTGACTATAAATATCTTTGGTTACACCTGGGTAGAAAAATGTATCTTCCCGAAAAGTAAACAGTTAGTTTACTTACTATTAGGCTAACTATTACGGAAAATATGCTGGTAATAAAGCTATTTTGGCATGTCACAGTAGTTCTTCTCAGCTGTTTCTCTCTGTTTTTGCTGATGAAAATCAGCAAAAACAGATTAAATTCAGGATTGGTAGCAGGAATGAAGACGGAAAGCTAAGTAAATCTATATATGTAACCTTTACTATGAAAAAAGAGAATTGCCTACCAGTTTTTTATTGACTGTCAGTTATAGGTATCTTTGGCTACACCTGTGCAGAAGAATAATGTTATGCAAACATATCTTTCCGAAAAGTAAGCAGTTAGGTATAAAATTCTCGAATGTGAGGTAAAAGTATCAGATGATGATTGAAAGAAACCTCTTCGCCTACAAAGCTTCTCTTTCTTATTATTTTTTGGGTGGGCTCCAGCACATTTAGGCATTTGAGCACAGTGCGATTTGTACCACCCCCAATATATCTCTTAGTTCCACTCCGTTAGCCTTGTGTCCTTGATAAAAGCTACCATCCTCCTCAAGGGAAGTTTGAGTACCTCGTAGCATTCAATAGATCTCTTCCGAAGTGTTTCTGTCTGAGTCCGTTCAGTTCCTCACAAGTGCATATTACTTGAAGGTTAGTTTCCTCTTGTTTTTAACATTTCCTAGACCAGGCCTCGCTAACCGAGCCCATACTGTATAGATGCTTCCTGAAATGACAATGTTCGGTTATTAACCAGGTAATAATTTTAATTTATTTTTTGTTACTATGAATCACGTTGTCTGAAAATCTACCAAGCTTATATGGAATCCAGTTGTGGAGAAGTGCGACCAAATCCAATGTAGAAATTTTTCAGATTTCAGAACTGCTTTTGGCATTAGTGGGTGCGCTATTACATATTTCTATTTCTTTCAAAATCGCGATCGTCATGATATTTGTATATTTTCTGTGGAAGTATGGAAAAGTAAGCAAAGATTGTCTTAAGACCCATCTTAACACAAAGGTTATTAACAATAGAGATGGTTAAAAATACACAAATCTATGGCTTTAATTCGTTTCTAATGATAATGTGTACAGATAAAATAAAAAGAAAAGGATTAAGAAACAAATTAGAAATAAAAGTATTGATGGAAAGCAAATTAGAATTACTTGTATACATGATTAAAATGGAGCATGGAAAAATTAAGAGTATATGAGAAGTATATAGGCAATAAGAAGACCAGACTATGTAAAACCTGTAATAGCGAAATAATAGATTCCGTACAAAGAGGAGGCAAGACATTAATCTCGACACCTTACGGTAACAGAACCAGTATTAAATAAGTCGAATATACCAAAAAATATAGCATATCAATGCGTAACATATCAAGCGCATACGTTTAATGTGTTACCCATCGATATCCTACATTTTTTGGTATAGTGAGTCTTCTAGCTACGAGTTAATGGACTACACTAATATGCGTGTTTCTTTTCTCTTTGTGTAATGGCGTAATCATTCAAGTGGAAACCGCTTTTGTTGGAGGGTCTCTTTTGTCATCAGGTGTGACGAGATTATCTTTCACCATGGAACTGGAAGTTGACAACAAGATTCCATTCCTAGATGTCCTGATCAACAAGAACGATAATGGCACACTAAAAACAAAAGTGTATAGAAAGCCTACGCACACAGGACAGTACCTACATCACGATTCCAACCACCCTCACAATGTTAAGGTTGGAGTCGCACGCTGCCTATACGATAGGGCACGAACGATATGCTCCGATGAAAGAGATAGAGAGGAGGGACAAAAATCCATCACCGAAATGCTTCAACGAAATAGCTACACCAAGAAAACGTTGTCGAAAGCCAAAGGGGTCCGGACACCACAGGACACAACCCAAGATCAACAAGAAAAAGTACACAAAATCAGAAGAATTGGCAACAACTACAAGATTAGAACGGCCATAAAAACAATGAACACCAATAGGTCCGCTCTAACCAGAACAAAACCCGACAACGAAGACCAACAAACAAAGAATTGCATATACAAAATACCATGCGAATGTGGACGACCATGCATTGGAGAAACTAGCAGACCCCTAAGAGTCAGAATCAAGGAACACCAATGAATGGTCCGCTTAGGGGAGACATACAAATCGCAGCTGGCGGAACATGCTTGGGAAGAAGATCACAACATTGCATGGAATGAGGCGACAATCCTGGCCAAACAAGAACACGGCTACAAAAGAAAAATTACAGAAACAGCGTATATGAAGATAACACCTGACACGATCAGTACGCCCAGCCTGGAGATCAAGAATATCTGGCTCCCTATGATTAGAGAATGTGTTAGCCGAAGACCGGCAGCCACGAGACCGGAGGCAGACTGATAACTAAAAACTACTACTACCACGCAAATAAGGAAAAATGGCATACTGCGCATACCCACTGTGCCTGTACGAAAAAAATGCACACTGCGCATACCTACTGCGCATATACCTGTAACTTAAAATATAAGTTTAAAATAGTAGTTTCTGTCCCCCTAATTAGTCGAGTGGTAAAAGTGTATGGTATATTGATATTCGGAAATTATCGACCGGGTTCAAACCTAGCACAGGACATTTCAACTAAAAGTAGGGAAGGCACATACCGCCAGATAAAGTCGTTATAAATGACAAGTTTTGCAAGAAACAGTCCTTCTCAGGACTACCCTGATGACGGCAGTAGACGGACTGCCGAAACGTCGGACTATCAATGTTCTACAAACAATGGAAATAGTCCAAACAACAACTCAAGAGATTATCTTTTGTCACCTGACAAGATAGGATTGTAATTACTTGTCGAAAGTGAACCTTTGGACTTCAGTTCGTTAACCTGCACTGATGGCATCGTAAGACAGAAACCCATATGTCTGCGGTTGAAGTGAACACTGGTTAAATACGTGGTATATGCCATGTCTAGTGATGTTTGTGTCCATATCTGTGAAAATTTTATAATAACTCACAAATTATAAGTAATTAAAATATTTCCATATTCCTCAGTTTGTTAGAAAGTAAAGTATTTAGGGATTTAGATTATCCAGATTATTTGAAAATAGTTACTTTTTCATACTATACATAGTTCTATTAATTTTAAGACAAGTTCTTAGCTGAAGTTCAAAAATGTTTCAATCCTCTTGAATTAATTTCTTAATATTATCGAAAAGTTCATCGGCAAAATTGCAAATTCTCACTTCAGCTTTCAATATCGGCATTGCATTTATAATCATCGCCCTATCTTCGATGTTCGTGTCAAGAAATTTCGTAAATGAAAAAAGAAAATCCCGAACGTGCATAAATAATACCATAAATTAAGGGAATTGTGTCCGCGTTCGAAATTTATTGAGATTGGTACAGAAAACCAATTAACATGTTCGAAGACGACGCTAAAACAAGAGTCCCCGTGAGACATCTCTAGTTCCCCTCTTTGCACAGATGGCAATTAACTTTTGGAGACGATTTCATTACCTTGGACGCTAACGATATATTAACATGTTTTGATTTTTACCTTTAAGAAATCTTTATAACTTCACAACAGCCTCAAGCAGTTTAAAAGATTATTTTTAGTTATATGTATTTATAACTATAATCTTATATACGTATACACAAACTTAATTATTAAAAATTTGTTGTTAAGGTAGAAATCCTAATTAAATATCATCTTAATATTAATAAATAATTTTGTAGCAGATTTCCTGCTATATATTTTAGTTCCAATAAGATGTAGATGTAGACCTTGAATACCTATTTATTTTCTTATTTATTGTCTTTAATGGTACTCATTTTAATATAAGAATAAAATAAAATGGTAATAGTGTTATTTTTGTAAAAGACATATGAAACTACTACTCTAGTAAGAGAGAATGCTGCCGGAAGTCAGGTAGGTAATGGAATAGATTAGGTAGCTTAGTGTTCTTTCCTAATTTTTCCTACAGTATGTTTCACAATGATTAAAATAGTGAAAATGGTTGATACATTTCCCTATAATACAAAGGTTAGTTTGGCATGGGCATTGTATTTGATTACTGAGTAAAATCTGTAATTTTGCTTAGATCCTCTCCCTAAACGTAACCTATGCTATGAATGCTATGAAAAATGTAGCTTCTATAACAATTTTCAGAACAGATTCCAAAACTAACACTAACTAATTAACGAAGTAACAGTTGGAAAGTTCAAGAAGCGAAAATCACTAGGCATTGAGAACATTCCAAATGAGCTGATTAAATACGGAGGCAAAGATCTTCAAAATGAATTAACGACATTACTCCAAAAAATCGAAACCTGCGAGGCAATACCAGAAGAATAGGGTTCAAGTATAACCATCCCTATCTATAAAAAAAGTGACCCTGCAAACTACAGAGGCATAATACTGCTGAGCTCCATTTCGAAAATATTCACTAAAATCCTCGCACAAAAAATTGCTAACAAAGTAGGCATCTCTGAAGAACAACAAGGTTTTCGATCAAATAGATCTACAACCGATGGAATATTCATCCTAAGACAAATGATAGAGAAATCAATAAAATAGGTTAAACCAATGTTCACATGCTTCGTAGATCTGAAACAGGCCTTCGACAGAGTACGCTTAAACGATGTAATCACTCTCCTACAGCAAAATAATGTGACCAAAAAATATATAAACATAGTTAAAGAGCTAAGCAACTGCAAATAGAAAGAGAATTTAAACTGAATGTTGGATGAAGAAATTAATATATCAGAGGGCATTAAACAAAGAGGTAACCTCAGCCTATGTTTAACATGATCATGGATAGAATAATCCAAGCAGTAAAGGAAGTTAATGCGGGTACAAGATAGGTAACCGCTCAATGAGAATTTTATGCTATGTAGACGATGTTGTACTTACAGCCGAGAACGAAGACAACCTACAACGTCTCCTGCACAGGTTTAAAATAGCAGCCGAAGAACTTAATATGACAATATCATACGAAAAAACATATTCCATGGTCATAGCCAAGGATAATAAAACAGGTGATTAACCTCAAATGTCTGGGGGTTGAGACATCTACAACAAGAAGCGAAGCAATAAGCAAAAAAGCAACTAGAGTATCAAGATACCTACGAGAAATAATATGGCGGAACAAATTCATGAGTAAAGAAAGCAAAACCAGAATATATAAAGCCTGCAGCAGACCCGTGCTAAACTACGAAGCTGAAACAAGGGCCGAAACATCACAAACAAAAAGAACGATGAGAACAACAGAAATGAAAATATTAAGGACTATAAATGGTACCATGCTTAGAGACAGAATAAAGAACGAAGACATACTAAGAGAAATGGGAATGGAAGACGTTGTAGGATGGACAAGAATGCGACGCCGTTTCTGGAGAGATTATATTGATAGGATGGGTCCACAAAGACTGGCAAAATGGGCGAAAACAAAGAAGCCGAACACCAAACGACCGACAGCAAGACCACCTAAGCGCTGGACGGAGAGTTGGACATCGCTATCACAAGAGGGAAAATGACAGAATACAACAGGACTAGGTCCTACTAGAAGATGAAAAGGAACTAAGAGATTCTGAAGCTAGTGATTTAACCCTTCCTTATCGCGAGTGAATCTAAACGCTCTTGTGCTGTTAAGTGTAGAGAGCGATATATCTTTCATTCCACTTCATCCAGTTTTTATCTTCCATACTTTGGCGATTTCATTATTTCGAATCGAAGTCGTCTTTACAATTGTTATTTTACCAATAAAATCGAAATTTGAGTGATATTGTTTTTTTCATTTTTATTTCATCATTTCACTATTCCTAATCATGCAAGGTCTACCTCCCCTTCCTTTTCCCACCATTCTTATATACCATATTTTCCTAACCTGTCTCTTCTCATCTATTTCTGTTTGTTCCAACCATCGCATTTGCGTTCTTTCGATATACTCCCTGGAACTTTTAATTTTTAATACTTATCTTATGGTTTGTTTAAGAAAATTAATACTGGTAGCCGTAACTTTGTGGTAATTCATTTTGAAAATAAAATAAAACAATAACTTTGTTTTACCACTTTATTCACATGTAATAGTGACCGCGATTTCGACATACAATGTCATTATCGAACTGCAGTTCGATAATGACATTGTATGTCGAAACCGCGGTCACTATTACATGTGAATAAAGTGGTAAAATAAAGTTATTGTTTTATTTTATTTATTTTATCTTATGGTGTCATTCCTTATCTTGCCCATTACTGCGACATTAGCATACCTTTATGAGGAACTTTAGGAAATTTTTCTATGCAACTTACTGGACTCATAAGCAAAAAAGCAAAGTTAACAAGAAAATAGTTTTGTAGAACGTCACCTTAGTTCTATTACTGATTTGTAGTTGATTGATAAAGTCTCTTATTCTTTTAAGTATTCTGTTGTCACTTTCTTCATCTAGTTTGCCTGTACTGTCTGTAACTGTTCCTATATACTTCAATGTTTTGTACTTGTTGCATTAGCTTACTATTGATTTGCACTCTTACTTTGCTTTCTATAACATTAGTTATCTTATCACTAGGGTTTCTGCCTTCTTGGTATTTATACTAATCGATTTTTTTTTAACACTTTAACCCGTAGATTCACTTCAAATTGTACGTTTTCTCAGTACCCGCCATTATTACAAGTAGATTTTAAGACCAGCTTGATTGTATTTGTATTGTGGTTTTGTGGTGATATACCAATGTTATGGTTGTATCCGGTTTCTGGCGGTAATACTTAAACGTCAGTTACTAGAATCACGGCCCCTATGTTGCTTCACCATGCACAGGTTGTAAGGGTGTGTACAGTTTACTTTTTAAATCTTCGGTGACTGTTTGTTTAGTATTTTTAAATTTGGGGTCTATTAAGGGTCGTTTTTAAATATGTTTACTGATAACCCTAAGTAATAAATAAACCATCCGATGTATAGAGCAATAAATAAATTTGGTAAAAGATGCCGATTACTAATAATCCTAGGTAATAAATAGATTTGCAGATGTAAGGAATTCTTAGAACTTAAAGAAAGTTTCTACAACTTGTATGTCCTAATACAAATATTTTATACAGTGGCCTACCTCGAAAATGAAGGCTAAATATTTATAAAATTGAAAATGTTTATATTTGAATTCTATATCCTAAATTTTACTTATATTTAACAATAAAAAATGTCTGAAATTAAAATATTACGAAAAGATATTAAATATATCCTCAACAGTATTGTTTTCTGCTTTGGGGACATATTGCAGTGGAATGTGCTTTTGATTGCTTATTAATCTTTTTGTTCACACTACAACTTATGCTTCCGGCTGTTCAGTCTCGTAGATTTCCTTGAGCTCACTTCTCTCGGGTCGATCCTTGCGGATATGGGCCAGGTTATATTTAAAGTAAAACGACAAGCATTAATAAAAATCAGATCTAGTTTGTTTACAAGTTTAATAAAAATAAAAAAAAAAGAAAAAATCCCTTTACTGAATGTACAGGGAGCTAAAGCAGATTAAACAGTAGCTTAGGAGGAAAGACTCTTTATGAATATGACTCGCACAAAGAGAAAAACCCCCTGTGACTATCAAGCAAACATATAATTAATAAATACTTTAGAAATTTGTCAAGTTTGACCTCTACTGTAACCCCTAAAAATCAAATGTCAGCAACTACAAAGTTATCAAATACGCGTGACAGCCTTACAGTCATGCGCAATAAAACATGACAAAATCAAACCCATAAACAAAAAAAAAACCAACCTGAATTTAAAACGATCTAGAATATTTTCTCTTGAAGAAAAAAACATTACAAAAACATGACAATTTTCTCTAATATTCATATACTGATTTAAATGTCAAAATAATCGCAAATTATACACTAAAATTACAAACATAAGCAAATCATCATATAAGCAATAATATAATTAAGTGTTTTTACTTACATCGATCTAAGCACAATCAACACAAAAAAACTACGTGAGAGATACCATAATTTAATTAAAATATCAAAAACGAGATCACAAACTCTCGTAAAAATCGCAATAACTTAAATGCACAAAAATAAATGCACCAACCAATAAAAAACCCGACTTTACTCAAAAACAGAGAATAAAAATGAATTTCTTATACTCTATGACCACTTGGTTTGCTAGATCTGGTATCTCTAAATAAATTACCGCGAAAATCTCCTACATCGAATTCAATAGTACACCATTTAGCCGCACCCACCAATCTGATTATAATACATACAGGGCCGGTCAAAAATATAATTACAAACATAATAAATATAAATAAAATTCAAGAATACATTTAAATCCCAAATTATTCAAATGTAGTTCAAAACTTAATTCTACCAATTTTTCTCTCTCTCTCTGGTTAGAAAAATTCACGACAATATGTCAACACTTTTTTTTTCAAAAATTTCAAAATAAATTGCTGCGGGCATAGTAATATATCTCTGATTTAATAGTGGAGGATGTTGCTAATGAAATAAAACGTTTCGCTGAAAAGCATACCATGTGACTTTGCAACCATTCCCACATCTAGGCTTCGAAGCTTCTCGATAGTTAAGCCGTCGGAAGAAGACTGAAGAAGAATTAGTGATTAGTGAATGAACATCTAAAGCAGAGTATTGTCTGTGTAAATTGTATAACAACAAATAAAGAACTGGACGCCATAGGATGACCTTTAGTGTAAGTTTATGTACTAATTAAATAAAAAGGTTAGGTAATAAAGGTTAGTTTTAAGACTAGTTTTAATACAACGATGTTATGCATCCTAAAAAATAATATTAGGTTGGGTAATAAAATAATTAAATTTTAATCTGTTTAAAATAAATCGTTCTAGTATTTAAACACATATACTGCCATGGGTACTTTCATATATTGGTTCTTTTTATCAAGACGTTAATTTATATTCCACAGGCATTTCCGAGCAACGCTACTAAAAAAATTTTGAAGGGCATATGAAAGATTGCAAATCTCCATTATGACATGAAGTAACTACATTTTTATGCCGAACACATTTACGTATATAACGGTCATAAAAGATAAAATCAAAATGTATTTTTTAACTAATCTTAAAAACAAAATGATGAATCATCAAATTACATAAGAGGTGGCTGTATTTAACTGGTTGCGTATGCAAAATTAATAAGTTTGCGTTACCATATCTTGACAACAAAACTAAAAAACACATAAGCAAATTTTAGATTAGAATATGTAATGTTAGTTTAGCTTTCTTTCTTCTTTATTAATACGGCCTTTGTAATATAGTAAAAACGTATTAATTCTAATTTAGTTAACAAAAAATATGTTTGACGCGATGAAATGACTTAATGTATAATTTTCAGGTGATATAATAGACTTGCTTTTTATATGTCAATTATATCAAAGATTTTTTTATCTTTTTTCTTTTATTTAATGCAATCATTAAAATAAAATTTAAAAAAGCAGACTTAATTAATTATTGGGGCGCCAATTTTTTTTATTACTGCCAACTTCTACTGTAGCAGTCATGCTAAATCATACAATGTAGGTCACCAAGACCTTGTTGTTACTCAATAGTTACTGCTCTGCAATATAGCGCCACCTGATTCTCCTTTCCCCACCGCATTTCGCAGCTAACAAATGTTCAGTAATTAATGATCGTTATCACGTCGAAGTACAAAACATAATATATACACATGTTTATTTTTCTGCGTAATCTGTCGAGCTAATTAGTATTGATAACAAGAAATGAAAGAGTCTGGAAAGGTTCGTTCATAATTATTATTTTACATTAGCAAATTATATTTACACTTTGCATTAGAACTAACTCCAACTACCTTAAAGTCTGCATATTTTGATGAATGAGTGATACGAACATATACGGGGACTGCTGGGAATATTTCTGGTAATGATCTAAAAACCATATCAAATTTAGTAAATTGTTTCTCATAGTAAATATTGCTTTCTGCATTTTACGACGCTAATTATTAGAATTTTTTAATTGAAAAAATTCGCCTTTAAGCATGATTTGAACCCACGTCCATGGTTTGCCGGACCATTGACCTGCTACTTGAGCTATTAAGATCTGTGGTTCCGAATACATCGAGAAGCCGTAAGTTACATTAAGAAACATATTGTAGTGGACTTTTCCCCGAAGAACATTTTTAAAAATAATTATTTATTATGTACAATTTGTTTACAGATGTATATTTATTGATATCTTGAATTTTGTTTAAATATTTATTATGGCTTATTTTATTGACCGCGCCTATATATTTTTTTATATTTATGTTGTTCACCGTAGTCAAATTGAAGAGGAAGTGTATCGACTAGAGTGATTATTTTGGATTATTCGTATTCGATGTCCGATCTATTTTTCCGGCCTCAGAGAGGTACTTTGTGCTTCAAGTGGATCAGTCTTAGTAATAAAAACTTCTTTTTTATTTCTATATTTTTATAACTTCGGTTTATTTTGGTTCTTGTGCTTTGATGTGAATTAAATTTCATTATCGATTAATTACGAGTGTTGTTTTATCTCGTATATTTATGAATATTTGAAATCCACTTGAAATCTCTCCTATTCAGTTTTTTGTGAAAATTTTGCGCTAACGTAAGTAATTTTTCATATTACATTTATATTAATTATTTTCTTTGTAATTCTATTGTAATTTTGCCTAGTTATATATTGATTTATCGTTATATTAGCTTAAAATATAGATGGTGAAGAAGACTGTCATATTTTTTTATGAGGGAGTTTTTTGTCATGTTATTCTAGAATATTTTGAGAGTAAGGTTTTGGAGGGAGACTTTATGCTCATATTAGTGCGCATGAGTGAAAGTTATTTACGCGTGTTTGACAATTGGTCTATTTACGTTTTTGAATTTGGGGTTAATTATTTAAATTTTGAATTTGAAAGTTTTCTAAACAATCTATTAGAGTTTAATTTTTGCACGCGTTTCATGAGAGATTTTTCATTGTGTGCGTGTCTTGTATCACACAATCTTTTTACTCTCCGCGTCTGTATTATGTTACAGTTGGAGTCTTTACACTTTGTAAAGACCATTTTTTTTTCTTTTTTTTTAAATAAAAAATAAAATAAAATTGTGTATTTTTATTGACTATTTTGAATTTCCACATTCTTGTACGAGAAAGCCCTGGATTAAGAAGTCTCTATTAAGAAGAAAACCTGACTGAGTTTAGTTCGGACATATTGTGGTGAACTGTGGACTACTTTTCAATCAAACCCACTATTCACAGCAATATGTTACTATTTTGCCTGCAGTCGGCACTTGTTGCAAATTAATTGCATTTTAGCGAAGCAATGTGAATGTAAATATTGCTTTTTACATTTTACGGCGCTAATTATTCGAATTATTAATTGAAAAAATTCACCTTTAAGCAGGATTCGAACTCACGTCCATGGCTTTCCGGGCCATTGCTCTGCCACTCGAACTATTAGGAACTGTGGTTCCGAATACATCGGGAAACCCTAAGTTACATTAAAGAACAGATGCCAATATTTTGCCAGTTGCGGCACATATCAATTTAGCATTAGAATATTCAGATTGTTGTATTTTTTACTTATTATTAATAATAGCGGGCCTTATGATATCGCCCGCTTATTATGCCCTTGGGCAAAATGCATGGAGTTATATATCGCGTATCACAGATATAAACAACCAATTATAGACAAGTGAAAAATAATATACTATTATTGACTCAGTATATGTAGTTGTAGTTCAAGCTGTAATGAGTTTAACTATGTTTCTTGCTAAAATGTATTAATTTTTTGTTTTCAAATACAGTATTATTTCAACTGCATTGTAATGTAATTTTCCGATAAAAGTTTTAGTAAATATAGTTTAAATAATTCGTCAAATACTGAATTAAAGAAAACGTTTAAACATAGGTTAAAACTATTCTTGAGATATTGCGCGTTGCTAAGGTTGAAAGAATTATGTTACTTTCCCTAGAATATCTTACAACATAAAGAATGTTTGCCAGCAAATAGTAACATGCGCTTAACTAATAGCATCAGTTAGATTTTTCTTTATACATCCAGCACGTTTAACGTTCCGTTAATATATGGATTCTGATGTCAAAGGTAGGTACATACGTACATTCTTAAACTTCCGCAAACGTTCGGTGTTTTCATTGGAATGATGACTGCAATAACTGCAAATAACATTCTTCAATACATAGACAAAAAAAAATCATTCAAGTTTACATACGTACAACGGTGACAATTCTTAAAACTTACTGCATCTTGGCGTTTATACATAAATATTCCTGTTTAAAATAATACGTTCCTCTGAGTTCCGTGTAACATCTCTCTCAGCCAATGTATGTACGTAAATCGTGACCAGTGACGTCCACACTGACAATAGCCGAAACAAATTCATTTAAAATGACTCGGTTTGGCACAGTACAGCGTATTTATTTTATTATTTAGCCGCCGTGGGAAATGTTCACGAGACAGAATCGCATTTCGGCTAATGAGTTTGTTAGAAAGTCATTCTCTTGGTTCTTTGTTGTGTCGAAGGTACTGATGGTCTGGAGGTCTATTGTCCAGCTTTTGTCGTCGGGAATAATACCGTTACTATATCGAGGAATTAGCTGACATTGTCTAATTTCGATGATAAATATAAATGTACAGTACTTGATAATTGAATTATACCACCTTCTATTTATGGACAAAATCTTACTTTGTACTACTGTAAATATATGCACTTACATATAAGATTTACGGAGATAATGAAATCATACAATTTCATTATCTCCGTTATTGACCTGTTATTTGACCTGGGATAGGGGCATCTGTACGAAGGCGAATTAAAATATAAGGTCTCCTACAATGAAATTGCGTGAGTAGTGGGGATAGAAACAAGTGCTAACCTGCAAACGGTAATTTTTGGTATCTAGTCTTAGTATGAAAACTTTCATTCTCCTGTACACCGTGGTTGAGTAACAGTTGAGTAATGAGTTCAATTTTTGAGATGAGTACCATACAACGGTTTGTGATAGAATTTTCAAAGCTGCAAGATTGCTTGTCCATCGACATCTTGGGTTCATCATTATGATCCCGAAGACAAGCAGCCGTCAATAGACTGTCATCGTCCTGATTCTCCAAGTGTATGTAAATTCCATTAGCGCAGAACGTTATGCTCACCATTCCCTGGAGTGCAAAAGGAGTCATCCATACCGAGCATCTGTCGAAGTGATCAAAGATTAATTTATTAAGATACTGCAAAACTTCACGATCACGAAGGATTGGTATCTGTAGAATAACGCCGGAAAGAACGATTTTTTTCTTGTACCATGACAACGCCAGGTCATTGCAGCAATTAATGGTGAAGACAGTAACGAGCCTGAACTTCACAGTTGTTTTGAACCCTTCGAACAGTCCTGATTTGACACCTTCAGATTTATGGTTGTTACCAAAGTTGAAGGAGGTATTGAAAGGTCAACATTTTTCATCAGACACTGTTTGGTATTGGAACAACAGTAAACGAGAAAGCTTTTTTATGGATGGAATGAAGAATTGGATTTAACGTTTACAGAAATGTGTTTCACTAAATGGTGTTTAAAAAAATAATTATATACGAGGGTGAATCACTTTGCCCGAACCCTGACCAAAGCACAATAAAGAATTGGCAAATATCTTACTTTCGTTTCTCCATTAAGGTTAACACATTTTTCCCATTGATGTTCCAGCATTTCTAATGCTTCTCGAAAAAAAGATTGTCCAACCTCCGCAAACCACTAATTTGCCGCACATGCTACAGCATTATCTGACGTATATCGTTTACTACGTAAGCGTTCTTTAAGTTTTCGAGACAGCGGGTAATGGCTGGGTGCCAAATCCGGTGAATATGCCGAATGCTTAACTAATTCGAAGCCTGCTTGAGCTATTGCAGCGGTTGCAATGGGAAACCTGTGACTGGATGCGTTATCCTGATTCAAGAGAACAATTCGGCTTCTCCATGCCCAAACACAGTAACTTACATTTTATTCAAAAATGACTTTTATGTATTTATGTACTTACTGTGTTTGGGCGCATCTTTTAAAATGGATTACGCTACGCTTCCAACTCTGGTTTAAAAGATATTGAATGTCAAAATACAGTATCTACATTGCTTACGCCAATTTTTCATTGCCAATCACAGTATCCCTTTTTTTATAAGCCAAAACACGGTAGATACTGTGTTTTCAGTGGCTCTCAGTTATTATTTAATTTCAAAAATGTAACGACACTGGCTTGTTTTGTGCGATTTTTTAGTTACTAGACTACTGGAATAAATAGATTATAATAGCATCGTGTGGTAAAGCAATGGTAGCCATGTATTTAGAAAACATGTAAGTAATATCTGTAGTACAAATGATATATTGTTAATTAAAAATGTATTATGATTATTTCTAACCTAACTATATTTTTATATTGCTGTGATTAAATCCTTCGTATAATATAGCGCAGTATTGTTACTGTTATTGAGTTAAAATTATTGCAGCGATAAAAACTGTATAATAAATCAATTGCATTTTAAAAATGGGTTTAAAAAACCTTTTCGATGATTTGGTTGTGTGCAGAGAAGAAATGATGCGATTCGTTTATAGATGCAATAATTGCAATGGACCTCTAATGGATGTTTTAAGTTAACGGTTTCTATTGTGATAGAAACAAATATTGTTTCATTGTCAACCGTCCAATTACGTTTTTCAGGGAATCATAAAATGAGACTAATAATGCAGATGAAATAATAAACAATTGTAGTGACGACAGCGTTGCTGATCTGAATTTTGAGATGGTAGTTGAACAAAATGGCAATAACACCAGCAGTGACTCTGATGAGGAGATACCTGAGACTAAACAATTACAGCCAGATCAGAATTCAAACGTTTGAATCATGAAGAAAAAGTTGGTCGTGACAAATTGAAATACATTTTGAGACCCACTTGTCCAGAAACTTGTAGAAAAAAATGTAGTTCTGCATTCATCGATGAAGGTCGAGTATACAGGCTGATTCATTTTCGGTCCTCACCATGGGGATCTCGCTTATTATTGGAGATAGAGTATAGGTTTAAATTTGGCAAAGTTGTTAAATTTTGTGTTTGTTATAAATCCGTAAAGAAAATAGACCTGTGACAAATGACCTTCGTTATTTAAAAAAAAACCGCGAAAACCCCATTTTCTTCTTTTACCTGTAGCACCGACATTTGGCCTTGTACAGAAAAAATAAAAACACATTCTTGTGGCCATTTCTAAACCTCTATCCAGTGGTGTACTCTAAATTTTTATACGACGTTTCGTTTCTATCTGGCCATCATCAACTATCTAATTTCTTATAGGCGCCATATTGGATTTAGACATGTTCAGAAGGAGTTTTTTTTCTGATTTCAACCATGTACCACATGCTGACTATAGTTTTTGACATTAGGTTTTATTTGAAAGCATAAATTATGAGATTAAATAAGGTAGCCTTTGGAATTTCAATCTGTCAAACATTTCATTTATTGTTCATTAATAATACAAAAATGTCATACACTAACGAAGAGAAACGAGATATGATAAGTATTTTTTATTCTTCGAAACGAAATTCAACAGTAGCGAGTACAAGATAACAAAAACATTAATAAAAATACATAGAAAAGTAAACAATAAACAATTACAGTAAATGTTCAATTATCTGGCCATCTTCGGTAATGCACAATTGGGCACGCCTTCTGGCATTTTGTACTGCCCTTTGTATAGTTCTTCTAGGAACTGCATCGAAGGCATTCTGAAGTCTGTCTCGTAATTCTTCAATGTTTTGTGGCGCATCTACTTTATAAATATTATTTTCAACATATCCCCATAAAAAAAATCTAGCGGACTTAAATCAGGTGATCTCGCAGGCCATTCAACAACTCCTCTATTTCCAATCCAACGGTTTGCAAACTCTTGATTTAAGAAATTTCTAACAACAGCTGCATTGTGTGCTGGTGCGCCATCTTGTTGCCACCATAAATATTGTAATTGATTTAATAGGATATTGTCGTCAAGATTGTCAGATACGTATGTACGTAAAATGTTTAAATATCTTTCTCCATTTAAATGTTCTTCATACATAACTGGTCCTAAGAGACGATTTGCCAAAATACCCATCCAAACGTTTATTCCAAAACGATGTTGTGGTCTTCTAGCCCTGTTTTGTCTGGGATTTTGTACTGCCCAATAGTGCTCCGTATTTCTGTTGAACATTCCAGAATTTGTAAATTTTGTTTCATCTGACCAGATGATTTTGCTTAAAAAATTTTCGTCATTTTCTATCCGTCCCATTAACCAATTACAATATTCTAGCCTTCTCAAATTATCTCCAGGCAGTAAAGAGTGACTAACATGGATCCTGTATGGTTTAAACCTACTTTTATGTAAAGTTCTCCAAGCTCTGGACTAGCACAAATTTAATTCTGACGCTACTTCGCGTGTAGAAATTGATGGACTATTATTTATCTATAAAAATACAAGATTAACATGAAATTTGAAAACACGCTTTTAATTTACCATTTGTAAAATATCTTGTCGATTTTCATTTAAATTCCTGTTGTCTTGACCATTACGCGGCTTAGTAAACGATCCATTCTCGACCAAATTTCTGTCGAGATCTAGAAAAATGGTACGATGGGGCTGTTGTCGTTCTGGATATAATTGTAGATATCTTGTACTCGCTACTGTTGAATTTCGGTTCGAAGAATAAAAAATACTTATCATATCTCGTTTCTCTTCGTTAGTGTATGACATTTTTGTATTATTAATGAACAATAAATGAAATGTTTGACATATTGAAATTCCATGGCTACCTTATTTAATCTTATAATTTATTCTTTCAAATAAAACCTAATGTCAAAAACTTTAGTCAGCATGTGGTACATGGTTGAAATCAGAAAAAAAAACTCTTTCTGAAGATGTCTAAATCCAATATGGCGCCTATAAGAAACTAGATAGTTGATGATGGCCGGGAAGAAACGAAACGTTGTATACAAATTTAGAGTCAACCACTGGATAGAGGTTTAGAAATGGCCACAAGGATGTGTTTTCATATTTTCTCTGCAAGGCCAAATGTCGGTGCTACAGGTAAAAGAAGAAAATGGGGTTTTCGCGTTTTTTTTAACGAAGGTCATTTGTCACAGGTCTATTTTCTTTACGGATTTATAACAAACACATAATTTAACAACTTTGCCAAATTTAAACCTATACTCTATCTCCAATAATAAGCGAGATCCCCATGGTGAGGGCCGAAAATGAATCAGCCTGTATATATATGGAAGAAATATTGGTCATTTCAATATTCACTATGGCGAAAATGGTTAGCTAAAAATGTGCAAATAGTTCCAGTACAGAGAAGAACTGTAACAGCCAATAACAATGATTTTGTAAAAGAAAACAGTCAAAAATTTTATTTCCCTGAAGATAATAGAAGTGTGATGGTTTGCCGCGAGTGTTTTCTAAGCACGTTGGGGTATTCCAATGACTCGATTATAACAGAATTGTGTGCGACTATGAAAAAGGAGCCACTATTGCCTGCAGTAACAAAAAAACAGAGGAAAAGCCAATTCTCCAAGAAAACACGACCGATCGCTAATTATAAATCATATTAATAGTTATAAGCCATATGTTAGTCATTATCGGCGATACCATGCTCTATTCCATGGACCTTCAGAAAGCAATATTGATTCCCATCATGCCTGGCGTAAAAGAAGGCCTATTCATAAGTCATCTTGTAGCATTCTGTTTGCTTAAAAAAATCGTCATTTAAAAACTTCTGTTCTATGTGTCAGGAAGGTATAGTAGGACGAGATGGCCATGATATTGTTGATGCTTTATTTAAAGTTTTTCGGTAGAAAGAGACGTAAAGGAATTCATCATTTGGACTGACAATTTTATAGCTCAAAATAAAAATTCTGAAAAAATTTACTTCAAAACGATTCTATTTCTGATTTAGTGGAACATTTCGATACTGAAAATATTTTTTTAACTACTGTTTAGTGTTTTAACTATCTTAGTACTTACACTATTATTATACTTGGGTACCCTCTCTCTGAATCTGAATTATTGTTTGTTGTTCATGTGAATCTAAATAAAATAAGTTTGATTTAAATTTCCAAATGTTTGCATTTTTACCAACAGATACTTTGTTTTGAAGCAACAAAACCATTTCCCCAAGTCGAAGCACAGTATGTGCCAAACCAAAGGCCACAATTACAATTTTTCAAATTTAAAAATAGGCCAAATTACATCATGTTGTAAGCTATTGAACTGCAGAGAAATATTTGGTATATTCAATGCATGTTGTAAGGGCCGAAGAAAAACACTAAAAACGGACACATGTAATTGCGGTCCTCTTCCGCAGGAAATCTACTAAAATTACGCCTTCAGCATCCCAAAATACGGATAGTCTCTATGACCTTCCCTGCTGAAGATTGCATCTTGAATTTTTTCGGCGGTGGTGAACCTCGATGTGTCCACTCCTTACTATGTATTTTGGGCTCTACATCATAATGATGGATGCAGGAGTCATTCATTGTCACTAATCTTGCAACCAAATTTTCCTTGTCGTGTTTACACCGCGTTAAAAGACGACTCAAATGTCTTTTCGAATTTGCTTGTGCGCATCTGTTAAAATTCGTGGTACCCATCTTGCAGACATTTTTTTCATGTTCAATTCGGCTGTAATTATATTATGTACCACATGGTATGAGAGACTAGTATCTTCAACTTTTTGTCTAATAGTCACACGTCGATCTTGCAGCACGACATCATGAACTTTTTTAACAGTTTCTTGGGTAGTGAGGGGTGTGGGCGCTCCACCTGCATGTTCGTCTGTACACGACTGTCTACTACATTGAAACTCACGATACCACCTTTTAACTATGTCATATGATACTGCAGGTTCTCGTCATGTACTCATCAAATTTTTGAATGAATTAATTTGAGTTGGGGTCATCTCTTTTAAACGTAAGTATTTAATCGCTGCTCGTTGCTCGATACGATCCATGTTGTCCTTCGAAATCTCCAAAATCGTCTCTTGATGTTCCAGCTCTAGGAGGTCAACGAATTTTATTAGGAGTTGCTCTACTTGGTGCTACGGGTTCAATGGGTGGAACACCTGTTGTTCGGTTTCCTTGTGATCTTAACCAATCATGCCAATTATCAGTAAATCCTCGTTGTCTTGCTAATTGATAATCTCTTCCTAATTGCCTTTGTCTATCTACGTATTGTCTCTGGCCTCGAGTTAATTCCCCTGTTGTTTTTCCGTATCTATTTTTCTTTGGGAGTATTGAATACACTTGCTCAAACTGTTCTTCAATCAAATATTTTCCACTTAAACCCAAAAAAACAAATAAAGGATGTGGATTATTTTAATTTAAAAAATCACTTAAAAAATCACTTGAAACTTGTAACTCTACCGTGTCTATCGCATCTACCGCAGGCTTGCTTTAACAGGTTCAGACTTGTAGTTTCTAGTGTTAGTCTATTCATAGCAGGATACAATGCGACGTGAAGATAAATCATCGTTTTGGTTTATAAATGGGTGTAGGGCGGAACAAAGGGATTACCTCTCGTACATAAATTGACTTCATTTCGAGACTAGTTTCAGTATTTTGTCTTTTGGTATTCTTATTTTATAGAGTCGGACCCCTTATATATCAACCCGCCCTTGTATATGCACAAAATGATCGACTCTTTGAAGCCAAGGAATGATTTAAAAAAATGTTGAATAATTTTATACTTAAATAAATGACGTCGTTTGAAATATTACTTGCTTCTACATTTTATTTCGCTAAAAGTTACGAAATTGTGAAGTGGGTTAATTCATTTGATAGGTACTATATATAAATTCGAGTACATTTACCGGCTTGTAAAGCTGTTTATATCAGTGACTTAGGACATGATTAATTACAATAGAATGAAATAAAATCAAATACACAACTGAAAGTTTTTGAAAGTTGGCGCAATTCATCATCTTTTGTCGTTAACATTTCTGCAAGAGAAAGCTTCAGGCGTTGCATGTAATATATGAGTATATAATGCTGATTATTATTTAGTATAATTAAAAAATATAAACTTTTGAATTTCATTACACCACGTGTAGCATTTTATAATTTGAAAATGTCGGAAACTTTTTGTTGTTGCAAAAAAAATTTAATAGAAATTGTTACAATTAATTCAGTACTTTCTGTACTTTACTTTTTAAAATGTTAGATTTAATATTTCATCTTGGATTTCAGACTGTAACCGCGTCTTGGGCACTGCTTAAACTTTAACCAACGTTTCGTCCAGTTTTGCATGGGACATATTTAGGGCTTTGCAAAGGTTTGCCAGGTATTGTGTCGACGATATCCGTTATTACGATTGATATTATTGGGATATTCGGAATTCTATGAATTCACTTACGTTATGTAATAGGAGTACCGGAATGGAATCTGTAAGGGAACCGCGCCGAATCGACAGTGATATCGAGAGAGTATTTGTCGAGTCAAGCAATATTTGCCACTACGCCAAAACGCTTTAGCAGTAACGACAACGAGGTCGTTTAAGATCGGTAAATCGACTACCTATGACTGATCATCCTAAGAATATTGGAGTTTTCGTTCTCGTGTTATGCTTATCGTGGCATTCACGTGGTTTACATGCTCATTTAAATTTCATTTTATTATTTTAAATTACGTTACACACAATTAAGTTACACATGGATGCCATTATGTTGCCAGTAAATATGGCATTATATATGATAGAAGAAGTAAGAGAAATTTCAAAATCGAATGAAGAAATATGAGAAATATAGCGGATGTCTTGGCATGAATTTAAAAAGGGTTTTAGGCTCTTACGTCCATTAGCAACAAATTTAATTAATTTAATTAATGAATACAAACTATCGTCCCGATTCTTTGTCAGAGGAGTTAAATATGCCATTTTATACCAACACTGTCATTTTATGCCAGCTGTAGCTATCAAAAATTAAGTGCTTAAAGTTATAATATTTCTGTCAGCCAGTAAACCATTTTCCACTGTATGAATACAGTGACTAATTTTGTTTGTGGATAATTTAGCAAATAAGTGGGTTAAATTTCCAACAGAAGGCGAAGAAAAACGCACAGTGAAGGAATTATTTTGGAATGTAACATGATTTTCTGAGTATTAGGCGCGATAGACTGCACTCATATTCGAATACTAGCACCGGCAGTCGAGGAACATAAATACGTAAATCTTAAATGATTTCATTCAACTTGTAACTACGAATATCCAAAGGACGGCTAAGTAAAATATATTATTTCAGATATGCAATTAAAGCTTACGTATTTTATAAATTAACTCCTAAATATTTTATTTTAAAACGGACATAAATTATCATGCCGAGTATTAGTTATTTACAGCTTTAGAGATAGTCTGTTTAAGTATAAGCGAGTAAACAAAAATTTCCGAAAAATTATATAAAAGGAAGCACCGCATGAACGAAATATTTTTCCCCGTTTACATTTTTCGTAATAATTGAATTTAAAATTACTGTAACATACTTTATGCTTCATTATCTTTAAATTTGCAAATTTTAACCATTTGCAGCATGCATCATGTCAAATACGTTAGCACATTATTAAATTATGTGGCATCGATAAGAAGGCGACCACACTGTGACCGTCGTCTTGTGCGCTGTCGAGATCGACTACAAATTTATCGATGACGATTTGGCATAGTAGCTCTTTAGATCAACAACGTTCGTTTTGGGGCAAGGGCGAGAGTGGTGTGTGGGGAAGATATCGAGGCGACCAACTTCTCGATTCGGCACGGTTCCACCCCTGGGCAGATTAAAATTGAATTTGATGTCCAACCTATATTCAGGAAGTGCAGATGTAAGTGCAATGTATGTTAATATGGCTGAATACACTTGCCTTTAATTAGATTCGTTTGCATTATATTAAAGTGATATCCATCTTGCCCTTTCCAACAAATTATTGGATACTCTATGGCATCGTAAGATCGATGTGTTTCAGCGATAAGTTAAATCGTATTATTCCGTCGTTGAGTAATGTTACGGGATTACAATGGCCACTTCGTCCGTAGTTTGTGCGTTATAGCGTCTGGCATGATCTCCGGTCGTTGTTTTGTCAGTTATAGAAATCTACACGCATCCTGACATTTTAAGGCTTTATTCTTAACTGTCTGGTCAGTATATACGTGGACGCCGTGTAAAGTTGTTGCACGTTTATATATGTTAACTTTACTGTGCCCTATGTGCGACACTTTGATTTGTGGTTTTACTTACTGATGATGGCAACCTAGTTGTCTAAATCCGTATTTAGGATACGATTATACGAGTGTCTGGTTCCTACTTCGAGAAGTTTCCCTTACCGAACCGGCGTCTCCGGAGAGCTCCTCAAAATCTTGCATCTCATGTTCTTAGTCTTATCGATAGGTATAAAATTATTTAGCAGTTCCTTCTGTCTCTTAGTGACAACGGCAAAGCGCATTTATTAAATGGACAGTCCGTTATGACACTTAGTGTCAACGGTCTTTCCGTGGCAACGTCATTTATTAAATTGATGATTTTTTGTCACTTTGTGATAAAGTTAAAATATATTTACCACACACTTCTAGCGATTAATTTTAACTTAAGGAATTTTTTTTCCTTTGGTTACACTTTTATTTTACAAAAACCATCGCCGGCATTAAAACAAAAATTTATCAAAGTTTCATCGCAATCTGACGAACGGCATAGGAGCTTCTATGAAATGAATGGACACAAGTTAAATTTCGAGAGCGTTGAAATTAAAAAAAAAATATTTGTTTTGCGGTTTTGACAATACGTTACAATATAGATTTAAACTAGATTACACTGAGGTTTACTAGCGAACTGTGTCGCGTACAGTTACACTAATAACTCTATCTACTAATGCATTGTCCATCTTTATATACTAAATATTATCTTATCTTATTCCACGTGTATTCGGCTAAATGAATGAAATTGCTGAGTGAACGTCTGGTAATTAATGAATGGTTTGTATTATATGCGGACACATAACTCACATATTGATTTTTATACGAGTATATTAGATTAATCTTCAAGTAATTTATTGCAAATTTGCTATAAGTTTTTTTGAAGCTTTAATTTAGCTCGTCAATATAAAAAAGAATATATCGAAACTGTACTCTACCGGGCATCCTTGAAATAAAGGACGTTTGAAAAATAGAAATATGTAATTATATAGAATATAAATCCAAAACATTTTTCCAAAATTCCCTCTCATAAGCGAGAAAAAAAATGACAAAAATATTAAAAAAAAATTATCGCGCCACTGTGCTATCGACTATATTATAAAAGACGATATCTTAAAGTTGGCCGACAATAACAAAAAGGAATAATTTTATTATTGTCCATCTCTTTCAGCTGTTACGTATGTAAATATACGCTGTAGCATATACATTGTGAATATTTTGAATTCTTAGGCGTCAGGTAATACAATTTTTAGGGTATTTTTAATTTCGGAGTTTTTGTAGTAATTGACTGGCAATATTTTAGATTTATGTTCAGTATAATTACATCTTTCCATTTATCATATGGTGTCTCTTTATTTCAAGGACAGTCTGTACGCCTGTCTGAAATCTTGTCGAATCAGGTTCCTTTAGATGGATTCAACGTCATCATCTATTGTCTGAATAAAAAAAAGCCCGCTAGAGTTGGATCTAGAATGGTTAATCATGGATGTTGAGGATACATTTAGTATCCTTTTTCAATGTTTTAATTTCATTGTTAAATATAAGTAGATCTAGGAGATAGAATTTAAACACGAAGTTTAACGAAGCTAATGGTCGTTAGTGTATTGTTATAATGTTGTAAAGTATGGTGGGCCATATGACCCCACCGTATCGATGCCCGATTAACGGATATTTCCATGGTTCCACATACATATTTGCCCATCACTGTATAGTGAAAATTACTTAAAACGTAAAAAAAAAACGACGTTTTATGTTTATTTTTAATGTTTCCGAAATAAACATCAATTTTATTGAGATATTGAGATAGTCATTTAATTAAGCACTGCACAAGTATTTTGATATGTTTTTCGTCACAATTTACAATATACATGAAGAACGACATCGTTTAACATGCCATAAAAGCAACGAACAAATAGATAATTACCAGTAGATTTGCATGAAACAGTAGCTTTATCTGCAACATAAAATACAACGTTGAATCTAAATTATCTGTGTTAATTATGGAACGTCAGATAACCAGCAATAAAACAGAAACGTAAACTCTAACTATTTCTCCCATTAATAGCTACCTCCTGCAACCAATATCAAGTCAAACATATTCCCTTTAACGTGCTAATATGTTCGACTGCGAACCGCGAAGAAACAAGCTCGCCTTCGACTAGAGTTGTATGTACAATTATGATTTGTGTGACAGAGATGTTTGCCTCTCTAATTAAGGTTTTTATTAGAAAGAATCATTAAAATATATGATAGATGTGCTGCTGATAAATGATACAGTAACAGGTTTGGTAATGTACGAAGTAATGCTCCATAAAAATATATTTTAGTATTCGATTTACATCGTCATAGTGTATTATTTAATGCATGTGTTGGCTGTTAAACCGTATCGTTGACTAGATAGTAGTGTATACGAGGAAATATCTGAAAACAACGAGACTGGTACTGAAGTACAAAAATGAAACATATATTTGGAAAATTTCAACTATGTTTCCAAGTACTCTCTATTCTATGTAATACACTTATCCCATCGTTTTGTTCAGTTGTCATAAACATCAGAGAAACCATTTTTTGAGAGTCTATCTAGTATACCCTGTAACAGTTCTCATTACCCTTAACATTAGTTCGTTATATTAATAATGTCCTGGGCTCCGAGGGATTCGAGAGTGCTGTCCAAACGATAACTTTGTCGTTAAACTACTTAATTGCCGCAGTTATCCTAAATATTGAGATATAGATTAAAGTTGAATATTAAGTAATTGACTTTTCAATTACTGCTTTTGTCGGGCGCCAAGATGATTACCCCCCTCTAAGTTTCTAAGGTATAATTGTACTTATATAATTGCCGGTTAGCTAAAATAGCGGAGAGATATAGGAAAAGACTCTAAATAAAGCGGGTAAGTCGAAATGCGACTTACGCCTTTCTCTCTCAAACCGTGTTTGAAAACTAAGGCGAAAAAATAATGAATCCCTCTTTTTCTACTTACTAATTTTTTCGATCAATTTCTTTTGTTTAATATGCTTTTCCAGTAAAGCTTAGATTACATGAATTGAAATAAAAGAACAAATGATTACTAAATGTACTTATATTGATAAATAAAGCTTGTTAATTTACAAATGATTAATTACAAATTTACTTAGGGTTATTCTGAAAAGTTTACTAAATACTAATATACATATGGGGCGAGATACCGTAAATTTAACACAGATTTAAACTGTTTAGTCTGATCAGATTTATAAACAGTATTTATAAAGACTAACCTTTCATCGCAGCACTAATGGCCATTTCTCTTTATCGTTAACTCGGTGCTTCCGGAGTGATGCACTTGTTCACTGTATTAACACTGTTTCTTCACGCTTCAGGGTGCCGGGTATTCCAGACAAGAGCCCTGATGTAATTAAGCGTGGGATTCACTTTTAACTAATGACTGCACTTGTATGCAAGTGGTACTTTTGCTACACTGTGTACTTATTGTATTTAAGTACACAAAATGCGGTTAACCCTTTCTTACGCTTGCTTATAGGGTCGCACGTTTGACTGACTTTTGTCGAGTCCTTTTATTGCAGTATTCCCTCACTTTATTATCACGTTAAGGGTAGCACGTTTGACTCGTTTGACTCCCTTGAGCCAAGTCTTTCCTTTCGCTTTCCTTGATGCGTCCGAGTTTCGGTTTTCTCTTGGTGATTCCCCGGCTTTCTTATAAAGTTCTTGATCATACTGGTTTCGTAGATGATGCAATACAGTGATTCTAACGATTCGTATACGTGACACTGGATTATTGTAATAGAGTTTATGTATGGCTAGCTATACACACTTATCTATACAAAATGATGATTTAGCATAGAAGGAACTGATCGAAATACGTATGTAATATTATTGCGAAATGTTCTGCAATAATATTTAATGGCGGGAAAAGTATTAAAATGTATACAATGTGACTTTTTTAGTTTAAATAAATTAATTTTAATATTCTTTAAAATTTTACAAATGGATATAACTGCTTTGAAATAAGATGGGCGTAATGTGTCCCATTACAACCCATCACCGCGTTGTTGAGCTCTAAATTCGACTCAAACTCTCGACCTCTCAATTCTTTTTTGGTTTCAGGAAGCAAATGGAAGTCACATGGAGCAAAGTCAGGTGAGTAGGGAGGTTAAACCATAATTTTCATCTCCACTTCTTCAAGTATTCGTTGACAAATCGCTGATCTATGGGCCGGTGCACTGCCGTGATGCGGATCCAACCGATGTCTTGATGAAGCGGCTATTTTTTCTTAAATTTTACCTTTAGAGTTTTTAGATGTACATTAGAATAGTACTCTCCAGTTACTGTATCTTCTCTAGGTACAATGTGATCATAAATAATGCACTATTTATTAAAAAATACTTTATCGGCGCTTTTCACAGTTCTCGCTTTCTGCTGTCTTGGATTGCTTTTGTGCTTCCATTGCGTACTTTGAGACTTTAATTCAGGGCAGTAATGATAAAACCAACTCTTGTCACATGTAACTACATTGATTAAAAACAGCGGATTATGTTGCAGTTAGCTTTCCCACTGCCGACGAATTGTTACTTGCTTGGCTTTTTGTTCATCGGTCATCACTTTTGGAATCCATTTCGCCGCGACCTTTCAGTACCTTAAATCTTTATGGATAAATTTTTGAGTGAAACCATAAGATAAATTAACGATATCAGAAATTCGATATGTGCCAATCCGACGATCCTTTCAATCAAGACGTTAATTTCTGCAAGTTTTTAATCATTCTGTGGAGTTGGTGGTCTCCCGTGTTGAGGTTTATCTTTCACTGATTCACAATTGCCTTTAAATTTCCTATGGCACTTAAGCACTCTACATCATGATAAACTATCATCTGGGTATGCAGTTTTTATAATTTCAGAAGTTTCGTGTTGGAGTTTTACCTAACCAAACACAGTTTTTGCTTCTTTGCTTCACCCTCATTTTTTCGATGGGCACGTCAAACACTGACAATTCATTAATTAATTTGTAATAAACCTCAAAAGTTAAATCAAAGCGTTCTATTAGACACCAAACTTCAGCTATTCTTCGATGTGCGAAACCTCCTATACCAAACGTACAAACATCAGAAATATCTGCCCTAAAAACTCTCAAAACGAACACCGGCATTGTGATATTAAATGCGGACAAAGGCAACGCAACGGTTGTATTCGACAACAATGTCTATTAGGAGAAAATAGACACTCTATTCCAAGACGATTCTTATCGCATCTTGAAGCTAGACCCTACTGAGCGGATAGAACGTTCTGTAACAGATCTCATCAAACGATCATCTATCTATCCCTGGAGACATACAAAAATCTCTTATTCCAAGACACTCTAGGTCGCCAAGATTATATGGATTATCTAAAATTCACAAACCTAACGTGCCACTTCGCCTCATTGTCAGCGCTATCGACGGCCCCACCTACAAACTAGTAAAATATTTATCTTGCACTCTCAAACAATACACAGGTAATAGTAACTCTACGATTAAAAATTCTCAACATTTCGTAACTCGTGTACAGGATTTTTCCTTAGGCACTTAGGTGATTTACTAGTTAGTCTTGACGTGGAATAAGCTACTGCGAATCGATGAACATCTTCGTATAGTCCTGAATATGTCCCTTGCAACAGTTGGAAAAACGTTGGCAATTACGCCTAACTCGATGCAGTTCCAACGCGGAAACCGAGGTCTACATTTAAAAAACGACCGCGGAAACCTATGTTTAAATCAAGGCGTACTTGAGGATAAGTAAATTAGAGATACTATTCTTTGTGTTATAAAATTGTAGTTTTGAAAGAAGTTATAGCATATTTTGATATACCCTCGTAGGTGCAGATTCTACATCAAAATCTCAAGTACTTTCTTATGGGGGTTCATGTAGTAATTCAAGCTCATTCGAGCCGTGACGTCACTACTAAGTTATGTAGTAAACTTCATGTCGGCTATTACGTACCTGCTTACCGAGTTGGGAACATGCTCCTGTTTGAACAGCTTTGAATTAGCTTTTGATAAACTCGTTCTAAAATTGTTCTAACAGAGAAACCCTAAATTAGAGGAGAAACATGAAGAAGTCCAATAAGAAAATACAAAGAATTTTGGTGTAAAATCCACATAAGTGTACTATTTATAAATTTAAGTTCACAAACCTTCCACAAAGCCTTTCGTAAATCCTCTGAACTAGTGTATAATATGTAGCACGGAACAGGTAACACTGGATATTTACAGTCTGCTTGGCAAACATCTGGAGTTTCTCTTTTGTGTGCTTAACGTATACAAACTTGTGTTTTACTGCTCCAGTGCTATATTAAGTGCAGTTACTTTTCGTTCCATCATATTACAGTGGCAGGATGGTAATCTACAAAATAATCGTGGGAGTAGGTACTCGCTGATATTTATCAGAGATACTTGAGCGTCCAGAGTTGAATAGAAGTTTTGGAACCTAGTACTCTTCCTAATTTTCTTAATATTTCGTAAGAAGATGACTTACATCCTTTGAACTACTACCATACACGTGATTTAAAAATTGTAACACAGTGATTTGTTATATTTTGATAAATATTTGCCAATGCAGCGTGTTTCCGATTAACTTGGCCAAACTCTAGGAGCATATTCTACTCACTAAAAGAATCATAAAAGTTCATATTCAAAATTTACGGAAAATGCTCTCTTAAATAGTGGTGATGGTTTTCCACTATTGTTAATAATTTCGCAAATTATGGAATATAACTTTATTATTGTAATACTTAGAATATTTTATTATTTTAACGATTACTTGAAGTACCTACCTTAGGCAATAATACAGGTTTTACAGCGTCCTATCATCCATTGTCTTACACGGTGGCTGAAATGCTCGACACGTTGTCGGAGAACTTGCCCATTTACAATTGGTGTTTGATATACGATACTTTTTAAATGTCCCTTTAAGAGAAAATCACATGGATTGCAATCAAGTGAGCGTGGTAGCCATGCAATCCGTCCTGCCCTTCCAATCCAATGATTAGGAAACCTGGTATTCAAGAAGTCTCGTACAGCAGCGCTAAAATGTGCAGGAGACCCATCTTGCATGAACCACAAATTTTGGCGTATTTGCAATGGAACTACATCCAGCAACGCTTCTAACTCTTCTTCTAAAAACGCCTATAATACTTATCATTAAGTCTCGGTAGAAAAAGCACTGGTCCCAAAAGATAGTTGACAACTATGCCGGCGCAAACGTTGTGGGAAAATCTTTGTTGATGTCGAGTATGTGCTATTTCATGCGGATTCACGTCCGACCATCGATGATTATTACGAGTATTCATTATTTCATCTCTTGAAAAATTGCACTCATCAGTAAAAAGAACACTATTATGAAAATTATGGTCATTGCGTTGTTCTAAAAGCCAACGACAAAATTGCAATCGTTGAAGGAAATCGTCATCTGAAAGAGCTTGCACTGTCTGTACATGAAACGGGTACAATAATTGGTCATGAAGAGCATTCCAAACAATCTTGGATGAAACAGCAACATCAGCAGCAATTCATGTAGTACTTGTACTTGGGTCAGCATCAACTGTCTCAAGAATATCTTTTCTATAGCTGCATTGCGAACTGTTCGGTTAGCCCCATAATCGAAAGAAACCTTCAGGAAGGATCCTGTCTCTTCAAGACGACGATGAATAACTGCTACCTTTAGCTGGATAATTTCGCTCTGGATAAGTTTCACGATACGGCTGGACAGCTTCTTGGGAATTTCAGTTCGCACGTCCATAAGTAAAATAAATATCTGTAATTTCTGCATTTGTGTATTATACATTATGAGATACCTAAAAGTGTTACACTTTAATATGATATGTATGTCTGAAACTTAATGTCAATATTGAGATGACAATGTTTGTCCTTGTCTTTTGTCTTTTTGTGGACGAGATTTCGGGAGGCGGACCATTCTTCGAATCTCAAGGCACCGATTGCTATGATCACGTGGATGAACTTTATTCTAGCAGTCATTAAAATAATAAAATGCGCTACAATAATAAAGTTGTATTCCATAATTTGCGAAATTATTAACAATAGTGAAAAACCACCACAACTATTTCAGAGAGCGTTTTCCGTAAATTTTGTATATGAACTTTTATGATTATTATGATGAGTAGAATACGTCCCCAGTGTTTGGCCAAGTTAATCGGAAACACCCTGTATTGTTAACTAAGTTTGAATGGAAGGAACAGATATTCTCTTCTACATTTTAATAATAATATGTTGGATAATGCGCATCTTCATTTGACGATACTTGTTCTAAGCGTCTCTGCGGGGGTTATTGTCAGTTTTTTTAAATAGCTTCCAAAACCTCCTGATATTTCTATCTGATTAGACTCTAAACTTATTTGAAGAAGTTTATGTTGGTTTTTTCCGTAGCATCTAAAATTTCTTGATTTTTCCCTAATAAAACTCGTGTGAAACATTATCTGCAGAAGGTTAGACAGTTTGACTTGCTTAACGTAGACTCTGAAGGCTGTTCGTACAGTAGTTTCTCTTGTGTTTAAGGATACCCAGAACCTGAGCATGGTTCACTAAACCACAGTTGGCAAGCAGCGAAACAAGTAGATATGCAACATATCGCAACATGTTCTACCAGCGAAGGCTACAACTAGTACCACAGGGTTCGAAAGCATACATGCGACTTCTTATTCGAGCTCGATCGATTGAGGTGGACTCACGGGGGCGTGGTTGAAAGTCCGCGTCGGCAAGGCTTTTCCTTCGCCGTGTGAGCAGCGTATCTGCTCGGGTAATGGACTACAGAGAAGAGGAAGATATTTATTTTAATATTTGCTGAAAACAGGCAAGCTCATCTTCCACTGTCATTGATGACTATCTTGAGCATGTATCACCACATAAAATATCAAGTGAAATACTAAATCCTGGAGGCCCAACGATATGAAGTAAACACAATGCCGTAAGAAAACATTGGCAAATTATTAGAATTCATGTCATGGCGCGTCAATATGTGTGTCATTAACCGTGGGGGTCAATATATTATAATTAAAAAGCAGAAGATATATCATCTGTACTATTCTTTCAAACTTTTATTATATTTGTTTGCTACCAATATATCTGTGTCTATAATTACCAATATATAAGAAAATCGTCTAAGTATTAGTTGAAAGAATGTATTTTTACTAGATGTCAACTAAATATTAAAAATATTTTTCTATTTCGAAACCAGTGTATTTTCTGAGTTTACTAAAGAATTAATTTAAAAAATATGAAAATTCTGTAAAATATCTCTTCGATAGAGAGGAAAGGATATTCCTAGAATTACCTGAAATAAGTACATGTTTTTCGAAGAAGTGGGTAATTAATAGATAATATTGCTGATAAGAACTGGAAACTCGTTAACAGGTGTTGGATAAAGACATACGTTTATACTTTATATGCGTTACCGACACTAATTAATAACCAGTAATAATTAATACATTAAACACTACTTTATTAAATATGGAAATTTCAATTTAATTTCGTTGAATTTAATTATGTACTACTTAAGCTTCGAGTTTTAATAACAAAATTATTTAAATTTTTTCCCATAAATCCTTTACTTAAGATAGACATTAAGAATAATAAAACACTTGATAAGTTTCACTGTTCCATTTCACTTTATTGTTCTGAAAATATTGTTTGGATAATTTCTACCATTCTCAAAGAAAGATTTTATTCTACTAAATGTTGGGACACATTTAGTTGAATAAAACATAGAACATATCAAGTTGTAGTAAACAAATAAAACAAATAACATAAGCAAAAACTGAGACTCTACAAGTAATATTACTGTTCTTCTCATGATTTTAAATATTTTATAAATATACTAAAGTTGGTATCATTAGTTGACAGCATTGGTGACAAATCTATTTCAGTTAGCTTTATTGGATCTAATTTATTTTGATTAAAACATTTTTTTTTTGTTTTAAAGCATGACTTTTGCTTTTTGATTCAGTGTGTATATTCCATGTAAGTCTTTCAGCTAGATTATCAGAAAGAGCTGACATTAATACTTCATTGTCATAGGCATCTACATTAGTAAATATATTGTCAATGATTGTACTAAATACCGGAGTTATTCTTGTGGGTTCAAATATTGTTTGATTAATGTCGAACATAATCAAAGTATCAGTTAATTTTTTTGCTTAAGTCAATATTAAAGTCGCCACTCAATACAACTTTATAACCGTTACATATATTAGGAGTCATGTGTAAAATTGACACCAGTATATGGAAAAACTCTTCTAAATCGCCATCTGGTGGACGGTATATATTAATAATAACCGTTTTAAGTTGTTGTTATTTTATATCACTACATTCTAGTACTAATTCCCGACTCACTTATTTCAAGTCAATCAGTTCCGAATATTCTGTACCTGTATGTTTCATGTACCATATCCTATACCCAAATTCAACAGTTATCGAGAAATTTACGATTGAACATGTCAATAACTGAGACCGTATTCTACAAAATTTCGTTCACTCTGTGGTCTGAAAAGGACCGATTTATTAAAATAAAACAGAACTAAAAATCAAATTAAATTTTTAGATACTTTACTGATTAGGAATAAACATAAAATAGAAATCGATATTTTCCGGAAAGAAACCAATGTTAATAGATTCATCACCGCGGATTCAAATCATCAATCAATCAACATAAGACAGCTTCCTTTAATTTCTTAGTCAATCGGTTACTAAATTTTCCATTAACAAAAGAGAGATATGAAATAGAACTGGATTTCATTAAAAATATCGCGACATACAATGGCTTTGACATAATTTGAAATAATCAATAAATTAATTAGAAAAACAAAAATAAAAAATTCAATCCGCGAATCCACAAGTTTGATATCTCAAAGTAACCAGGAGAATAAGTACATGTGTTTACCATACCACCCCGTCACGAAAAACATTAATAAAGTTGTGAAAGAAAGAGGTCTCCAGGTTGCCTTTCGGTCCGAAAATACTATCAAAAGTCTCCTAGGGAATACTAAAGATAGAGTTAATTTGAATTCGAAATCAGGTATATACGAAATTAGTTGCGAGGATTGTAATTTGAAATATATAGGCCAAACAAAACGACCAATAATAACCCGTTTTAAAGAACATATATCACATATTAAATACAATAGACCGGAGAAATCTAACGTTGCCAACCACGCTTTAAGCACACTACACAATGTGTCGATCACAGGGTTGAACCTGGTCAAAGGAATTAATAAACCCCGCGAACTTGATGCTTATGAAAGTATACATATCGCGAAAAATAAACAATATTTCATGAATAGCAATAGATCACCGATTCCTTTCAGTTGTCTCTTTTCATTTTTATTACCATAATTGTGTCATCGTCGTTTTAAAATTGAAGTTATTAGGACATGTTGAGTTCCGCCCTTAAGAAACGAATGTTTGTCGTTCTTTCGTTTGATATTTTTCAACTCGGAGATTAAACATATGTGAATGCCCTTTTTCCCTAAGAGGTAAGTGCTTTTCGTTCTTTTCGTAGTTTATATTCGCATGTTAAAATTAGTCTATACGTGGACGTGGTGTAAAGTAGTTGTTGCGTCAGCGGTTTTCTAGCTTTACTATGCCCCATGTGCGACTTTTTAATTAGTGGTTTTTACCTACTGATGATGACAACTTAGTTGTCGAAACACGTATTTAGGATACGATTAATAATTGTGGTAAGTGGTTATATACCTTTTTTTAAGTTTATCAAATCAAATGTTCGAACTGTAGACCATTAACTTCTTGGCAATAGGTAAGTCGAAATTCAATTTCTCGTAACACTTCAGCTAACGTTTGTGGCTGGATTTGTTGTATTTCGGCTATAATCCTATTCTTCAATTCATCAATATTTTGCGGTTTATCGAAGTAGACTTTGGATTTCAGATAACCTCATAGATAAAAAATCTAATGGGGTTAGATCGGGAGACCTAGCTGTCCATTTGATAAAATCTCTTGTTTCTCGTTGGATACGCATCGGTTGACCGAAGAACAGAAAACTAGTCACCGTAGCTGTTTTATGTTCTTCAGTCAACACCCAAACAGACGACTGGTGTTTGTTGTCTGGTTCGTATGAGTAAATGATTGATTTATGACGACTCATGATGTTGAACACGTTTTTAGAGTTTCCTGCGTTGAAGCGGTATAGAGTTTTTTGACACCAATTTACCATTGGCGTGTATTATAGCAGGCATTTGCAAACAAAATTTAAGCCTTAACCACCGTAGTACAATTGTTGTCGCGTAGTAGTTATAGTGCGGTCATGGTGACCGCGAACTTTTCCATTCTGAGAAAATTCCTAATATAATTTTTTCTACTTCTTTAAATTTTCAATAGATTAAATAGGACGCCAACAATAAGGAAAAAATATAAATGCACTGTTAAAAGATATTTTCATTTTATTATTCATCAAAATATGAGTACTTATACTTATTATTGGAGTATTTGTACTAATATAACAAAAATGCTTATTTCATGAAACAAATGACTTTAGCAAAAAATTTCCTCAAATTTTTTTGAGCCTCAGGCGATGAATTTTGAAAATCACAAAATGGCAAATATCGATTTTTCCTGTTTTGACGCCGATTCTTTATGTAATCGGACCCGCTGATTACGATAATCCAAATCGGATTCCGCTATCTCCTTTGGTTCTCGAGATATTCACGAAAAAGGGTCGACAGGTCGAAAGTACTAAAAACAAATTGCGAATTTTCAGCGGAAAATCTTTCAGACAGTCTAGCACCCCCGAAAACCTTAGGGTAGATTTTGAGTACATTGAAATTTTTTAAAATAGCGAAAATTTCGCCGAAATTAGACATTCAATTTTGGCCCATCTCTGTATCTTGGAAACGAGTAGCATTTAGACGACCTATCCTACACCGCCGGACGGGTTTTGACACGCTGAATCGACTGGTCCAAACCGCAAGGCTCTCGGATGCCTACTTCTTGAGTTATGCCGGAGAAAACGTAAATTTCGAAATCGAAACTGTCAATTTTGCAAAAATTGGCGTCGATGTAGCGGCCAAACCATTGGTCCTAGTGTGGCACTATTTTATACTCTTTTTAAACCTCGTGACGAGCACTTTCATTTGCCGCAAACATCGCGGTGATCGGATAAGGAATAAGGGAGTTATGGCATTTTGAAGATTTAGCGAATTTTTTGAACCTCAGGCGATGAATTTTGAAAATCACAAAAATGGCAAATATCGATGTTCCCTTTTTTGACACCGATTCTTTATGTAATCGGACCCGCTGATTACGATAATCCAAACCGGAGTCCGCTATCTCCTTTGGTTCTCGAGATATTCACGAAAAAGGGTCGACAGGTCAAAAGTACTAAAAAACAAATCGCGAATTTTCAGCGGAAAATCGTTCAGACAGTCTTCTTCAGCACCCCCGAAAACCTTAGGGTAGATTTTGAGTACATTGAATTTTTTTAAAATCTCGAAAATTTCGCCGAAATTTGACATTCAATTTTGGCCCATCTCTGTATCTTGGAAACGAGTAGCATTTAGACGACCTATCCTACACCGCCAGACGGGTTTTGACACGCTGAATCGACTGGTCCAAACCGCAAGGCTCTCGGATGCCTACTTCTTGAGTTATGCCGGAGAAAACGTAAATTTCGAAATCGAAAATGTCAATTTTGCAAAAATTGGCGTCGACGTAGCGGCCAAACCATTGGTCCTAGTGTGCACTATTTTATACTCTTTTTAAACCTCGTGACGAGCACTTTCATTTGCCGCAAACATCGCGGTGATCGGATAAGGAATAAGGGAGTTATGGCATTTTGAAGATTTAGCGAATTGTTTTAACCTCAGGCGAATTTTCAGCGGAAAATCATTCAGTCAGTCTTCTTCAGCACCCCCAAAAACCTTATTTAAATTCTTAAAGAAGAATAATATACTTATTTAAATAAAAAATAAAACGCAAAAAAAAATTGGCCTTGTAAAAATTGCGGGACCAAAAATTTCACAAATTATGTTTACAATTTTTGCACCTTTTGAAGCACATTCCATGCAAGTCGGTTTATGGCATTATATACACAAGTAAAAAGTCTTTCTTTTAATCTTCGAGGGACAGATATAGCATGTCTTACGCTTTTCTAATTTTTCCTCCCTTGTAGCTTCGGGAGTTTCACGTTCACGTTTTAGATGAACGTTTCTTGATCTTCTTTTAAGGTGAGGGTGTACTAAACCATCTGTAAGTTGTTTTAAGAAATCTGTCTTATCTATCTTAGAACAATCCTTAAATGACTGATGCAGAACGTGAGCATTTACACCAGTTATATCAAGCAGACGAGATATAAAACTTCTGATGACCATTTGTAGCGATTTCTGCCATTGAAATTTGTTGAGTTCTTAGCTGATGCTGTGCTACTTTGTTCACATTCACGCTGCATCTCCTCGATACGTTCAGCCTCATCTTCACTATCTGCCTCTGCTTCCGAAGCCGAGTCATGATCATTTACTTCGTAATAATCTTCATCGACTCTTTCCTCATCACTATTTCCGCCATCTGCTTCATCAAACCAATTTAGCAAAATATTTTCAAAGTCGGGATCACAGTAGCGAACCCTTTTTGATCAAGTAGGAAAGTTACTCATAGTCAAAATAAACGTAGACAAAATTAAAATAGGTACACTAATACCGTAGTCCGGTCACTGTGACCGCGTCGAAATTTTAATCTCACTCTTGTATGAAATAAGTTCACCAATCAAGTTCAAGGTTTACATGTAAACTGACGATCGGGTGATTTGAAGGTACTGAGACGCACATTGCGCTATATTAAAGTGGGGACAATTTCCAACAAAATACAATTTTGCAGCAGTCTGTGTGACCGCATTACGGTGCTTAAGGGTTAAATGTCATTCATTAAAAATCTGGTGTGAAGAACACAAATACAGGTTCACTATTAATATTTTTTGTGAACGTGTCCGAATATATCCTATCCCCAGAGACGTAGATACGTATTTCACCTTTCTACAGGCTCATCTGTACGCCCCTGCTGGAGAAAGGATATTCCCAGACACATTCACAAAAAAGAACCACATCGCCCTACCGTAATTATCCAGACCGGGCGCAGAAGTAAATTCGGCGCTGCCTGTTGTCCGTCCACATAACCAATGTGAAGTAACGACGCCCTTCCAAATGTGGCACAGCCAATCTCTCTAGAAAACTGCATTTTGTTTGTGTCTTCACTCATACTACGGCTAACCGCATGTGTAATGTATCAGAATAATTGAAACATACATGAGTAGGTAAACCCCACCAGTTTTGTATAATACAAAGGTATTTTTAATAATATAAAATATTATTAAAAATCTGGTGTGAAGAACACAAATACAGGTTCACTATTAATACTATTAATACACGTTCACAAAAAATATTAATAGTGAACCTGTATTTGTGTTCTTCACACCAGATTTTTAATAATATTTTATATTATTAAAAATACCTTTGTATTATACAAAACTGGTGGGGTTTACCTACTCATGTATGTTTCAATTATTCTGTTAAATGTCATTGGCAAGAATTCAGATCAGATGGCTTTATCTCCCATTAATTTTACTTACTCGTTGTAAAAATTGTGTACTTAATATTTATCAAAAACAATTGTTATTTAGTTAAATTAAGTTCCTATTATTGTGCATTTTTCATTTTAATAAAATTTGATTGATTAAATATGGGGAATTTTTTATTACACCACGAGTGCTATTGTAACACTCATATAACACAGATGTAGATAAATACATTTATACATTTTTTTATCTTTACATAGTAAGTTGTGCCCTATATTTAATTGAATAAGCTCTTTCTGTGAGAATAGTAGAAATTATCGAAGCAATTTTGTCAGAACAATAAAATACTCGTAATATAGTGAAACTTATAAAATTGTTTTTTTAAAATTATAATTTGTATTAAGTACATTTAAATACAATGCTTCACCAAGAACCGACTACAACATCAATTAACAAGAAAATAAAATGGTAAATTTAAGTAAATTATACTCGTATTATCTCTTACGCACATGTGTATATACAAATTAGAATGAAACATTGCGAAAAGAACTTAAGCGATTTTCTACATTCTTTAATATGCTTGCATAACGTGCTTACTCTATTAGAAAAAATATCGATCACAATAAATATGGAACAGCATACAATAATGTCTTAGGTTAAGGTAATCAATCAGGCACATGAAGACTCTCTAACTATGACAGAATCTATTTACCTCGCGCAGGCTATTGACAGACATTCTCGACTAGATGTCCTTCACTGAACCGAGCGGATTTCTTGGGCAAAAAGTGCAGCCAATTCACTATTTATGATGTTTGATACTCGTTACGGTTAATAATATGTTATATAGTTAGAAGTCGGTGACATTTCGAGATTTATATGTTGACGATTTTCCGAACGTGTAGTCGGTCGGGGTTTATTAAATTTTTAGCTTGTTCGAACGCTCGTCTTCTCGTTTCGAACGATATATAAAAATCGATCGTTAAATGTTTATGTGCTTTTTTCAAGCGATCCGACATATGTTTCGATTGCTACACATTCAATTAGTAACGATGTTTTATGGTGAACAATAATAATAATGCCATAGATTCAATGATGTTGGATGGGGTACCTTTTTCTGCCACCCTAAATTTAACATAAAGTTTTTATTAGTTGTCGTATAACAGACTAAAAAAAAAATGATTAACGGCGATAATAAACATTTAGTGCTAATATAAGGACATGAACGTATAAACTAGTAGTACTGGTGTACGCAAGAAGAATGTACAAAGTTATTTAGAAATAATATGAAACACTCTCAGCAAAAGCGATTTTTGTTTTTGTTGTACGATAATTTCTTGTGGTAAGGAAAGAAGAAAATATTTCATCTTATAGTTTGTCTCAGAACAAGGAGTGATTAAAATATTGCGCTAAAACTAGGTTCACACAGCTTAAAATAATTTGAGATACCCTACCTGACTAAATGCTTGTTTGTCGTAATATTACTCATTTTATTACATGCAATTACTGTTAGTTATCAGAATATATCGAACGATCGTATAGAACATATAGATATCTAGTTTGGAAACAGCTTACGATTCTACCTAGTATATTAGACAACACTTCAATATAATTACCTAACATTAAACTAAATATTTGTGATTCTTTGTTAATTAGTATTTGTTACAACGGAATTTGTTCGTAATTTAAACTGAAAATATTTATTTAAACTGTTAACGTGGAATACTTTTTCCGTCGCGTAAGTAGTATTTGCCATGAAAAAAGATGTTCGTAACGGACGGATCACCCGACTCGGCTATCCGGCGACCAACGATACTCAAATATTTACACAACAGTCACTGATGATACACAATATCATCTATTAATACGGAGAATTGCACGTAACATTTACAACGGCTACTTGAAATGCCGCCGTTGGATGATCGGTGGGTACCCACCGAAGTACTGAATGTAGAAGTGAACTCCTCATCAAGTGAGAGTACATATAGGTAAACCTTTGCTTTTCCCACGGCCATTGAGTAAAGAAAATCTCTTTCGGACTAAACAATATAGGTACACAATTCACTACACATATACACACGTATATACATGCATATATATTGGTCATAGCTGTCTATTAACCCGAGCTTCTCAACAAGTGGAACGGCGCCACAACTAATGCCCTCAACTTTTATTAATGATCAACAACAACTGTAGTTCATGGTCTGTTTTGCATAATGCCAGATTCCGCGCAGTGATTTGATGCGATTCTATTTTGCTGTCTAAAAAGATATACTCAGTCTTGATAGCACTCGAATGTACAAATGCTTCTTGGAATCTCGTATTTATGCTGTCCCACGCATTAATTAAAGGACGACGCTTTATTTTTGAATATATTTAAGGTTAGGATTATTAAATTTCGTATTAAATAACTACATGAAATAAGAATTAATAACAAAAACCAAACCAATATTTCTTTAAAACGAAAAGCCTATAATACTGGTTTGGAAATAGGAACAAACCGGAAATGAAAACGTTGGTGAACGTAAATACACTTACATGCAAAGAAATTGGCCCATTGTAAATTTTCGATTTTAACTATCTTTTGCTTCGAATCTATTTATCAGATTAAGAAAAAATATATGCTACTTGAAAGACGATTTAATATGCTTGGTTATCTATATATTATATTATACTGGTAGCACCTAGATAGCATGTTAAAAAAAAAGTAACAAAGAACAAATTAGACGCACATGCATGGAAGAAAAATCGAGGAATGCACAACATAAATATTTTTGTTTAAGAATTACACTGATTATAGTATTTATTAAGTCAGCCTTTTTAATTATTTCCATTTAATATTTATATTTAATAAGAAAGACAAGTACTAGTTTTGCAAGCAATCTTTAGTAATTATTTACTTATTTATGTAAAGAAATGTCACACTTAATATTAAATTTGTAACCTGAATGCAGCTATAATGATGTATGATATATGTAAAAAATGCATCAGCATGAACACGTAATTACAAGTAACACATATTATTTTTTATTTAAAATTTTCTCTAAAATAATTTAATATTATTCGATTTTAACTTTTCTATATTTCAATTTTCAATTTTACTAAAATCTATTTCAAATATTTATAACCGTTTGAAACTATGTTCATGGTGTACATGCGAATATCTACGAAAAGAAGACGATCATGATGAAAAGTTGGGCATTCGGGGGGTTACACGACAATCGCCAGGGCGTGTAGACACGAAAACCCCCTGTAGAAATACTCTCATGCTAGACCAGAGCACAACAATTAAACAATATTAGATTATACACGAACCCTGAGTTATATCTATTTCACGAAACCTTAAGCATTTTAATTTATCAACTAATTATATTGTTAGAGCGGTGTACATATAATTTACATGCACAATATACGCCTCTCGTATATATTTTTTCTAATTTCCATTTGGATAGTCATTACTATATTTTTTTATTATTAATTATTTCTACTACTTCTACGCGCGAGGATGTTTAGTATATATATATTGTTACCTCAAACAATGTATTTGAATTTTGTTAATTTAAAACTAAATAAAATTTTGAAAAATTAAAAAAAAAGACTAAATATAATCAAAAGAAAATCAAAGGAAATAAACAGTATTTTGAAAAGTTTTAATGTCTAATTTTAAATATATAATTAGTTGTAAGTGTGTAATTAATTCTGAAGGAAATTGTAATTGATACAAATTTGAATATTTATTCAAATTATAAATTTCCGCATCATTTCTGTTGATTCTGAACAAACCAATGAGATGTTGTGGAGCAGATGGGGCGTTATTTGTTATTTATCGACGTCTTTCTGAGGGTAGTGGTATAGAGCGCATAAGATACGGGCACCATATTCCGCATTTTTCTTAGCCCGCATTTTCTAACAATAGAAATTAAAAATATAACGACTAAAAGTACTTAAAAATATATTCAAAAGATAGTGTAAAGTTTAATTTATCAATTGAAAATCATTTGAACGGCGTAAATCAAGTATTTAATAAACTATCAAGCATAATTTTAAAATTAAAAATTTTAATGGCTGACCGAGTGGAAATTTAGAGAATATTGCTTTAAACTAAGAAATAACCGTATTTTGGTACCAGACTCATCAATTCTTTGAATACCAGACCTTCTAAAGTCATTCGGGACCAGAATTTAAGAAGAACGAGGAATTTTCCAGTTTCCAGATATTTCTGAGATATACACCGAGATCCTCCCCTTCTTCCTGACCTAACTCTGTATTCTCATTTAAAAGGTACCTTAAATTACATTCATCAAAGTAAAATCATTTGTTAATTATTTTAAAATAGATCGATATACCTAGACAAATAATCGTAACTGTTATGATTCAAGTAAACTATTCAGAAAACATCATTCTATATGTCAATTGTGTTGTTCTAGATAATAATTAGAAGTTTACAGTTCATTCAAGAACTAACTTTCATTGATTTGGTTCAATTTAAATTTTAATTACCTCGTCAAGGTTATTCTTTCTCCGAACACTTCGGTTATCACTGTTAGCAGTACACCGTTGTATTATAAAGTTTTGATTCATGCATTTAGTGTTTTAAAATTTATTTGTCCTTTGAAAAGCCAACAACCAAACGTTTTTTTTTCTTTTACATTTCCTGCAAGAATACACTAACGTAGTTTATTGTTGTATAATTGTTATTTTTAGTAAAAATTTAAAAACAAATACCGACCTGTTAAGGTATTCCATTTCCAACTCCTGGATTTGTTACCTTTTTAGTATTCTTGGATTTAAAATAAATGTTTCATATTGTTTTTTTCATTTTTCTTTAAAAGGAAGTATTATTATTACATAGCTCAGGTATATGTTAAAAGGTTTTTTTTTTGTCATCCTGTTTTAATGAAGGTAGCGATCTTGCTGATTTCGTACAGTCAGTTGTTTCTACTATGAGATAGATGTCAGCATGTATGACAAATGGCTTAAGTGATCGACAATCGTGCACCTTTTCGATGTTTTCCGGTGTGGTGGCTCTTTTTGGACATCTTTCAAGTAGGTCATCTTCGAGGGACATGCGACCACATTTAAAACCAGCTGCCCACTTTTATATCCCTTTAAATTAATAAAATCAATAAGGGTTTTTTTTAAATATATGTTTATTTCCGCAGCTTGTAAACTGACTACTTCACACCCTTGAGAATCATAATTAATTTATAAGACTCTCATCAATATTATCAATACAATTCCTGAATGTAATAAATTTCCACATTGTACAGGATACATTTTATTAGTCGCACATCTTTAGAACTGTATTTTTGAATTAGGTACAGTTTACTACATATTATGGCCGCATAAACGTGGGACATAATCCTGTTGTGGAATTATTTCTTCCACATTCCTTTCAAGGACTAGTACAATATATTGATATCGTTCCGAGCAACTGAGTTTGTAAAATTAAGATGAACTAGCTCAGGGAAGCAATATGTTGGGATAAGGTCGGTTCTGTACAAATACTGTAGGTATGTTAATAATAATTACAACAACAAAATATCGATCAAAATTAATAATAAGAGTTTTTCTATAAAAAATTAATTTATTTACTATAGCAGTAGCAAAACACTATGCTAATATTTTACAAGTGGCTCATGTGCATCAAATTAACAAATAGGTGATATTAAAGAAAATTACATGTGGGTTTGTTACTTCGACGTTTTAAATTGACGTTATGAATTATTATAACAAAATCAATTCAAACAAGTATATACTTATCGCTCCAATAATTTATTTTGCTTGATTGAGAATAATAACTGGATCAGTAACTGGATCATTGGTAGTTCAAGCAAACAATTTGTTGGAAAAAGGCTAGGTGGCTTGATCTGGGTACTAAAACCAGAAATACAGACTCAACAATGGTCTATTTTTCTAGGTCAATTTGCCCAATCTGTCAAAACACTTTGATGTTTCTCTCTGGTACTTGAACTAACTTTTATCGATTTTTTTTAATTTTAATTTGTGACACCATTTTTTTTAATGGGGTTCTCTAAGAATCTGTTTATTTTTTTAAACAAGGCCGCATTTTTTTTTCTTATTACAATTTCGGAAGATTATATAAATTATATATTATATCAATTAATATAGCCAGTCTAATATAACTCTTTCAAAATATTTAGAAGCAAAAGTGTAGGACTATTTACAAATGTGAAATTCCTAATGTACACAACACATTCAGTAACGTATTTATTACCTACAAGAATTTCCCACCACTGCTTTTTAATCCTAGAATGGTACGTTGGTGTCGCCTATGACATAGCTACACTTTATCTCTTTCCCAAACGCATAATTGAAGAGAGAAGTTAGCGACCATCTACGTACCTCTCGACGTGTCAGTACAGCTTTGAATGCGGTAGTTGTAAGTGCTCTGTTCTGTTTTACGTATCGATAGCAATTGGTTGTGTCACATACGACTACAGAATACCATTCTTGATATTATTTTTTTAATTTACAAAATATGGCTTCCACTAGTAAAGCATTGACTCAAGCAGAGATAGAGGATATTATACGTTCTTACGAGAGAGGCGAAACAGATTTGGTCAATATTGTTCCAGAAATAGTGAGCGACGACAGTGTATCTGAAGATGAGGAACTTTTAGACAGTGAGCATTCAGATACTTTTTCTGTCGAGTCTAGCAGTGAGGGAGAAGAGTCCGAAGAAGAATCTGTTACACGTCGAAAGGCAATTTATGGAAAAAATGGTTACAAATGGTATAAATCACCATTTTTTTCAAAAAATAGCCGTACAGTGCAAAAGAACATTGGTACTTCGATTACCAGGGCCAAAGTCAAACGCATTAAAAGCTGCAGATGAGATTGAAGCATGGAAGTTATTTTTCACCGACGAAATGATTAATTGTATTATTCAATACACAAGCCAAGAAATAACAAGACAATCCTCCAAATATGCTAATAATCAAAGCTTTATAGGGTGTACTAATAGACAAGAAATATTGGCCTTATTCGGGCTGTTGTATATGATTGGGGTTCTAAAAACAAGTTCTCTAAGTACTTCTGATTTATGGTCCAGACAATATGGATTAACCATTTTCAGAGCAACCATGTCACGAAAACGTTTTGAGTTTTTACTTAATTGTCTTCGCTTTGATGACAAAAATACCAGACAAGAGCGTAAGGATGATAAATTTGCACCTATCAGATTTCTGTGGGATAAATTTATTGAAAAGTGTTCAGAAAATTATACACCTGGCGCATATGTAACTGTAGACGAACAACTTCTTGGTTTTAGAGGAAGATGTCCATTCAAAATCTATATTCCAAATAAGCCGGATAAATATGGCATAAAAATTGTTATGATGTGCGACTCTAAAACATTTTACATGCTTTCTGCTATTCCATATATTGGAAAAGAAAGAAGAACTAGTTCTGAAACTTTACCTACTCAATATGTCCTGAAACTGTGTGAAAGCATATATGGAACAAACCGGAATGTTACCATGGATAACTGGTTCTCGTCCTCGGATTTGGAAAATAAATTATTGGAAAAGAAACTAACCATGGTAGGAACGTTACATAAAAATGAAGCAGATATTCCGCCAACTTTCTTGAAGAAAAAAGCTAGTGTTCCTAGCTCTGATTTTGCTTACGACGAAAATAAAACTATGGTTTCGTTTTCACCTAAAAAGAATAAAATAGTTTTGTTGTTGTCAACTTTCCACACTTATGGCGAAATTGAAGACGAAACTAAAAAACCCGAAATCATTCTATTTTATAATTCGACGAAAGGTGGTGTAGATACATATGATCAATTGTGTCACTCAAAAACTGTGTCACGAAAAACCCGTCGATGGGCTTTACGTGTATTTTATGGAATGATAGATGGAATTGGAATCAATGCTTATGTTATCTATAACGCCAACAAACAAAAACAAAATAGTGCTTATAAATACATCCCAAGAAGACAATTTCTTCAAAACTTCGGCATGCAATTGATCAAACCACAATTGGAAAGCAGACTGAATGTGCCAACAATATCCAGATATTTACGTCTACTAATTCAGGATATTTTAGGTGTGGAAGAAAAGAATCCTAGTTTGGAAAAAAGAAATCAACCTGTCGGTCAGAAACGTTGTCATATTTGCCCTAGAAATGCCAACAGAAAAGGTCGAGAACTATGTGTGAGATGCGCTGAACACATTTGTGCTGAACACAGAAGGCCTATTTGTCCTCCCTGCAGTGAAGAACTGTAATTAGTATTTTTGTGAGAATAACTGTTTTATATTTTTGTACCATTTTATTTTTTATAATAAAATTAATGTAAAATTATACTTTTGTTTTTATTTTGAACGATAACTATATAAAAGTTAAAGATATAATGATGTGTCATATGCGACATCACTGTACTAGTCATGTACTAGAAAATAACGATACCATTCTAGGGTTAAGATAAATTTCTTCATTTTATTAAACCACTTATTCGTAAGATACCACAAGGTGTTATTAGTTTTTATCGTGTTACCGAAATACCCCCAATACGTGGATTACGTTCGGTAATTCGTTAGAAGTATGATGTCCTAATGCGAGGACTTTCTGCAATTTCATAAAATGTTAAAATTTATTTGTACTTTCTTGTTATCAACGCTTTCATATTTTCTACCTTTTCTGATACACTAATTTTACTATCTTAAATAGATTCCATCTTTAAAGAAATACAATCCATCTTCTTTGAATTTGTTAAAAATATTTAAGATATACACTTGTTAGAATAATTAACTGTTTTAAATAAACATCTATTTTTCAATAAAATGTATTTAATTTAAGATTTATGTATGAACAAAATGTCAGAAATATTTGACATTTAGAAAAATACGTCACTGGTGTATAATTGGTTGCCTACTATGCCACCCATGCATTGATTTTTATTTTTTTAATATTACATATAGGACAAAATGTATGTGTAATGATAAAAAAAAAGAAAATTTATATGTGCGTGTGTGTGCGCCCGCGGTGGTCACGTATAATTTTATAATTTTAATTTATAATCGAAGAAATAAAATTATTTATCTTTTTTAACTAAAATCGTCAATAAGCTAATGTAATACGTCCTTTCTTTAAATAGCAATTACTAAGAAATTAATGTTTCTTTAGCTATTCAGCGTGCATTGTATATTCGATAAAGCGAATGACTGAAAGTTATAAATTATCATTGTCGTTAATTGTTGTAGATACTATAAAGTTCACTTAAACGCGCGTTAAATGAGTACTAATGGCGAATATACGACGACGTCAGTAAACTTATGTAATTAATTTGCACACAGGTTCACATAAATCTCTTTAGAACAAAAGAGAGGCGCAAACAAAAAGAGAACACCGGACAGGTAGAGACGCATTCAGTGCTGTAATATGTCCACTAAAAACACGAAGAACGAAGAATATATTCACCGATTGTATTAATATCTGTAATAACGATTAATCTTGAAAAAGCAGCTCACAAAGAGTAAGTCGTGTTTGTGGTTATAAAATTTATCTCCTATGTATAATTCATGCGATTCTATTAAAGAAAATGTAGATTTAAAATGGACAATGTGAACAATGAAAATTAGCAAAAGGCGAAAGCGACAAAGAGGATTGGTAGTTCCCGAGAATACATAACTTCTTTAATGGATGACGACAATAATTTTGTCAAATATGGATGAATTAAGTAGTCTAATCTTATGCAATACGTTCTCGAATCAAATATAATAATATGTCTTTGGTTATGTTTGCGTTGTATCGCCATGAACCCGTATGATGTAACGAAAGCTTCAAGATTGATATAAGAGGAATGTATCAGAAGTAATGAGAATGGATTTTTTACACTCAACGAGGTAACATTGCATCAGATTGGAGACAACTACATTTGAGTGGAATGAGTAGGTACACAGCCAGAAAAGGTGCTATCCATTCAGTTCGGTATTGGCGCTGTGATCGCTAGTTGTTTACAGTTGTGTATAGCGCTTACACGAAAAATGGAGGCAAATATCGAGCAGCGATATGCAATTAAATTTTGCGTTAAACTGGAAAGAACTGCTTGAGGGATGTTAAAATAGCACACGAAGATGCCGCTTTGTCTTCAGCATAAGTTTTCAAATGGCACAAGGCTTTCATAACGAGCTGCGAGTACATTGAAGATTGAAGATTCTGTGTTAGCACGAGATAGACTGTTAACAGTCAGGATGATTGCATATGAGGCAAGCATGTGATACTGTTTATCGAACTTAGACAGGGCAACTAGACATAAGTAAAATTTATGCAAAGCTGGTGTTCAAGAACTGTTGGATCGCTTGGCAACCGAACTCAACTTTGTGTACAGAGTGATAAAGGTGACGAGTTATTTTAATACAATCCTGAAAGAAAAGGGCAAAGCGCGGAGTGGCATACAACATCATCAAGTCCATAAATAATTCGTACCGCAAGGCCAGACAGTAAATCAAACCTTCTATCGCGATGTTCTTGAATGTTTGTAGAAAAGGGTTTTGCCTGTGCGACCTGATATTTCCAGTTCTTGGATCTTACATAGCGATAATGCCCACTGTTCACTGTTGGTTAAAGAATTTTCAGTATTGAATCTTCATTTGTCAAAATAATAAAAAATCTATGACACATTATTAAGGTAAAGATACAAAAGATTAGCAATACAAACAAATACATATTGCTATGAATAGTAGGTTGAAGATTTGTTACACCACTTTCCACAACTATTTTTCCCAACTAGGTTTCTCAGCCAGCAAATCTTCAAATCTGAGACCTCTAATTTCTCGGGTTCCACTTAGGAAAGACGTGCCTATAATTTGAGTTGAGCGCCAGTGAAATGTTCACAAAAATTTATATACTTATTTTATTAATTAATTAGCAATAATGGAATGAGTCAAATGAAACAAACGCAAGATAAAAAATTTAAAATAAATATTTAATACAAAAATAAAAAAAATTAAAAAAAAATTATCCTTACAAAGTATAAAGACGGTGTATCACTACAAAGATACTGGAGGTAAAAACATTCATTGATAATGACCGCAAATATATGGAAAACTTCTTCCAAATGAATCCGAACAAACTTATCTAAAATAATTAAGTTTAATATTAAATTCTTCCCAAAAAACCACACTGTATACTCAGATACTGAACCACGAACAAACTTACACGTGTGCTATCGACACGCACAAAAGCCCTTGAATCCTCTCGAACAAACTTTTCAATTATAATATTAACATAGAATTTTAATATTTAACTGTATTATCTATATTCTTAATAATTAAATCTCTTAATTACTTGTTTTAATATAATAGAAATATAGTTACTATATTTATGCTTATGACGTCATACTATTCTAAATACTTACAAAAACTAAAATGGAGACTCTAACAAAGAAGGTGCATAATCAATTTAAACATCAACAATACAACGAGAATTTTATCTCTATAAATATCGGGACTTTAATAACAATATAACAAAATCACTTTCAATCAATCTACCCGAATTAATTAAAATATATTTCACAAAGCAACCTTCTTGTTCAAACTATAAATTTCGTCTCCCCGCAACTTCGATCTCTACATGAAATCTCGGATAACAAGTTTTTTCCCTTTTTAAATTTATATACATTTTCAATATACAGTTCTATCCAAAATTAATTTATTTTAAAATATTCAAATATTATTTTAGAAAAAATCCATAGCAATATGTATATACACCAAAAAACAACAAAAAAAAACAAAAAGTCGATACGAAGAAACCGGAAGCAACAAGCTAAGAAACACACTCAAGATACTCCCCAACTATATAAAAAGAACGTGAAAACAGAAGTTGCTTAATCCTTTTTGAAAACTTATTGGTATTTATAGTTTTTATGTCACTATCGTACAACTTTTTTTAAATAAAATCTGTTTATTGACCTTAGGATTACATTTTTTTCATAATCTAACAAACTCATTCATAGATCTGCAACTTTAAAACAAATAAAAATGGATATACAAGTTTTGTATTTTTGTTACTTGAAATGAAGTCTGCTTTACACTCCTAAAATTTAAACATAACGATACGGGACAGCTTGTATATAGATGTGTAGCATGACAGGCTATCCGTGTATAATTTTGCGGGGTAAGGCATCCAAACAATATGAGGGGAAGGAAATTAGTTATGCAACTTAAACATCAGAAGGCTGTTGCATTTAGAAGTTTTTCTGGGGTCGGAATTTCATGAAAATTATTGAAAAGTTTAATGTTGGCTATCTTGGTCGATTAGTATTCGCCGTATTTAAATTTTGTGATCTCGTGTCCGTGTTATATGTTATAAACTTTCGTTGAATTTATTGTTTGTTTGCGTAAGTAGCATTTAGGACTTTCTATATTATTAGTTGTAGATTTTTTAGATTAATATTAACTGGATAGTGTCATATTCTGAAACGTCAAACTAGACAATTTTTGAAATACTATTGTAACGAGCGATCATTAAAATTTTCACTCGTAGCTGGCCGTGTATATAAAAATTATGTCGTAGCTTTAGTCATTGTCATTAAGATGTTATTTCAAACATCTGTCAGTGTCAAATATATATTTTAAAGTTTCATCAAAAGAAAAAGTAATGGCCTTTAATGATATGCATAAAGCGTTTATGGTAGAATGTTACTTCCTGACATCTCAAAAAATTGATGGTATTTGGCAGCATTCAATAGAAAATTGCCTTGAGTTTGAAGAGAGATATCCAAATACTGTTCCTAGGTATAAAACTTTCCGTGATACGCTAATGCATTGTGTAAATCTTTTTCGTCAAACAGGCAGTATTTTAAAGAAAAAAGGAAGCGGTCCTCCTCTCAAGAGAAGTCGCGGCGAAATTGAAAATGTCAGACAAATTATTAACGAATCTCCTCAAACATCTATTCGCAGAGTTTCGCAACAAGTAGGGCTTTCGTATGGAACATGTCAAAAAATTTTAAAAAAGGACTTGCACATGTATCCATATAAATTAACTTCTGTACAAAATCTATTACCTACGGATTATGAAAAAAGAACACAATTTTGCCAATGGTTTATTCACACAATGACAGGACAATGACAACCAATGACAGACAATATTTTAAATCATACTTTTTTCACCGATGAAGCTTGGTTTTATTTGAAAGGTTATGTTAATTCGCAAAATATGCGTATGTGGTCCAGTGAAAATCCTCATTTCTACAGAGAAGTTCCTCTACATCCAGAAAAAATAGGCGTTTGGGTAGGTATGAGTCGTCACCGATTAATAGGACCAATATTCTTTGAGGGCACGATAACATCGGAGAAATATCGTATCGAAATTCTCAGTGTTTTTTCTAATCAATTGACTAATGATGAACTCCAGGTCGGATATTTTCAACAGGATTGGGCTACATCTCACGTTACACTTGAAAATATTCAGTTTTTGCAACAATTTTATGGCGATAGGATAATAAGTAGAAATACAGCGATTCCATATCCACCACAATCGTGTGATTTAACAGTCATGGATTTTTTTGTGTGGCCATATATAAAGAATATTATTTATGAAACACCAATTAATAATCTACAAGAGTTAAGACATAAAATCATAGAAAAATGTGAACACATCAATAACTCACCGCAAATACTGATCAATGTTTTCAATGCTCTACGAAATAGAGTGCGTGGTGGAGAATGGTCAACATTTTACACATTTTTTATAATATTCTATTACTTTGTATAAACATTATAAATATATTTAATATAAAAGTCAGCATTTCAAATAATTTTTTAACAATCATCATGACGTTTGAAATTATAATGGCAGATCTCCTCTAATAACTTAAGTTAGGACATACTTTTTGTGTACATGGCTTACTTGAGGGAAAATTTTAATGATCACTCGTTATTTATTTGTACTATTATATAATTTCTTTAAATTCATCTAGCATAAAAGTTGGTATAGATTCTAAATATATTTTTATACGAATTACGTTAGTTTGTTATTTTCATTTGAATTTACATTTTATGATATATTTCGAAGATATTCAAGAAGGTGGAAGAGAATTAAATAGAGTATGGAGAAAAATAATGTTTCGTTCGACTAAATTCTGCATTGAATATGTCTAAGAAGTTTATGTAATGCGCTCTAAATGCAATACGGAAGTTAATCGAATGAAATATTCTTTTTCCTTCATAAATAAAATTTGAATAATTCCAATAGTAATTCAACTACAGCTATGTTGGTTGCATACACAATTATTCGTTTTCCCCGCACGGATCCCAGTCAACAAGCTATACATAGGGATCTATTTTACTATTAAGTTACATATCTATATTATTACTGATCTGTGGTAATAACTAATTACTTATTTACTGGAACCAAATTTTTAATGTAAACAAAGATATACTGGAAAGTATGAAATAAATATAAATAAGCTACACGTCTATGGTGGTAGAAGTCCGAAAAATTATAAAACAGTGTCAAATATCTATTAATTAACGACAAATGCAGACGAACACATTTGTGTGTGTCTGTGTGTGACAAATGTTGATCTGAATTTGTCATTAAAGTGACGGATATTTGACACTGACGATATTAGAATAAATCATAATATGGAGAAGCCCAGGTTTACAATTCGTTCCGTCGAATTACCTTATATAAAAAGAAGAAGAAAAAGGGAATTCAAAACTATATTTTCTGGAGAGCGCATAGTGAGCTTTAAAAATATTGGTTTCGGCATATTTTTATAATAATACCTTACTTTTTAGCTTTTCGAATTGAAACCTATTGAATTTCTATTAATTGCAGCCTTATACCAACTAAATATAACTTATTTGATTTTGTTCTTGGACTTAGCAGTCAAGCACGGGCCTAGTAAGTGCGAAAACAAAGAATGAAGTTCTATGAATGAAAACTACACAAACTTATACATTTATTTTAGTTGTAGTAATCTTGTCCTATGTCTTTTTGACTGGTATGCTTGGAATGCCTCTATTCATGCTGTTTACTTTTATGAGCAGTTACTCGAAAATGAGTTATCTTAAATTTTGGGAATGTGTACCTCTATTCAAAGGTAATATAATAATATGATCTGACAAGGAAGGTAGTAAATGTAACAGTTTTTAATTAATAACCTCAGACTTTTTATTAAATTTGGACTGTCATAAAACATGTTTTGTGTCAAGAAGTGTTTAAATTCCTTTTCTAATAAATTGCATCCCTAAATTACACACTCACTCATACTACAAAGTCCTTCAATTGGTACGATCTACTGCAAGATCCCAAAATGGCGAAATTAAACAAATTTGTGATAAACAAGAACTATATTATATGCAATTTTAATTCCTAAAAATTACGTCATTCAAGTGGCCCCCATTGTCTGCAATGCATTATTTAACCCTGCTCCTGAAATTACGCATTACTCTTTGTAACATTGGACGATTAATCGCACGTATTTCTTCTCGAATGGTTTTAAGATCTTGAATTGTCCGCGGGCGTCTCTCGAATACTTTTTACTTGAGATACCCCCAAAGAAAAAAATCTATCGCAATCAAGTCGGGGGCTCTTGACGGCCATGGTAAGTCCTCAAACCTTGAGATTAATGTGTTCGAAAACATTCTCTGCAACACAATAAAACTTTGCCTGGATGTATGTAGTGTGGCACATCTTGTTGGAAAAAAATGTGTTTCTTCCTCTTATTCTACGTAGTTCATGCCATAGGAATGTTTATAACATGAAAATGTAACGATCCGAGATGACTGTAACAGCTTCCTCGCTTTTCTCGTAGAAGTATGGCCCTACTATTGCAAATGATGAAACACCACTCCATACAGTGACTTCTTCATCATGAAGCCGTTTTTCGTGTAATTGTTGTGGGTTTTCAGGCGCCCAATAACGGTAGTTTTGTTTGTTTACACTTCCACTGACATGAAAATGCGCTTCATCGGACATAAGCAAGAACTAAACGCATTTTGGTCATGATTCAAAATTTCTAATATATTCCTGCAGAAAGTCATTCAGGTATCTCGGTCACCATCTTGCAACTTATAAACGACTTAGATCTTGTAGGGGTGAAAGTCTAAAGCATCATGTAAAATTACTAACACACTCGTTTCAGTAATTTGCAAAGCACTTGAATGTTTTTTTTTTGCAAAACGCAACGGACTTCGTTCAAGTGCTTGTCTGACGCGTTCAATATTTGTCGGTGTCCTCACTGTCCGTACTCTTCCAGTATATTTTTATGAAACATTCCCTCTTTCATAAGAATGCCACGCCCACCTCAAAATATTTTTTTTGCTAGAAATTTGTCTTCTCAGAAACTTCTTCGGAAACTTCTCTGAGTTTGCATAATTGATTGAATTATAATAAAACTCTTAACAGCAAAAATTTTGATTAATTGGAAATCTATCCATTTTACATAAAACTGCATATATTGCCCTACAGTTTGGCAACTAAATGGCAACAATTCACATATAGGTTCTATTAGCCACAACTACCTATTTAAAATAGGTAATACCTATTGAAGGACTCGATACAGACAAACATATAATGTGTCTTCAAAAACTTTCGTCGTTAGAGGCGGCCATGCTCTTTTTAATGGTTGGTGGCAACGCACGCATTCTGTCGCAAACGTATAATATTAATAGTTTGGTTATGTCATTGAATTTATATATGACAATTGTTAGAATTTGAAGTTTTCTAAAATTTCACATGTGCACCAATCTTTTATTACTTAATTACTTAAAAAAGAGCCTACTATACAGAGGAAAGATTTTGAAGGCACGCTAGTTGTGCTCGTATTTTTCGGAACGTCAGAAGTAGGTTATGTTAAGTATGGCGTATAATTCAATTTGCAAATGGATGATTTCGTTAAATATGTTTCTATGGAAAAGAAACATATTTAACGAAATCATGCTGGTAATGTACATACAATAAATAGTTTATTAATATGAATTTATCTTGAAATTGTTTATATTGCTTATTACATGTACTAAAACTGAATAATATTACGACAAAGAACCATAGCCTCAGGTACGGTAGGTCAACTTATTTTGAGCTGTGTGAACTGAGTTTTAGCGAAATATCTGAATCACTCCTTCTTATTATGAGACAAACTATAAGATGAAATATTTTTCTTCTTGCGTACACCAGTAATACTAGCTTTTTACGTTTTTTTTTTCGACATTTCCCACAAGTTCGTTTGTCACAACAGTTGGTCTTCCACTCCGTTCTTCATCATGGATATTAGTTCATACTTTTAGAAAGTTATAGCACCATCTTCTAACAATACTGTCACTCATTACATTTTCACTATAAACAGAACAAAGTCCACGATGAGTCTCAGCAACCTTCACGTTCTTTGAGCACAGACATCGGATGACAGCACGCAATTCACAGTCGCCGGTATTTTCAATTACAGAAGCCATTTTACACGACCAAAACAGCACGAGAGAATGTTCGAACCATTCTCTCACTAGCCCTGGCAGACTAACACTGCACCAGGATACACCGCAGCGCTGGGATCGTGCCAATATTACCACTCTTCTGTCCACTAGGCGGAAACGGAACTTACTTTACGAATCGCCCTCCTATATACAGTCTAGCCATAAATTTGTCGGTATTTTATTGGTATATAAAAAAAGAATAACCGATCGTGTAAACTAGAATATATGAGGAGGTATTGATGTATTCTTAGCCTACTATTGAAACAATTTAAAGTTGGGAATATTTTATTACTAAACATAGTCTCCTCTTAAATTAATACACTTACAATGACTATACAACGAATTTGCAACGCCTTTAACCCTTCTAAAAAAAAGATTCTTCTTGGTCTGCAAACCAGCCCCCCACAGGTTATATTACCTCTTCGTTACACAAAAATTGACGTCCTTTTGAACTTCAATCGAGGGAACAGATGATAGTCTGAGGGGCCCACGTCTGGAAAATGAGACGGGTGTTCCCGTAATTCGAACCCTAGACCCGAATTGACAATTTTTTGTTCGGCCTGATTTGTTCGAAGACTGTTGTAAACCTTCGACTTAAGTTAGCCCCACAAATAAAGTCGCTTACGGTGAAGTCCGGCGAGCAATGTGCCTAGGGTATGTCATCTACGTACTTGCTGATTAATTTACTTAGCAAAATTGCCCTTAGCTTCATCATCGACACCCTAGCTGTGTGCGGAGTGGCATCATCTTTATGGAACGAGGTTAATTCGCGATTTGTGTGCAGGGGCATTGTCCTGCAAAAACAACAAACCTTTCAGCAACATGCCACTTCCTGCTTTTTAATTTCCTCTCTCATGGTGGTTAGTAATTTAGAATAAGAATCTCCAGTGATGGGCTGACACTTTTTTTGGTAATCGATCATAATTATTCCACGGATATCCAAGAAACTAAAGCAAAAACTCTTACAGTGGATTATCGAACTCGAAACTTCTTAGGCCTTGGAGAACTATGATGTTTCCACTCCATCGATTACTGTTTTGTTTCTTTGTAGTAAAAATGGACCCATGTTTCATCCATAGTCACAAGATGGTTTAAAAAATCAAAACGGGCACAGATTGACCGTGGTGCTGTCACTCTTGCTAGTTTGTGTTCAGTGTTCAAGGATTTAAGAATCTATTTTGCAAAAATTTTTTTCATGTTTAAATCGACGTGAACTATATGATGGACGCATTCATATGGAATCTTTAGTACCTCAACTATATGTTTCAGACCAATTCGACGGTCTGATAAAATCATGTCATGAACTGCGTCAATATTTTCCGGGGTGGACACCGAAATCGATCTTTTTGGTCGCTTCTCAACTTCAACGGAAAGTTTTCTTCTTTTGAATGAAGCAATCCAGTTTTTGACTGTCGCATATGATGGACATTGATCGCTAAGTGTGTTAAGCATATTTCCGTAATTGTCCTTACCACTTAACCTCTTCAAATACAAATATTTGATGATGCTTCGATACTCCAATTTATCAATTTTCACATTTGCATTCGACATGCTTTCTTTCAAAATTTATTGCAAAACAATATTTCAACTCCTTTACGTAAGATTTTATAGTGACACTTTTGAAATGTCAGTATTTCCTGCTATCAGTGGCGGCTCTTGATGACGTTCGATGTGAGCTGCTGCACGGATGAGACTGCTTCGTTTAAGCTTTCATATATACAGAGAAGCAAGTAACCGTACCGAAATCTTCCGAAATAGTTCGAAGTTATCTCATCCGTGCAGTAGCGCACATCGTACGTCATCAAGAGCCGCCACTCCCTGCTATTATAACAAGGGTTTGTTTTTTCCAAGGAAAATAGCCTAGGCAAACTAGATGTCAATACCCCCTCGTATGTATTTCAAAAGTATCGGAGATAAGCTTCCATGATCTATATTTTTTTTTTAAGTGTTCGCCTCCTGCAACCACACAAAATTTCAAACGATTAAGTCCATTCATCTATACTCGTCTCGTAGATTTGCACAATATTAATAAACACCCATTTCTTCCCTCCAAAATGATGAGTCTGTCAGAGGCTCCACCGCAGATTCCAACACAGTTTTTTAGTATACTTAGATCTACATTCTTTTCACCATTATTTAGACCCGGCGGTGATCACACTGAAGCGGTGTCATAATTTTTCGGGCTCTTACGAGCATACTTCATAATTCTGTCGTTCTTTTCTTCAATAATAGGAATTTTCACATCCGAAAATAAATTTCGCGATACTCAGTTTTGCCCTAACAAATTAACAACTTCTTCGTTCTTTCTGTTTTCTTGATCTTCAAAGCTGGTACTAAAAGTTGGTCTTTGCTGCAAAAGCTTACTCCGAATTGATACTAACTATACTCTAACGAATGCGGCCCTGAGCTAGGGTAATATCTTCAACAAAATATTGTGGGGACGCAAACATGCGCATTTTACCGTTGCTTTGGCAAAAATTTATGGTGTATATAATGTTATTAGGACTTGGATATAGCCTTGCTATTGTTCGTATATTAATAGAAATATACAATGTAACGATGGCAGCATTAGCTTTGCTGTTATTGATCAACTACTTTAATGGAAATATGGAAAAGGGTGTTAGGAAGTGCATCTATAATACTACAGTGAATTGTGTAGCAATGTATCCAATTAATGAGGTGAAAATTGTTTGTTCGAATTCGTCAAAGCAATTATTTACAGCTGCACAAATCTTCGTAAGGTAAATAGTTTTATATTATACCTTTTAATCCAATCCGCTGTTTCTAATATTTATTTATTGTACTTTATATACTTTTAACCCTGAAATGCTATTTGGGGTACACATGTACCCCAGCCTTCTTCAAAAAGCCCGCTAATCGAAAATAGATGGAGCTGCGCTCGCGGGCTTTTGAGTAGTTTCAGCACACGATGCGACAGTTCATGTGCGATATTGGTGAAAGACAGCGCCTTTGCATCTTTGAGATATTTGATAGTTGGGGTACATGTGTACCCCAGTGTAGCAGAATAACACTGTATTAAATTTATTTTCGCTTGTAAGTATATATTTGTTTTACTAAATTATTTGATTATTAATGTTTTTACTGCATAGTTTATGCTATTTTTTAATTTAATTGTTGTTTTTTAGATCACGCAAGTAATGGCTTCTCGAAATAAGATTTTCGATCTAACAAATCCTGATGATCTAGCTGAAATACACCGTATTCTTTATGATTCTGATTACGAGGGTTCTCAGGACGAGATCGATGAGGACGATGTTATTATATCAGATTTTAGAGAGGACCTCGAAGAGGACAAAGAGTCTGAAACTGAAGACGACCCAATAGTTTCCTCTATTCCAGTCCAACCTCAGGATCCCTTACCACCCGTCTATGATTCTGAGGACGATGTACCCTTGGCACAGATACAGCTTGCAGACCAAGATAAGGTTAAAATTTTCAAAGTTTCCACCAAACTAAGGGGCAAAAATGGATTCAAATGGTCAGGTGTGAAAGGAGCAGTTCATCGTACACCAAAAAGAAATCTTGTTATGCATTTACCAGGAAATAAAAATGAATCAAGACAAATACAATCAGGAATAGAAGCATGACAATTATGTTTCACCAGAGAAAATCTGGATTCGATAACAGAACATACCAACAAATAAATAAAAATTCATATATTGAAATATGGCAAAGAAATGGGCAATAGTGATACAGAAGATACACCAATAGCTAATAAACCTTCCTACACCAGAGACACAGATAATGTTGAAATTATGGCTCTCTTTGGTTTATTCTATTATGCCGGCGTAATGAAGATGAATGGAGTATTTACAAAAGAACTCTTTGATAAAGACAATGGTATACCCATATTTCGAGCAACAATGCCCGAAGCACGTTTTAGATTTTTAGTAAATTGCCTCCGGTTTGACGATAAAAACACCAGAGCTGAAAGAAGAGAAATCGACAACCTTGCAGCATTTCGAGAAGTTTTTGAGAGATCTATAAACAAAATGAAAAACTTATATGTACCTTCGGAGTACACCACAATTGATGAACAATTGGTTGGATTTCGTGGCCGATGTCCTTTCAAAATGTATATTCCTTCAAAACCCGATAAATATGGGATTAAAATTGTGATGTGCTGTGATGCTAAAACGGCTTATGTATTCGACGCTGAAGTTTATATAGGCAAAAACTCTACCATCTAATATTCCTGTTGCCCAGTATTATTGCGATAAACTTACCACTTCTTTTCAAAGTACCAATAGAAATCTGACAATGGACTACTGGTTCACATCTGTGCCGACGGCAAAACACCTTTTAGAAAAAAAAATTACAGTTGTAGGTACACTGAAGAAAAATAAAACAGGAATTCCTCCATCATTCTTGGACCTCAAGGAGAGGCAGATAAACTCCGCCATGTTTTGCTATAGTGACCAACTTACATTATTATCATATTGTCCACCAAAAACTAAGAAAAAAGCTGTTATCACGCTTTCAACAATGCATGAACAAGGTGATGAGTAAAATACCACCAAATTACCAGAAATTATAGAATTTTATAATTCCACCAAGGGAGGAGTGGATACTTTGGACAAATTGTGCCACACTTATTCTACTAGTAGAAAAACCCAATATGCCAATAGGCCAATATGCCTGTTTTATAATTTGCTAAATATTGTGGGATATAACTCGTTGGTACTTTTAAGAGTTTCGAATGCACCAAATAAAGAAATTTTCAAAAACAGAAGAGATTACCTGAAAAAACTCGCACTTGATTTAGTGAAACCTCATATGCAAAGTCGCTTGCAAACTTCAACTATGAGGCGTGAACTCCGTCAAACTATATGCAATGTACTAAAAATAACCCCTCCAGTAGAAGTACTAACAAGGACACCTGCTACCACCGGTAGATGTTCATTTTGCCACAGAAACCAAGACCGAAAATCGAGGGTCAAATATATGCAGAAAATTTATTTGTTTACAACATCAAAAGAAAATTTGTCCAACTTGTGCGGAGTGATAATAAAATACTATTTTGCTGATTAACCCCAAATGTAGAAAGTTATTTTAACTTGTTTTTGCGTTATATTTAAATAAACACATTTATTGACAAAAATTAGCTAACTTTTATTTGGGGTACACCTGGACACCACTGTAGCAGATTAAGTCCTGAAAATAAGTGTAGCGTTCCAGGGTTAAAACAAAATTATTTTTCCAAAATTACAGGTGTATAGCAAGCGCCAAATAAGATGGCAAGCAGTGGGAGTAAGTCCGCGTAGCATTAGAAATAGTGGGAAATGTATTTGGTTTTACATAAAGTCGCACGTAATTGGGTAAGTGGGCGTGCGCGTTTTTAAAAGGACTTAAAATGATTACGGGGTATCCCCATAGCTCGCCATCTTATTTGCCGCTTGCTATATTTAACACCTTGACACCCACGTCTGATTTTATATTGCTCACCACTACCCCAAGTTTACAAAAAAATTAAACTTTTTATATTTACGTTGATTTTTCATATTTCTGTCTCAACTGATAGAAATATTGATTTTTACAAAATACACTACTAAAAGAAAGTAAAAGAAAGTGAAAACTAACATTTATTTATAAACAAATTAAACATTTAGAAAATAAAATAACATAAACTATATTCTCAGGAAAAGCCTGACTTTGTTGCATCAAGAAATATAAAAATAAAGTAATACGTAAATATGTCTAAAAACAAAAGAAATAAGGTAAGATAAATATGAAAAACTTCTATAATATTATATGTTTTTGTGGTAGAATTCAAAATATTCTTCCGAACAAATTGCAAGTTGATTTTCACACGTCGCACAGTAATTGGACGTATACTTCTTTGTTTTATTTTGTCTGTAACATACACGACAGATGTTTTGTTTCGTTCTTTTGTCAGCCTTCTTGATATTGGAAGAATAAACACGTGGGAATCATGATTAGGATTTTTTATATTTTCATATTTTTGTTGTTGATATTTTGGGCTATAATATTCTATCTCGTCGCACAATTTTTTTTCAAAATTAATCATCTTATAAGTATCACTGCTATTGAGATGTGTGTATAAGACTCTTGCATTTGAAACCATTCTTTGAAACAAATGGAAACCCACTTTTTTAAACCAAGTATAATTTTTACGTGCACAGTTATATGGTTCTACGAGTATATCTTAATCGCTAGCGTCCACTGCTCCCATGTTGTTGTTGTTGTAATGGTCAATATGCTGTGGTTCTTTAAGCATAGTTTGAATATTTTTGGATTTTTTACGGTATTTTTCTACAAAACTTGCTGTCAATTTGGTCGTCATTACATAAACATCTTTTTTATATTTGTACCTTACAATTAGAACATCACCTTTTCTAAGGAAACAGGACTGCCCAGGTTCAAAAGCTATAGTCAGTTGTTTTGGAACGCCTTGATTTTATAATGGTACCTGTAATGTAGGTTTGGTGTTCAAACAAAAATTTGGAACGTCTCAAAAGCATGTACCAATTATCTAAAATTATCTTACGTGCTTGTCCCAAGAGATATTGATAAAGAAAAATCACAACTTTTTCGTATAGACTCAAATGCTGGGAATTGGGAATGTGATCTATGTTATATGTATCTTTTAATATCCGCCTCATTCCGAGCAAACGCAACGATCCGAATGTATGAATATTTCTCCCGCTCTGAATACAATTCCCCTGAATGTTGTAGGCGCGTCAACATCGATGTCATATGTCATACATACTTACATATTATGGAGCCGCGTAAGAAAAATTATCTGATTACCAAATTACTATTAAAGGACTATAAATTGTTTAGTCCTGTGTTATGGTAATGATTAAATTTCAATACGTTATACTGACGATGGCGTAATGATATTATTAATAAGCGATTAAGAAAAATGCAAATAAGGCATCAAGAGATTTAATAAATTCAATTTTAATAATAAAGGTCACAAAAACTATTCATAGTAAACTAAATAAACTTCAGAAATAAATAAACACTAAATTAAATTCTAGTAATGTAAAGAAAAATTTACTCTTACAAATAATAAAATAAATTGTTCATAATGAGAAATTAATTATATAATAACGGAAATTCATCCGTTTAAACTCATCGCCTAAAATAATTGATGATGCTTGGAATATTTATAATTAGGAAAACCATTTAATTTTAGTATGCGATTAACGGAAGAGCAGCATATGCTTAAATCGTTGGAAATATCGCTAAGTGTCAAATTTGAATTTAGTTCTATTGCAGCGCATACTAAAATGGACGTATCATTAGGAACTCTGCGATTTGGGAATAATGGTTTTAAATTTTGTACGGAACCAGTAATGTCTATTTTCTTTTTAAGTCTACAAATTGTAGCTTTGTTCGGGATGGGCCTGTCGGGATACCTTCCGGCAAATAAGTCACATACTCTTTGATAAGAATTATCAGCGTGATACCATTTCATCATTTCGGCTTTCTCTTGTAGTGTATAACGCGGTATGATCACTATTTAAACGCTTAAGAGACTCCGTATAGGGTGACAGTGGTGACACTAATTTGTGACATTAATTGTCAAATCGTTGCGCGACAGACCGTTTTGTGATTGGCTAAAAGCGTTCAGGGGATTTTTATTCGGAGCGGGAGAAATATTCATACATTCGGATCGTTGCGTTTGCTCAGAATGAGGCGGTAGATACATTGTAAATTACCCACGGTTGGGTAATTGACAAGTTAACAAATCAGTTAGTTTTTCTTATGATCTTCTTCATTTGAATTGTCATTTTTGCTATTATTAATTTATGGAATATGTTTTAACTTAGTTTTCTGACACTGTACTGTATTATTGTACTGTCCTCTTAATGGAGAGATCTGTTGGCCAATAAAGACAATTATTATTATTATTATTATTATTATCTTTTCCAATATAGAGACATAAATTATAGGTATACCCTTTCATTTTAGGGCTGCTTGGACAAAGACAAAATAGCTTGATACCAAAGCTTAGATATAGGCCCCATCTTGCATGAACCACATTATTCTACGTAATTCCAAAGGTAATTCTTCTAGTAATCCTGGTAATACTTCTTGTAAAAAATGTAAATACCTCTCTCCATTTAAACGATTTGGTAAAACATATGGGCCTATAATTCTTCCAACCCGCACATTGATAGAAAATGGACGTTGGAAATTTTGTTCAATTATTGCATGAGGATTGATATCGGGCCAGACATGCCTGTTGTGTAAATTAATAATTCCACCTCTAGTAAAACAACATTCGCCAGTCATTAAAATTTGTTCCGAAAATAAAGGGTTTTCTGCAATTTTGGTTAACAGCCAATTGCAAAATCGACGTCTAACGACAAAATCGACGTCAAACGACAAAATCGTCCCTGCTCAAACTTTGAACTCTTTCGAAATGATAGGGATACCAAAGAGATTCTTTCAGAGTCTTCCGAAGTCTTTGGTGCACCGCTAATGAAACTACTTTTGTTAGGTATTCTACAATAAAGATACTGTTCTGTGTATCTTCTAAATGCGTCCCTGGAATTTCCACCACATTCTCCATACACAAAGTACATGTCAGCGTACTCTTGAATGGAATATTGAACCATTTTAAATTGAGAAGAATTATTGTCAATTTGACATGACGTTTTACTTTTTTTAAATTGCTAAGTAACATTTTAAATATTTTAATCAACACGTCACTTGATAGAAAAAAGGAGAGATTATATCAGAAGTTGCCTAAATCTTGTACATCGTGTTTCTCGAAATAATAATAATAATAACAATAAACTTTTTTGCAGAATTTTTTTTAAAGAATCTGTCCTTTAAGTTTGGCTAAAGCTAGGGAATGCTTTAGCCAAAATTACACGGTGTATTGGTTGGCAAAACATGCATAAAATTCTATGAATTCTCACAACTACAAAAATAAATAAGTAAACACAACACACACCTCCCATACTTCCATCTCATCTCCCATAACAGTTACTAGTGTAAAATAATTCTCAGCTCTCAGTAAACTAGAACGAAGATAAATGCATCATATGGTTTTTACAATAAGAAATTACACATTGACTTCCTAGATGGCACGATGTATTAAAAATAAGACGTACTCAAATGAGTACGACGGACAGTAATAGTTTAAGCAATTTGGGTTAAAAAGGGGGGCACGGATGATAAAGCAAATTTCAGACCAATCTCAATACTGCTAATCATGTCAAAAATTTTAGAAATCATCATCAAGAAAAGATTACTTAATTATTTTGAGACATACAAACTTTTAAATGATAACCAACATGGCTATTTAAAAGGCAGATCTACTAGCACAGCAATTTCTGAGCTTTTGAACCATATTGCAGATGCCTTTGATCGCAAGGAAGTGGTGATTCTTGGTTGTTGTGATGTGAGTAAGGCCTTTGACTCCATGGACTATCCAATACTTTTACAGAAACTGCACAGATACGGCGTACGAGGACGAGCAAATGAACTTATTTCCTCTTACTTAACGAACAGAAAGCAAGCAGTTTACTGGACTCATAAATATTCGAATACATTATCGATAAATCGAGGGGTTCCACAGGGGTCAATATTAGGTCCTCTGCTCTTTCTAATTTACGTGAATGATCTACCTTATAACATATCTGCAGGGAAAGTTACCCAGTTTGCGGATGATACATCCGTTTTGGTTCGGGCCCAGGAAATGGGAGAGGTAAGTATAAATTTGGAGCATGCACTAATGGAGGCAGGCGAATGGTTTGGCAGGAACCTCCTGAAGCTAAATCAAGATAAAACACAGCAGTTAGCATTTACAACAAAAAGGATCTCTAATGAGAGCAAAGAGAGCATCAAATTTCTGGGTCTACAACTCACCAGCGAGATGAGTTGGGATTGCCATGTGGAAGATTTGTGTCACCGCCTTGCTGCGGCTGTTTATTCTATTCGTAGGATAAAACAGGTAGCAACATACGAAGCAGCTCGAACGGCCTACTTTTCTAATTTTCAGAGTAGAGCTACATATGGCATCCTAGCGTGGGGTGCGTCAGGTGCAGCTGAGTCGGTGTTTAAAATGCAATAAAGTGCCATTAGGGCTCTTAGTAGTGTGTCCAGACAAACTAGCTGCAGGCAACTGTTTAAAACACATAAAATACTGACCTTGCCATCCTTGTATGTACTTACTTGTCTGGAGTATGTCCACAATACACACAAAAAGTTCTACTTAAATAGTAATTTCCACAATTACGGCACCAGGAATAGAAATAACATAGTGATACCATACCATCGGTTACAGAGATGTCAAATGAGTACAAATTACCTAGCCTTAAAAATTTACAATAAAATTCCCAATGGAATGAAAGGCCTGGACCGTGGACGATTTAAAATCAAAGCCAAAGACATACTACTAAAGGAGTGTTTTTACTCGTTAAGTTTCAATCATCAATTTTAATGTGTTTTTTCTTTCATTGTTATTTGTACTTTTCTCATTTATATTTTATACTGAATATATCAATATGACGTATGTATGTATATATATACATTAATAAATATTATTATTATTGTTATTATCACTTGCGTTGAAAAAAAAAATTTATAGAATTTGTCGTGTTTTAGGTACAGTAGATTTATAAAAATGGATACTCAGGAAATAAATAACCTAAATAATCCAAACATTACTACTTCTAGATATGTTGAGAAAAAATACAGCACTTTCATTTTCAAGAATTTTGTTAATGTGGAGATGGTAATATTAGCGGGTATTATCTGGATATTCATATTCGTCACATCGATATATGGTATACGTTACGTTAAGAAAATAACTATTAACATACAAATGTTTTCGGGTGTTGTTGTGTCCTTGATCTGCTTATTTTGCATCACACTTATTCCCTGGTCAACTATTACCGAAACAAAGTTACTAGAAAGAGAAGAAGGTTCGTCACTCGTGGATTTTAACGTGAGCGCATTCATTTTATGTTATAACTAAGAATGTATTGGGCCAAAATTCCATAAGATGTGACAAAGGAGTCTAGTTTCCCATTTATCTCCTCCACTTTTCCTCAGTCACGTGACCGCGTCGAAATTCAGAGTACAGATAAATTGCCTCCAACAATTTCCAGATACCTCATATACCGGGTTGCTAGAAAAAAACGAATCCTGTTTCCATAGCTATATTATCCGAAGGCATAGAGATATTAAGGTAATTTTTTTTAGAGATAAATTATGCTCGAAAAATTTCATAGGTATATGTTATTCAATAATGGAATAACAGAAGTTTAAAGATAACTTAAAACGATTACACGTTGATAATTTAATAAGCAATTTAAATCGATCCAACCTTTTGTTAAAACAAATGAAGTTCTGAGTGTCATTTGTAGTTAGTTGTCACTTTGCAATTGGTATAGTGGCATCTCGTACAAATTAAAGTGCTTCTTCTCGTAATAATGGCACTTCATTTGACGAAGTACTGATATATACATAGTTGCCATGTGTTATAGAGAAAAAAACTGGCGCGGGAAAAGAATTGCGAGAGACTTTCCAGGTAAGAGATGGCTACCTTCCAGCATAAATCGTGCTATTCGTCCTTCTAGAAACCGGAACTGTTTACAGAAAACCCGGCAGCGGAAGACCTATAACTGCTACAACCGATGAAAATTCAGAAATCGTAAGAGAATTGTTGTTGTCACAGGAAAATCAACAAGAAACTCATTTATCTCAGCATAAAATAACAGCCAGGCTAGGAATTAGTCGCAGGTCTGTACAAGTTATTCAAAAACGTGTAGGTATTAAATGCTACAAAAGGCTGCAAACCCCAGCACTTACACTTAATGCAAAAGAGAGTCGATCATTAAGAGCTTTGCGACTGTACAAGTGGTTTTCCAATGCTGACCTACACCGTCTAATTTTTCATGATGAAAAGGATTTTATGCTCCAAGTACCTCAAAATAGGCAAATTAACAAGGCTTATTCGACAACCAAAAAGAATGCTATTCAACCAGAACGTTTGTAGCACTGGAAGTCGCGGTTCTCTAAAAAGCTCATGGTGTCATGCGTCATATTCTTGAACGGAAAGAGTCATTATTTTTGACTGATCCTCAGTTAACAAAAACAAACGCAGATAGCTACATACGACATTTGCGAGACGATTTACTACCGGAAATGCGTCGATTATACCCGAATAATGATTATGTTTTTATCCAGGACAGCGGTCCATCATACAGAGCAGTAAAAACACAATTAGTTTTTACTAGAAAACACGCCATCTTTGATTCAAGCAAACCAGTGGCCGCCTAATTCTCCAGACTGTAATCTTTTAAATTACTCACTGTGGAACGCATTCCAAGAAAAAATGTATCCGCAAAGACGGGAACTATTTGCAAACTTAAAAGATCTGCGCCGACAGTTGCCAGAAGTGTCTGTAAATTTGATCAGGCGAGATATTTTACAATTCAAACATAGATTAAGAACTGTGTATTTATAAGTAGATTTCGCCGTACAAAATGTAGGTAGATTTGTAGTCTATTTAAGAATATCTCTAACGTGTAATTGATTTTCTGTATTTGATATTAAAAAATTCAGCATTCGTTTTATTTTCAAAATATTGGTTTGTAATTTAGCAGGAATAATTTTCAGTGCATTGTCTCTTATAAAGAAAAAACTGAAATTGCTATCTCATAGCCTTTCGGCGATGTAAGGACTTAAGCAGGGTTGTTTTTTTCTGGGTATATGCGTAAATTAGGTACCGGTTGATAAATAATAAAACAAAAATAGTTAAGCAAAATTTTGAATTTATTGAAAAAAATTTAGCATACAAACAAAAAGAAAATACCTCATTTTAATTTCTAAGATGTAACATAAACCTTAAATCTATCCATAATACTAGTTTTAATCTTTAACACTACAATGGAAAGAGATACATTTAATAAAATGCATTGTGCTTATTTCATTTATTGGGTAAGACTCGATCATTTTTGCGATGAATTTTTTTGCGATTTTTGACATTGATAGATATTTGAGCAGTTCAATGCACACCGTAAATTCTGTTTGAAATCCTTTAAGCTTTCCTATAAAAATTAAAATATTTGGATGAGCTCAGTAAAGGAGTCGCTAAAATGTTTGTGGAAAGATTCACAAGCACTGAAAGTGCGAGTAAGTTCCTCTGAATTTTCAGCCCAAAGATATGGAGGAAATAAAGAATTCTCTGATAAATAATTGTCTAGTAAATAATCTTAATATTGACTTCATCAGGTTTTAAAAAAGTAAGGGAAAATGTTATTCGTAACAATTTTGTTTACCAACACCCGAAATTAAAACGTCTGGGAACAGGTATGAACTGGTGATGATCAGGCTAATCTGTTCATTATCTGTTCGGACCTATTTTATATCTGTTGATTACCTGTTTATATATTTTTGCATATGTTTTATGTCCGATTTCAGGCGTTTGAATTTCGGGCACCCTATGACGAGGTCACGTGACTGAGAAAGGGAGTCGAGGGGATAAAATGTGAATTTATTCCTGTGTTAAATCTGTGATAAATCAACGATTTGACAAATGGTGAAGAAATTCATATGCTGGAGTTGATAGGGTTATTAGTGCCGCACATTCTAAAAATATGTAGACTTACGCAAAATGTTCCGTAAATTGCTGGCACAAAAACGATACATTTTTGTAAATTGACTGGCCTGTATATAAGACCTATTTTTGATTATGTGTTAAATTTGAAATATTTTTTATTAAAGATAGCTAGCAGCTACAGCCAATAGTTTTCGAGATATTTATAATTAAAAAGAAAAACTGGCAATGCACAATCGCTCAACTTAACATGTATATATGAATGTTATAGAGCGATGGTATTGATAAAAGTTAGCTGTACGTCTTTTAATGCAAACAGACGGAGTTGTGAAATATATTTCGCCAGAGTCTTAATAAAGGTAATGAAATGTATATACGGAAATTTATTTTTACGAAAATATATAAAACACTGAAGTTAAATGAATTTAAATTAATTCCAAATACATATATATATATATATATATATATGAAAAATTTTGTGAAAAACTTATCTGCGCGGAATGTGCATATATCGATATTTCACTGTTTTTTACAGATCATCAGTGCACCTTACCGAAGACAGACATGATATTCACTTCTATACTACGTGTATATATACGAACTGTAATGAACTTCATGTGTATGAGAATTAATAATTATTAAATCTCATTTTACATGCGATTGTCGCTATAATTTGTTGCATTTAATTCTACAATTCGGCAAATCACTTTTGCCCTAGATTGTAGACGCAACAAGCCGCGACATCAACTGTACAAGTTGTCAGTACAAATGAAAAATTTTGTGAAAAACTTATCTGCGCGGAATGTGCATATATCGATATTTCACTGTTTTTTACAGATCATCAGTGCACCTTACCGAAGACAGACATGATATTCACTTCTATACTACGTGTATATATACGAACTGTAATGAACTTCATGTGTATGAGAATTAATAATTATTAAATCTCATTTTACATGCGATTGTCGCTATAATTTGTTGCATTTAATTCTACAATTCGGTAAGGTGCACTGATGATCTGTAAAAAACAGTGAAATATCGATATATGCACATTCCGCGCAGATAAGTTTTTCACAAAATTTTTCATTTGTACTGACAACTTGTACAGTTGATGTCGCGGCTTGTTGCGTCTACAATCTAGGGCAAAAGTGATTTGCCGAATTGTAGAATTAAATGCAACAAATTATAGCGACAATCGCATGTAAAATGAGATTTAATAATTATTAATTCTCATACACATGAAGTTCATTACAGTTCGTATATATACACGTAGTATAGAAGTGAATATCATGTCTGTCTTCGGTAAGGTGCACTGATGATCTGTAAAAAACAGTGAAATATCGATATATGCACATTCCGCGCAGATAAGTTTTTCACAAAATTTTTCATTTGTACTGACAACTTGTACAGTTGATGTCGCGGCTTGTTGCGTCTACAATCTAGGGCAAAAGTGATTTGCCGAATTGTAGAATTAAATGCAACAAATTATAGCGACAATCGCATGTAAAATGAGATTTAATAATTATTAATTCTCATACACATGAAGTTCATATATATATATATATATATATATATATATATATATATATATACAAAATGCATTTACTTTCTACAGTGAAAAAATTCAAAATATTGAAAAAGTATGAACTTGAAATTAATGTCACCTATAATTAAAGTGAATGCTTAGTCACACCACAGTAAACATTTTTTATTCACATTAATTATTACAATATATTCTAAACTTTGTTCTGTAAAGTGCGTTCTCTTATTAGAGAGTACGTCTTTAAATATAGAAAAGCTTCGCTCAACATCAGAGCTAGTGAGTGGCGAATAGAAATAATAATCTTTAAATTTAATATATATCGATATCCGTATTTTGAACATTACTACAAAACATTCTGAACTTACTGCAAATGAGAATTAATGAATATTAAATCTCATTTTTACATGTCAATGTCGCCTTATGTGATGCATTAATAATTACAATCCGACAAACCAAGTTTGTACTAGCATGTATAACACACCTCCGCCGCGACTACGACCTTACAGGTTGTTAGGAAAAATTAGTGAAAAACTATTTCCATCAGCGAGAACATACAGACGCGTTTCGCCTTAATTGAGGCTTATCAATGTATGGCATCTCAAAAACAGTCACAGCTTTTCACTTCTCTACTTCGTGTATATATAGTTAACATTCTGAACTTACTGCAAATGAGAATTAATGAATATTAAATCTCATTTTTACATGTCAATGTCGCCTTATGTAAAGCTTTAATAATTACAATCCGACAAACCAAGTTTGTACTAGCATGTATAACACACCTCGCCGCGACTACGACCTTACAGGTTGTTAGGATAATTAAAAATTAGTGAAAAACTATTTCCATCAGCGAGAACATACAGACGCGTTTCGCCTTAATTGAGGCTTATTAATGTATGGCATCTCAAAGACAGTCACAGCTTTTCACTTCTCTACTTCGTGTATATATAGCAGTAAGTTCAGAATGTTAACTATATATACACGAAGTAGAGAAGTGAAGAGCTGTGACTGTCTTTGAGATGCCATACATTGATAAGCCTCAATTAAGGCGAAACGCGTCTGTATGTTCTCGCTGGTGGAAATAGTTTTTCCCTAATTTTTAATTATCCTAATAACCTGTAAGGTCGTAGTCGCGGCGAGGTGTGTTATACATGCTAGTACAAACTTGGTTTGTCGGATTGTAATTATTAATGCATCACATAAGGCGACATTGACATGTAAAAATGAGATTTAATATTCATTAATTCTCATTTGCAGTAAGTTCAGAATGTTAACTATATATACACGAAGTAGAGAAGTGAAAAGCTGTGACTGTCTTTGAGATGCCAAACATTGATAAGCCTCAATTAAGGCGAAACGCGTCTGTATGCTCTCGCTGATGGAAATAGTTTTTCACTCATTTTTAATTACTACAAAAGCCTTTCAGGACATTAAAATCAGAGTTACGAGCAAATATTGCATCAATCTTATTATTTAAACGAAATCTACTCTGTCTCTGCGCCTGCATTACTCATTAATAGCGTCTGTTCCCCAGTCTAGTTATGGCATAAAATAAACTAATTTAGTATAGTACTTGCACAATATGTGCCATGAGATTTCTTTGAAGGGAAATTATTCTAATCTAATTAATATTATTATTATTATTATTACTATTATTATTATTATATATCTGCCTATAACAAAATACGTGAACTAGATTTTATTGTTGTTAATTTTCAGTTCTGGGTTGATATGATTCTACATTCTGCAGAAATAAACGGCCTCTGTAGTATGATTTGGTTAGGGACACTAAAACCTAGAAGCCTCCATCCAAAATACGCTGCCATTATTATATCACCATTAAAGGTGGTCGTATTTATAACGTTGAAATGTTTGTTTCTGTGCTTGGTGAAGGAAAATATTGTCCATTACAAATATACCGATGCGACCTGCTTTAAATATACCAGTAAGTTAAAAAGTTACAATAAAAGAGAGTCTGCGCCTCTTTCATCGTATTTTTAAATTAAAAATTACTGCATAAATCAAAAACATTTGTAATAATATCCAAATATGATCGCGTGTGGAAAACAATAAAAGTACATAATATTGTGAAAAATTCTTTCGAGACATGCAGAAACGTGTTTCGTCTTGCTATAGACTCGTTAGTGCATGATGCTAGGAAAGACATATTTCACTAAAAAAACTCAGCGCCATTCATTGACTAATGTCAATATCATAAACCCACACCAAATGCCTGGAAAATTTTGAAACGTCATAATTATCATGCATATTATGCGTCTTTACATCAAAATCTTCATGGCGTTGATTTCCAAAATCGAGTACCTTTTTCTCAGTGGGTATGTGAACAATTACAACAGAAACTCAATTTAATTCGTTACTTGTTGTTCTCCGATGGGGCGTCTTTTACAAACAACAGAACGGTTAATCGACTTAGTGTTAGTATTTAATCCTAAAGTGTCGAAAATTCGCACTGGCTTCGCTAAGTTGAACGCCAGCGCCTTTGCATTATGAACGTATGGTGTAGAATAATTTGGAACAATGTCATCAGCCCCACATTATTGAATGGTGAACTGTACCAAGACATTTTGGAAAATGAACTGACAGCACTTCTTGAAGGCTTCAGCTTAGAAGTGTGACAGAACATGTGGTTTCAACCTGATGGTTTTCCAGTATATTATTCTGTCGTAAAATACTTGATCGTAATTTCAATGGTCGCTGGATCGGTAGATCTGGTTCAGTAGATTGGCGTGCTAGATCACCAGATCTTACTTCGCCAGATTTATTTTTATTGGGTCATCTCAAATGCAAAGTATACAATCAAGTACCAACAGCACGTGAAAATATAATTGCGCGAATCAGGAATGCTTGTGCCGAAATTCAAGAAGATACACTTCTTCTAAGTTGTCTACACTCATTTAAAATGCGGATCAGTAAGTGCATTGAAGTCGAAGGTCATCATTTTGAACACTTACTTTAATTGAAAGATGGAAAGGCGAAGGGAAATCTAGTACTCTGAAAAGTGAAAGGCGAAGTTAAATCTAGTACTCTGAAAAGTGAGAGGCGAAGGGACTTACATAAAATACGTGAGAGGCGAGGAGATTCAGGTTAATCAAGCAGTCCAAGGTGGTACTATATACACGTCGTTGTTGTTGGGTTACACTAAAATTAATTTATTCACCAGTAATTTATATTTCTACAGGTGACATTTTACTCGAAATTTGTTAAATGAATAAAGCTTTTCTAAGATTTTTGATTATTTATTTATGTATTTTGATTATTTACAAAGAAAACGTATTTGTTATTGCACACGTATTGCGGAATTTTATGCATAGGTTTTCAGTGCGAGAAAAAAAATGAATTTCATCGATTATAGCGCCATCATGAATTGAAAAAAAATGTTTCAGATAAATTCTACGTACTTTTTCTAGTAGAATTCGGATCTTTAATAAACTATACGGGTTCCTATTTGATTTGAATGTTACCCCCGCCCCACTTACATGAAGGCAAAGAGAGGGGCTAATTCTAGCGTTAACGTATTTCGTCCATTGGATTATTATATCGTATGGAACTGGAGTGAGAAAACGGCGAGGAGGTAAACGATACCACATCAGTACACTAGATAAAAGAGAAGGGACGGTTATAGCACCAGGCGCCAGGCGTGTCTTTGCTCAGTCTGATCAGATACGTTGACGATAGATGTGCAGAGTAGAACGTACGTAGAACATCGATTGTAATGGCAAAGTATAGACAACCAGAAAAAAACTATTTAACTCATATGTTTATTCTTTGTCATACCATAGAATTGCGTTTTTATTTATTACGTTAGCAAACTTTTAATTTTTTTTCAATGTAGCGGTGCATCAGTACTTTTTCACCTGAAATCCATATTACAGGTTTATGCAATTTACTAATAGGTACACATAATTTTTTCATTTCTGTGATGGAATTATATGCGTCCGTTTTCTCCGAAAATTTTCTCTTCAAGTGCAGCATTTTATTTAGTTACGTTAGCATAGTTTTAATTTTTTTTCATTTGTTTATATTTTCCTTGATGTAGCGATTGTACATCACCGGAATTTAATTATGTATGCAATCACAGGTTCGTGCTATTTATAAATACACATATTTTTCTTTCGTTTTGGTGGAATTATGCGTTTGTTTTCTCTGAATATTTTTATTTTTTTTTAATGTACAGCATTTATTTATATTGATAATTATTATCTGCGGTGCAAGACCTCTCATCTTTGAAATACGTTGCGTATACACATACACACATACAGCAAACGCCAATTATGTTGGCGCGAGGAGGGGGTGCGCAGCAGGCGTTTTTAAAATTGTCCACCCACACTACTCAAGTATTGTCAGAATACATTTGTCATTGACGTTTGACGGAACATAATGTCTTTGCTAGGGGAACGTAAAGTGATACACGCTCAGATGTTAGAATTATCTGACATTTGATGTAAAACAAAATACAAATCTCCCCACTACTTCTAATCCTGCGCGAACTTACCCCTCCTCGCGCCAAGATAATTGGCGTTTGCTATACGTATTGCAGTGAATTTTTCCCCGAAGAAAAAATTAAAAGAAACTATAAAAGACTATATATTTATGTGTATTTTATTCCAGAAAAATATTTGAAAATATTTTATATTTTATGTAAATTTTATTATAATATGTATTTTTGTCCACGATTGTATATTGTTCGAGACAGTTTGATGTTTGCAGTTCCCGCCACTTTGGAAGTGATAGCTGTTGTTACTCTTTTGATTTTATGTTAGATATGCTGTTATTTTTCATTTCCGGAGGGAAGAAGGGCAGAGATTTACCAGCTATCAAAGAGATAGGTCCAAGTTCTTGTCGCTGAATAGAAACTTCTTTTTTATTCAGAAATTTTAAATTAAATTCGGTTTGCGTTTTAGTTGTGCTTTTATTTGATGTGTTAAAATTAATTTGTGATAATTACGAGTCTGTAAACTTTTAATTTTGATTTATGGGACCTATCTGAAATCTCTAAATTTTTTGTGAAGTGACGTATACATTAATTAATGTATGTATATTTTTGCAATTATATTTATGTATTTAGAAATAATTTGGTAAGATAGTTGAGCTCAATGAAGTCAATAAATTTTAGTTTATAAAATATTTTGTAATCAGAGGAATATTAAGGAAAATTTTCAGATTTCTTTTGAAGTTTTTTTATGAGTAAAATATTCTAGAAGGTCAGGTATAGGTGGGAAAATTTTTATTTGTTTCATGTTCAATGTGCGCATGAATTAAATTTAGATTGCGTGCGCTTACAGATAGTTTTGCTGTTTGACGTTTTAAGTTGGGATAATGTAATTTAAAGTCTGACAGTTTTCCTAAATATTTAATTAGTAATTTGATCGGGGTTCATTAGTGAGGTTTTTGCTCTTGAATCAGTCATATTTATTCAAGTTTTCCTCACAATTGAGGCACATTAGGTGTTTCAACACTACCTTATACTTGATAAGGTAGAATTTCTTTTTTTTTTTGGAAAGTACATGTTTGTGTTGTTAATGCTAGTTTTATTTCTTTTCTAATACCTTTTGTTTTACTACCGACCCTGTGAGGGTAACCTTGAAGATACAAGAGCTCCTGGAAGGCGAACCCGATTTGAGCTAGTCCGACCAAGCTACTGTGTATTGTGAGCCAATTAAAATAAGCAATCAACATCACAATTCACTGCAGTATGTGTATACACAATACGTATGTGTATACCACACTTACTTCTGACGTATCATTGCTTATCCAATCATACGTATGTGTGTACCACACCTACATCTGACCTATCCTTATGCTGACCTATGCTTATCCAATCAAATGCTACACTATACATTTAATAAATATATCGGAGAAGTAAATTGGCGGTGACGCGTCTTGCGCAGCAGTGTCGTTTTCTTACCTCGTTTGCACACGGTATTTTAAATCTGGACATTTTATCGTCAATTGCCTATTTTTCGAGATATTTGAAAGTTTCCCTTTAAAAAATACACCCGGTATTAACGGTCGCTCAAAAAATATTATTTAGACATCTTTTAATTGGAGTGCGTAAAATGAAAAAAAAACTAAATTTAAATTATAGGATTGTTTCGGACTTCACTTGATTAAATTCCATTAGAACTATTATCTGGATAAAATATAACAAATTTTAATAAATTTCACTAGTTTTTATTTTACACAGTAAGGATCGTTTCACTCCACAGGAGCTACGTCAGACATATAACTAACTTATGGACATCTTTACATAAATGTACCGTAACAAACACATGTTTGGATTAGTTGAAGGAATGGGTAGTAGTTATTACTTAAATGTCTATGAACAAAAACCTTCACAAAAATATTGAACTACGGTTTATACAATACTGTTCGTAAAGTGATAATACTAAGATAACATTATAATCTAACATTATGTTAAAGGAAGGTAAAGCAGCGCTATGGCAGTCTGAATACCAAATAAATAAATTAACTAGCAGTGAATTATTAATTTCTAATTGATCATTGAGGATATTATCAGCTTTCTTTAATCTATTAATTTCAAGTGACTCTAATAAATTAAGCTTTTTTCCCTTATTTTCTATGTGTAGTATTTTAAATTCTTTGTTAAAGTTTTGGCTTGTTAAATTAATATGGAACGCTTATGAAGACTCCTGACATTTTATTGTTATTTGTTAAATCCTTGTTGTTTTTTTATAAATTTTGATAAATTATTGTTAGTTCTATATGCTGTATTAATGTCTAATTTTCTTAAATATTTACTAATTTTTGTGCTTGAAGAGTCTATAAACGTAATCATTTTAAATTTTTGCATGTTATTATTATTTAATATTGGGTATACTTGTGATATGCCTCTTGTAAAGAGTTTTTGAGTTGAAATGTTATCTATTATGTTACTTTTACATCCATTGTTGATTGCTATTTGTTTAATTAAATGTAATTCTTTTCATCTGCGAAATGATAGTTACTGTGTAAAGTAAAAAGTAGTGAAATTCATTAAAATTTGTTTTATTTTAGCCCGATAATAGTTAAATTAAAATTGTTCTTTTTTTATACGTGTAGCATCAATTCCGTTTATTATTTTGAATGGTGAGTATGCTAAGTGGTTATTGAAGTAATCCGTATATTTTAGAAAGAATATTTCTATAAGGATGCACATATTTATCTAGTTTTTGTTACTAATATATAATTCTTTCTGATTTTAGGTAAGGATTTTTTATTTACTTTGATACCCGATATATTGTTTAGAACAAATATTTACAACCTATTCATCCCGTTATGGTTCGTTTGTCTATTTTTCTACGCTTTTTGTGCACCGCTGTATTCAATAATAGGACTAGTTGATTCAATACTTCAAAAGTACCAGCGACTCTGCAAATATAAGTTATATCTGCATATGATCGTGTGCATTACGTGCTTCCTGTTGACTTTTGTAATAGTAACAAAGAAGGGAGAAGAATTAGTACGTATCTGGAGGGAGTGCTCGAAGCCAATTATGACGTCGATGATGCTGCTTCTCGTAAACTTAGCGATACTGTTCGTTTATTCCACAAAAGAAGTTATCGTCGACCACATGTTCACTTATGGAACACCTCCTGAAAAATACTGGATTAGTTTATGGAAAACAGCGCCAATCTTTGCCATAGTATGTATACCAATTTGTTTATTTAGTTTAAATGTTTTAAATACGAGGACAATTCATAAAGTGTAAGTCCCGTTTGGTTAAAAAAAAAACACCAATAGATGAAGATGATAATATTATATATAACTTAAAGCTACTAATTTAAGCTATTTTTATAGATAGTTGCCATTAAGATTGAAACATTTGTTATAGCGATAAATCAGATTTTTAATGATCTCCTCATAGAACCGCCTATGAAATAAGCTATGCTAAATAACACTGTGTTCAGTGTTTATTGCGGTCTCTGGTTCCATAAAGTCTACAAAAAGGGCGTCTTTCTTCTACCAAAAAACAGTGAACATGACTTTTCTCGCAGAAAAAAATTAATGGCACTTTATAAGTTTCCTCGAGTTAAATTGAACCCACTGCATTGACTGTCTTTTGATTTCAATGTTGACATAGGCGACTCAAATCTAATGACCTGTTACGATACGCCTGAAGAAATCTTCACCTTTAACATCGTAACCTGTCAGAAAAGATAGTGGCGATCCCATTAACTTTGTTTCAGGGCTTTCGGTAAGGAGTTCTAGTTTTGGCACCCATCGTAAACAAAATTCATGGTAACTTAAACGAACAGTAACAACCTCCTACGAAACTGTACGTGAAATTTGAGGGAAATAGGCAATCAATTTTATGATTGTGAATCGTCGATTTTCACTAATTTTTTTTTCGACATTACCCATAAGTTTGTTTGTCACAACAGTTGGTCTTCCTCTTCGTTCTTCATCATGGACACTAGTTCATCCTTCTCGAAAGATACGGCACCATCTTCTAACCATACTGTCACTCATGAAAATTTTCACGGTTTAATTCTATTTTTCTTTACAAATGAAACAGACATGCAATATACATATCTGTAACTGTACACATGGACAATACCCCTCGTATTTTCAGCATTTACTTTTGCTTAAAAAAAGCAAGAAAAAGATTTGTATCATTTGTATTACATTGCTTCACTAGCTTGACTGACGAAGCCTATAGATTGCAGAAACACGTGTCTTAAGCAGAAGTAAATGCTGAAAATACGAGGTGTATTGTCCATGTGTACAGTTACAAATATGTATATTGCATGCTGTTTCATTTGTAACAAATGCGTAATACGTGCAAAAACGTATTGATATACTTAAACCTTTTTGTCTATTTTTCTTTGTCAACCTTTACAGTTCATTTGAGCTACAATACTATACTCTGTTTTTTAATTCGGAAGAGTGACGTAACAAGTAACAATTACAATTGGAAATTTTTCCTTAAGATAAATGTAGCGGTAAATTTAAATGTGTGCATAATCCTTTCACAAATAATACTAATGTAACCATTTTCAAACTTGAAAATATTTTTAGAAGTCACACATAATAATAAAGTGTTTTTATCGCCAACCGTCAATAGATGCATGCATTACCATAGGGATTTGCGGCAGTAAAGTAACACTTTATCTTACTGTAAAAGCAAACAGTTTACTTGCCGCTAATATCTATCAGCATACCCATGACAGTATAGTATTAGGCAGAAATCGTTTGTCACTGTCACGGCTCCAATAGTAAAAGTTTTATCGCGAATTATTTATAGAAAATACTAGAAGAAAACATTCAGTGCGCGTCGCCTGAAATTCTGAAAAAGTCGTTAGAGACCTCTTTCGGAATTCTACCACAAAAATCGGTCAAAAAATACAATCGATGTGGTCCTATTATTCCATGGTGAAAGCAAATCTTTTAGCAAAAAATGACGTTGATATCAGTAAATATAAAAAAACTTACGGCTTTTTTAAAAGAAGAAGAAGAAGAGGAAGAAATCATATTCCAAAAAAGTCCAAAACTCTTTCAGAAGAAGAAATATTACATTTTTAATAAATGCACGGGATGAAATCTACTTGATGATGAAGGTAATTCATGCAAACCTTTCAAAACCAATTCGTTATGAATGTAGTAATTATTTTAGATTTGCGTTGTGTTTGGCATTACTGGTGCTTTACGTAATGAAGAACTTTTGAATTTAAAAGTAAGTTACATAGAGCATAAAGAAACAATTTAGGTTGTTCAGGTAACTAAAACAAAGACTAATAGGCCTCGATTGTTTGTGATCACTAAAGAGTTTGAAGGAAAAGCAAAATCCGTAGAATTATTTAACAAATATTTAGGTTCTGCGTCTTAAGCAGACGCCCCACGACCGACTTTTATTAACTAACAGAAATGGAAAATGCACAGTCCAGCCAATTGGAATCCATACTTTTGGAAGTGTACCAAGCAAAATTGCCAACTATCTACATTTGCCAAAGCCATCACTTTATACGGGACACTGTTTTCGTCAAACGTTCACCACTCTCTTTGCCAACACAGGCGGGAGTAATAAAAATTTGAAACGCCACGGAGGATGGAAAAGCGACACAATTCCAGAGTCCTATGTTAAGGAATCTGTGCTCGATAAAATGAAAATTGCAAACACGATTTTAGGTGAAAGTCAAACTAACAGCGGTTGATAACTCATCGCCCACGAGCGTACTATTGAACATTTGTGTTCTTAAAGTTTTTTACTTATAATATTTTACTTATATAATTATCTTATAATAATAAAACGGGTATATATACAGCTACAAAATACGAAATACATTTTCATTTGTTAATTTTCTAGTTCAAGTTGAGTAAAGGAGTATTAATATTTACTAGCAATACTTTCTCAAGGTTCTCTTCTGTAAAATTTGTTCTCTTTGAATAAAGTACATCCTTGTAAATAGAAAACGTCCTTTCTACATCGCAACTGGTTGTAGGTGCATACTGGAAATATTTTTTTATTTCCGCGTATTTTGCAGTTAGATGTTGTGACATTGTCCCCATACACAATGTTATTGAATCTGGATTTCTATTAAACACTGCGTCTAACTTTTGCCGAAGGCCACATCCGAAGTCACTTGGAATACTTTTCAGATTATTAATAGCCACATCTAATGTCGTTAAACCATCATTTAATTTGAGATTTCGATTTTCAAAATAAGTGATTAGTTTTGGCAAATTTCCAAAGTGTTTCTGAAGATAGTACAACTAGTTTTTTAAGTGTGGAATTTGTGTTAGTTCCTTGCACTCAGAAATACTCCGAGCGTCGTCATTTAAACATGCCACGAAATTTAGTAAAATATCGAAATTCTCTGCATAAAAACTAGTAACTTCCAATCATGTCCCCCATCTAGTTATTACTGGAGAGGGAGGCAGTGACAAAGATGGCAGTTTTTCCCTGTAAAGAGCTACTCTCAAGGGTGCTTTTCTGAAAACTTTTTTAAAAGCGGATACGAGTCGGTCAACTTCTGGAAAGGTGTCTCTAATACGAGATCTCGTATATTCACAGATTCTGTGGAGAGCATGTGCTACACAAGTAATATGCAGCATATTAGGATATGTTTCCTTTAATAGTCTGCCTGTTTTTAATATATATGCAGCACTGTCACTTTCAAATAAAATTACTTTTTTTTTGTACCTGTCGTCCCAAGGAAGTATTTTTTGAATATTCTCGTTAATGGTTTTAGCAACTATTTCCGCATCAACTGTATTTATAACTTTTGTTGCTATTACATATGCGTTATATGGAATAGTTGGATGTAGTACACCAGACACAATATTTATCATACAGTGTCCTAATATATCGACAGTTTCGTCGGCACTTATCCAGAGGTACTGATTTGAAAGATGGCTTCCAATGCGTTCTACTGCTTTCGTGTAGTACTTAGAAACATACTATTTGCGTAAGGTGAATTCATCAGGAACATTTCGACCAGTATATTTTTGGAGAAATATTTTTAAACTGGGATTGTTAAGTTTGTTTAATGGAATATTAGCCGCCTTTAAAGTTTCACAGAGTTCTTCGTTACAATTGTCAAATTCTAACGGTTCCAATTTCTGTGCATGTATTTGCGATGCTAAGTGACGTTGTACGTGCGATTTCATGGAATGTTTTAACGATATTTTACACATTTTTCTGCAATAAATTTCGGAATCACTGACAATGGACATACAATCAGTATGACCGCCAATCCAACTCGCCATTGTTTTACGATACCGTTCTCGACATTCTTCCATATCATATCTGAAAAAGTAACTTAAACAATGCTCTAGATCTAAATAAATAAAAACTAAAAATGTATGCGTAAGTTATTGAAACTGAACCAAATTCAATGCACGCTTACGTCGACATAATTGGGAGAAGTAGATTCAATCAAACGATCTTAAACAGGATGTATCACCAAAATTACGATGTAATTAACAGTTAAAACTATGAAAACAAGAAACTAACTCACAACACTTTATTTATCTTACGAAATATAATTTAAATAGACTAAATTATTAAAACTTCATACGCTTCTATCTACGAAAACAGATTTGCGCGCTAGCCAGATCAATAGTGCATTGATATACTTACAGATGTTGTAGGCTATTTATATCGTCCGTCGTAATGACGACGTCATTTCAACCCGATGTGTCCGGTCTCTGATAATAATTCTCAAGTATGTTCAATTGAAACTTCTTCCACTGCACGAATTAATTTTTATAATGCGTCAGGTTGTTCGTTTACTTTTAATATATCAAGTAATAAATAGATTTGTTTTTTATTCTTTATTTATACGTATTTCGCCTTTCTACAGGCTCATCGGTACGCCCCTGCTGGAGAAAGGGTATCTTCAGACACATTCACAAAAAAGAACCACATCGCCACATCACAGAAATTATCCAGACCGAGCGTAGAAGTAAATTCAGCGCTGCCTGTTGTCAGACAGCCGAAGTACCTCGCCCCGTCCACATAACCAATGTGTAGTAACGACGCCCTTCCAAAGGTGGCACAGCCATCTCTCTAGAAACTGCATTTTGTTTGTGTCTTCACTCATACTACGGACTAACCGCATGTGTAATGTATCAGAATAATTGAAACATACATGAGTAGGTAAACCCCACCAGTTTTGTATAATACAAAGGTATTTTTTATAATATAAAATATTATTAAAAATCTGGTGTGAAGAACACAAATACAGGTTCACTTTTAATATTTTTGTGAACGTGTCCGAACATATCTCTACCCAGAGACGTAGATACGTATTTCGCCTTTCTACAGGCTCATCGGTACGCCCCTGCTGGAGAAAGGATATCTTCAGACACATTCACAAAAAAGAACAACATCGCCACATCACAGAAATTATCCAGGCCAAGAGTAGAAATAAATTCAGCACTGCCTTTTGTCAGACAGCCGAAGTACCTCGCGATGTGTGGCGATGTGGTTCTTTTTTGTGAATGTGTCTGAAGATATCCTTTCTCCAGCAGGGGCGTACCGATGAGCCTGTAGAAAGGCGAAATACGTATCTACGTCTCTTGGGAGGGACATGTTCGGACACGTTCACAAAAATATTAATAGTGAACCTGTATTTGTGTTCTTCACACCAGATTTTTAATAATATTTTATATTATTAAAAATACCTTTGTATTATACAAAACAGGTGGGGTTTACCTACACATGTATGTTTCAATTATTCTGATACATTACACATACGGTTAGTCCGTAGCATGAGTGATGACACAAACAAAATGCAGTTTCTAGAGAGATGTTTGTGCCACCTTTGGAAGGGCGTCGTTACTACACATTGGTTATGTGGACGGGGCGAGGTACTTCGGCTGACTAACAACAGGCAGCGCTGAATTTACTTCTACACTCGGTCTGGATAATTTCTATGATGTGGCGATGTTGTTCTTTTTTGGGAATGTGTCTGAAGATATCCTTTCTCCAGCAGGGGCGTACCGATGAGCCTGTAGAAAGGCGAAATACGTATCTACGTTTCTGGGGAGGGATATGTTCGGACACGTTCACAAAAATATTAATAGTGAACCTGTATTTGTGTTCTTCACACCAGATTTTTAATAATATTTTATATTATTAAAAATACCTTTGTATTATACAAAACTGGTGGGGTTTACCTACTCATGTATGTTTCAATTATTCTGATAACTATTAGTTGACAGTATTATATGCCGACGACATTTCGAACATGAGTTCGTGTCTATTTAATTAAATGTCAAATTCAATTTGCTAGTATGCCGCTTTTAAATTTTATATAATTATTTCTTAAATACGTATATTCTTATAAAGGATTGTATTAGTATTAATGTATTTAAGAAACTGAGCTTATACTAACACAAAATAAATACATTTGTAAATGTAGATTACCTAAAGTATTTGCTGCTTTTGATAACAGTACGGTACTTTGACTTTCGGGATTATCTAATTTTAACTGCTTGAAAGAATTTACCACGTATTGTTTTGTTTTTCGAAAATACGTAAATGTCCAAAACGACCATTGCGAAGCAGAGACGTTGCACTCGTATGAGGTATCGAATCCATGCTGAAAATTTTTAGGTATAATTTTAATGAAAACAAGCATATATATGGTTAACTGTAAACGTCATAAAATATGTTAACAAACTAAAATTAATATATGGCCACAGCATAAGTTTAATGCATGTCATGTGGGCCTGCCAAATTTGGTTGGTTCCCCACGTCAAATTTCAGTGCAACCACTCCTCCGAATTAAAAAACAGAGTAAGTGAAACTTTGGATTTAGGCTAACTAAAGATGGATGTTAATTTTTAGTACTGACGTTTGATTAGTGGCGCCGTCTATGTCCCAGTAGGCAAAACATAACAGACATCCCTCGTCCAGATACGCATATTCGTATCATTTGTACATAAACAATGTTTGTATTGTATTTGTATTGTATTCGACAATATTTACCACAAGAAAAACGATAAACAAAATATTTGATATCGATATTTCAAGATTAACAGCAAATACCTTCTCCAACAGGGGCGTATTGAGAATCATGTAGAAATGTGAAATACGTATCTACGTCTTTGGAGAAGATACATTCAAAAATACATAAATGAACTTGTATTGTGTTCTTCACACCCCATTTTTAATAATATTTTTATATTATTAAAAATACTTTGGTATTATACAAGTGTAGTGAGGTTTTACCCACTCAAGTATGTTTCAAATTATGTTGTCAAATACCTTTGAAAGGCAAATTGTTATTTAATATTTATCTACAGTTTGGATTTATACTGGTAACCCATAACGAGTATATGGACGCACAATGTTCAAAAACGAATCCTTTAGTTATCTTATCACATGCAACAACCGCTTTATCCCTCCTACCCGTGTTAATCATCTTTGTGACGACTTGCTTCAAACATGTGAAAGATAGGGTAAACTCGAAAAGTAAATCACGAAGGTATTTCCACACATTTTATATTTTCCGGATTTTTTAGGCATTACAAGATCTATCTAGTCCGTCACTTGAATGGGGACCTTATGATCGATTGAGACGGGGAGAAAAGACAAAATTTTTTCCGCAAAGGGATATTAGATACAGAAACGTCTATCTAAAATGCAAACATAAATGTGTATTGCGAAATAGAGAGGATTTTGTATTGCTCGTGGACGAATATCAGAGGAAACTGGAGAAATTGGAAGCGGAATATTTCAGGACTGCAAATTGTGAATAAATGTATCAGAGTATTGTAATGTATTCAGAATACCTGACTTGCGAAAATATAAATACATATAATAAAAGAATTTTTAACAGCTTAGATCTTGTATTATTTCTTTAAATTTACATTGATCCTAGGCCTAGTCGAGTAGAACCCGAAAATATAGCTCTGAAATACGTAAACAATATTTAAGAGTCTAAAGAGTAATACACAGGAGTGACTGCCTCAGAGAAATCACATACTTCACTCATACCAAGTAAAACACACAGAAATATGTAGTGTCTACATTATATATTTTTCAAACTTAAAACGTCGTGTTATTAATTATTGTAATGATAGGCATGCAGTTACGATATTTGAACCAGTACATAGCATAAATTATAACGAGCCATCGAAAAAATTCATAATTGGAGTAGACTGTACAATTGGGTTGATACTTTAACCACTTCCACATAATGACATTTATTATTTGACATTAAAGCTATAAGTTTGTGTCAAATTTTTCAAAACTCTTATTAAGAAAATTGTTTGTGTTTAGATGTAAATAGACAACATTTTCAACAACTTCTGTAGCTATATGTACATTTTGATTATGATTTCGATATTAAATAAATTATTTGTTTTCTTTTTTGTTGTAGTATCATTTCAATGCCATAACCTTCAATGCCATAAACCAAAAGAAACTGTCAAGCATCAAGTAATGTGTCATTATGTGGAAGTGGTTAAAGTACCAACCCAATTTCACAGTCTACTCCAATTATGAATTTTTTCGATGGCTCGTTATTTATTGAGTGGCTATAAGTACTGCTATATTGCCTATCTCCGATGCTGTTATGGAATTCTCTCTCGCACAATGTAATATCTAATAATATTTTATTTGAGTAATGATATTTACAAATGCCGAACGAATTCCTTATCTACACCAGATAAAGTATTTCTTTGGAGTTTGCACTCTCAAAGAGCGAACTGAAAATTCTACTTGATCTCTTTCTAATACACATAAATACGCGCTTGGACTGCAAAGAAAGACTTGAACCTATATCTTCTTTGTTATTTCTGTATGTTGTTAAAATAATAGTCTTAAAAGTATGACTGCTTCTATTACATGAGTTAAATAACTTGACCTCTTTCTTATTCTTCCATCTTAGAGGCAGCTTCTTCAGAAAATTTTCTGAAACTGACCAAGATCAGTTTCAATCTTTTCCTAGCTTTCAATTATATTTTTATAAGTAATTAGTGCTGAAAAGTCTTTCTTTGGGGACTGTGGTTAAGTAAGAACTCAAAAAAAAGCATAAAACCCCTTACCGCAATTAATAATCGTATACTAAATACAATTTCGACAACTAAGTTGTCATCATCAGTGGTAAAATCAATAATTAAAGTATCACACATGCGGCACAGTAAAGCTAACACATATAAACGCGCAACAACTTTACAAGGCGTCCATGTATACACTAACTTTAAAATAGAAACTAACTGTTTAAAAATTACGACAAACATATAGCAAGCGCCAATTAAGTTGGCGCGAGGAGGGGGTGCGCAGAAGCCGTTTTTAAAAACGTCCACCCCCACTACTCAAGTAATTGTCAGAATACATTTGTTATTGACGTTTGACGGAACATAATGTCTTTGCTAGGGGATCATAAAGTGATACACGCTCAGAGGTTAGAATTATCTGACATTTGATGTAAAACCAAATACAAATCTCCTTACTACTTCTAATCCTGCGCGAACTTACCCCTCCTCGCGCCAACTTAATTGACGTTTGCTATACCTCTCTTAAGAAAACGGCATCACATGTGTTTATTCTCTATTCTACCGCATTCTACTTTTTCTACTTCTTTTCTAAGAATGAAAAAAGACAACTGTATGGAATCGGGCCGTTGTGTGAGTTCAACGTATTATATTTGTTTTTAATGATATGAATGCTTTCATATGCGTCGAGATCCTTGGTGTTATTGATGGCTTTGACAAGTATTAACCCTTTAACCGACAAGTTGTGATCTGTGTTTAATGCATGATAAGCCACGTTAGATTTATAGCTATACCTGATTTCAAATCCAAATTAACTTCATCTTTGGTATTACCTAGGAGGCCTTTGATGGTGTTTTTGATGGTGGAGTTAGTACTCTCTAACTATAATAAGACACCTGAAAATGCAACGCCTAAAATGGACAAAACATGTTATTTTATTTATTTCGTTTTTCAGGTGTCTTATTATAGTTAGAGAGTTCGCAAGAGCCTTGGGAGTGGAAATTGGAAATTTACCACTCCCAAGAATAGGGAAGAGTGGGGAAGAATATCCTATTAAGCAAGGTCCCACAAAATTTTATGAAGAACTAAAAGACAAAGAGGAAGAATCCACCTCATTAAATGGAGAACGCCACGGCGTTAGCCATAATTTTAAGATTACACTGCTTGATGATGATGACAAGTTATCTCTCTAAACTTAAAGTGTTAAACTAAGAGTGGTTTAACTGAAATATTTTGAAAATTTATAAATTAAATAAACACAGTCCCAGGACTCAATTCGGAAGCTCTAAACACGTTCTAAAATTACTTTGTATTCGTTCGTTTAATTATTTGACATTTTAAATAAGAAAACAATACAAGAGGAGTACTATTAAATATCAAATGTTGCAAATCTATTTCAACTTATTAAAATTAATTTACTACAAAAATGTATGACGTGAAGTTTCTATAGTCCGTCAAACATTTGTCAATGTCATCCTAATTTAACGACAGCACGGGCACATTTCATCAGTTTTAAAGCAATGCATTTGCATCGGGAAGCAGCTTTGCCTCTCATAAAACAAAAAAGAAAGGCTGCTTTCAAGAGTATAACTGGAGATATAGATGAAGTAAGTATATATAATCCAAATATAATAATAATATCAGTCATAAATGTATTATTTTCAGAAACGTGAACGCTTGCAATTAAGTATAAAGGAGTTCATTACAATTTCTACAATACATCACATGCATATAAATTATTTGGCCACATTTATAGAAATGGTCTTGTTTAATAGCGCTAGTAAGTATAAATATGTACGACGGATACTTGACGGGAACTTCACTTTTAAATATACAAATATTGTTGACATATATCGTTTATCTACATAATCGCCTTTCAACTCAATACAGACCAGCAATATTCTTAATTTTTATGACTTTCGAAAAGCAAAACCTTTGAAACTGTAAAATTGGCCTCCCAGCAATGGTCCTTGTTTGATGTGGATCTGCACCCGCTGAGCTATTTTTTTAGGTCGTAAGGAGTCAGATCAGGCAATTATGAGGGAAAAGATACCAATTCGAAATGTAATTTATCGGTTATAATTCTAGACGAATGAGCTGACGGATTATCATGATGCAACAACACTTGGTTTTCCCCAAATGTAGTGGTGTTTTTTATAGTTTAGAATTAAAATTGTGCTTTTCTAAATAAGCGATATAGATTATGCTGTGTACAATTCAAAACACCATACTTTTCTCGGCGGATGGGACGTTTTGCCTTTCTTGATACGCTTTTGCCAACAAAAGTTCATTATTTTGACGAGGATCCAAAATAATTCGATTGAAAAATTTGAATGGATAATATATACAGGGTGGCGAGGAGCCGACTGATATTTTTGAATTAGTCATATATTATATACGGAGGCAGGGAAAAAATAAGTAAAAATTTCTTCAAATACGGCCAAGTATGGAATTTACTTACAATAGCTTACAAGGTTATTTTTGAAACCTATATCAGGCAGATAACCTCCGTTTGCATCAATGCATTGTTGCAAACATTTCTTGAAGTTGTCGTACACGCGCCTTCGTAGGTCCTCATCAATGGCTGCAAGTTCGTAAACGATGGCTTGCTTGAGTTCTTGAATACTTATGACACTCCTCTGGAACTCAGTCTTTCAAAAACCTTCACAGGAAAAAGTTTGGTACACTGAGGTCGGGCGACTTAGCTTGCCAAACGATTTCTCCGAAACGAGAGATAACAGTTCCGAACATTCGACGAACTATAGCCATACTGTTTCGCGCGGAGTGAGCTGCTACTCCATCCTGCTGGAAATATAGGTTTGTAGGGTCAATGCCAAGCTGTCGTAATATGGGTCCAACAAAGTCTTCCAACATAGTCACATAACGTTCTGAATAAATGGTCACTGTTTGTTCATTGTCATTTTCAAAGAAATACGGACCTACAATCTCGAAAGCAGACTTCACACCAAACCGTCACTTTAGGAGAGCGCAAGGGCATTTTATGCAGTTCCTTAGGATTCAGTGCTGATCAGTATCGCATGTTCTGTTTGTTTACACCGTCAGAAACATGCATCGCTCATTAGAAAATTATTCAGAATGTCTGGGTTTTTCCGTAACAACCCACTCATGGTGGTGCAGAAAAGCAAATCTTGCTTCCTTGTCTCTTTCGTTAATTTGTTGCACAATTTGCAGTTTGTAAGGGTGAAATTTTATGTCTCTTAGCATTCGAAATAAACTTCTTCTATTGATACCTAAAATTGAGACGGCTGGCGTGCCGAACGGCGACGAATGCGTTCAAAAGCTTCTCTCACAGTCTGCAGGTTCTCTGGCGTCCGCACTGTTCGTGGAGTTTCATGCTTCACGTCTAACACGCTACCAGTTTCTTAAAATTTCTTCACTGAAGTCAAGACCATGTCGACCTATATTGAACTGTGTTAGATAGACACGGTGCCCTTTCGTCACGGAAATTGTTTTGTAATAACTATGAACGCAGGTAACACGATGTCAAAGAAAGAGGCATCATATGCCGATGTAAGATTGTTTAAAATATATACATATTGAAGTAAAACCAGACCTAAAATCGCCAACTAATTGAATCTACCATAACTACTAAGGTCAAGAAATAATAATTGAAAGGAAATTATCGACCGTGATATATTATCAAAAATTAATTAAAATTCGGATAAGCGGTCAATTGAAAAACCCCTTTATTAAATTACCCTATATTTCGCGACAGACTTTGTCGCTTCTTCTGGGGTAATTTAATAAAGGAGTTTTTTAATTGACCGCTTACCAGAATTTTAATTAATTTTTGATATATATATATATATATATATATATATATATATATATATGGTAAAAAAAATATATGGTTAAAAAACTCTACATGTTTCGGCTGTATACGCCTTTATCAAGAGAATACAAAATAATTCATATTTTGTATTCTCTTGATAAAGGCGTATACAGCCGAAACATGTAGAGTTTTTTAAATACATATATTTTGAAGTAATATACAGACCTTTAATCGCCTACTGATTAGGTTTACCATATCATACCAAGGTCACGAAGTTATTATATATATATATATATATATATATATATATACCGTAGTAGACAAATTTTAATTTCTGTTTGCGTATATAGTGTATGCTTGTTATATCCAACGATGCCTGCTATCAAACAGTAGAGGGAAAAGCAGAATGGTGGACACACATACACATTTAACATGCCCTATTTCCTAACAAACAGTTACCGGGTGTAAAACACCTTATTTCCCTACGTGCGTATATTAATAGTCGATTTCAACATGCTTGTTTTTACAACTCAAGAAAAGATACAAATCATAAAATGGTATTATGCCGGTAGACACCTCAATGTACCTGTACATACCCGATATCCATAAAAGTTAAATGTATGGGCTGGTATTGTAAATAATTCAATTGTCGGTTCTTTCTATAGGGACATATCAGTAATGTCCGCCAAGAATTTTATTATAGGTTGGCATACTGACAAGAACAATGTGGTGGATTATTTGAACCTTTAATTTAGAATATTTATTTTTTATTATTATCGGAGAAGAGTTAATTTATTTTTTTTTTTGCATAATTTAGAATTAATATTTCATTTCATTTTATTTATACGCGGAAAATATAAGCTTTTTGTACATCCTCATAAAAGTAATACACCATGAAATAAATATTTTTCTGTAAATATTCGTGGCGAATTTTATACGTGTTTCTAAGATGCGATCTACAACCCTCTGAAGTAATAGACTTACTACCTAGCTATAATCTGACTGAACCTTATCGTACCCCACTTAATCTACTTGCATACATTCGTTGGCAACCTCGCTATATGTCTTTGTTTACTTTTCTCTGTCGTGCTCTTTTCCTCTTCTACTTTCGTACCAGAAATTAAAATTTGTCGATTACGGTATAATCAAACTATACGATATTACTTTTGTCTTTTCTGTTTTAGTTCTGGTTTGTATTTTCTACCTTGTTTTAACAGCACTTCTTGGTATGCCGCTGTCAATGCTTTTTACTTTCATAAGTAGTTATTCGAAGAAAAGTTATTTAGCGATTTGGGACTGCGTTCCTTTATTAGAAGGTATACTTAAATTCATTGAAATATGTCTGTTCACTACTATAACAAATGACTCTAGGTATAGGATACAGTCTAGCAACAATTAGATTTACATCCGAATGCTTCAGTATTATAATAGGAGCTGCTTGCATAACCGTTATAAGGGACATTCTGAGTCGTAACATGAAGCATGAACTAAATACTTGCAAATTTGGAAATGATCCAAATGCCAGCAGGTTATGTATACCTATGATCAATACAGATCCTGTTAAAAATTGTTCGAAAGGTAGTGTCTTCACTGCGCTGCAATACTATTTTAGGTAACAAAAGTGCAAAGCAAGGTTTCATCTTTAGAAGCTACCGATTGGTTTTAGATTCGATAATTTAAAATATTCGTACGAGCCGGACTGGAAAATGCCAGTCATGAATACTACACTGACAGTAAATATTGCAATGATATGGTTTCTGGTATTTGTGCTTGCAATTTTTGGTCTCAAAAGTTTGAAGAAAATAACTGTAAATTTGCAATTAGGTTTTACTGCTGTTATGTGTGTTTTGATGATAATGGCTGTTGGTAAAGTGGATTTCAAACGTCACAAATGGAAGTACTCTTCCAAATCATCAACAGCTTTTAAGGTAAGCATTGTGGAAAAGTAATGATTACTGTAAAAGTTTAACAACTTATTTAAATTCTATTCTTGAACCAATATCGATCATTAACCTGTAGTAATACTATTTGAGGCTATGAGAATTCAAAAGAACACCGGCAGGTTTCCATATAGCAGAACATACTTCTTTAGATTCCATGAAAACTAATTATTGCTTGAAATTTATAAAATTAACATTAATAGAAATGGCATCAGAGTCATCTATAAATTATTAGAAAGGTTAAGTTCAATGGACGAGATTAAACGGATGCAACTAGACTTTTTACAAGTGGGTTGTTCAATAACGTATATAAAAAATAATTAGTAGATTTATAAAGTCAAAATTTATCTACAGAATATTTAAAAATAATTGACGAATAGAGTGGGTCGTGAAAAAGGTCAAAACGCTTAGCTTTTGATAATGTCCTCGAATTTTATATTAACCCTAGAATGTCAACGCCTCAAAATACTATTGTAATACCAACTGTAGATCTTACGTATATGAAAGATTGAGCAGAAACTTGTGATTTTATTGTTGAAAGTTAAATTTAATAAAACAAGAACAAATTTGTTATAAAATATTTTATTTAGATGTGACGAGAATACACAAATTGACATAAAGGCTTTACAGGATAAAGCAGTATATAAAAAAGGAAGAAGTATATAGGTATTATTCTTTAACAGATTGAATTCATTCGTTGCATATTTTTATCTGATGTTCTCTATAAAGTGTCCGTGGAGAGGTTTGGTAGTATGTCGTCGTCATCCTTTTTTGAACAGATGGATTTATACTGCAGTATGAACGTTTTCTTTTTTGTTTAATTTCGATGGGTCTCGTTCAATATTCTGGGACAACTTTTATTAGAAAAAATTTTTACTATTTTATTTGTTATATTTTTTAGAATATATCCCCCAAAAAACAAAATGAAACTTCAGTCATACTGTATATATAAGTGTTTAGATAATTTCTTAGCCGTTTATATTTGCTATCAAAACCGACATGAGCTTTCAAAACTGACATGAGCTTTCAAAACTGACTTCTGCTTTAAACTTGACATCTACATTCAATAACTGACATCTGATTCATTAACACTGTTACTTTATAATGCATTTCTAAATAGCTTGAACCTAGGTCTATTGTGGCTGAGTGGTAAAAGCGACAGTCCGGCAAACTGTAGACTTGGGTTCGAGTCCCAACATAGACAATATTTTTCAATTAAAAATTTCGTATGATTTGCTTTGTAATTTGTAGACAGCAATGTTTACATCCCCGCTTACTCTGCAATTACATATATTCTAATTTGATATTTGTAAATATTTCATATAAAAGCCGAAAAACTCCAATAATTTATCAATTGTTATATATATATATATATATATATATATATATATATATAATTTAAACGAAATTATCGACCGCAATATATTGATCAAATAAATTAAAATCGGGTAAGCGGTCTGTCAATTAAAAAACTCCTTTATAAAATAACCCAATATTTCTGCTGGGGATACTACAAGATTAATGAGAAAAATAACAAAATAAATAAGAGTATAAAGCAGTAGTAAAAATACTTACAAAATGTAGAGTTGAAAAATAATAAAATTGACGTACAATAAAAAATAAAAATGATTAGATTTAAAACTTAAAGTAACTATAGAAACAAGCCTTTAAAACCTTTAAAAAACATGTATATGTAAAAGTTAAAACATGAAAAATAAAAAATATAATGCAATATAAATTTAACAATATATGGACCAAATAACAAAACAATTTTAAGATGGTCAACTAACCGTCAAACCGAGTACGCAACGATCCGAATGTATGAATATTTCTCCCGCTCCAAATACAAATCCCCTGAACGCGTTTAGCCAATCACAACACAGTCTGTCTCATTCCGAGCAAACGCAACGAACCGAATGTGCAATCGATGTCATATGTCATACATACTTACATATTATGGAGCCGCTTAAGAAAAATTATCTGATTACCAAATTACTATTAAAGGACTATAAATTGTTTAGTCCTGTGTTATGGTAATGAGTAAATTGCAATACGTTATACTGACGATGGTTACACAAAGCGTAATGATATTATTAATAAGCGATCAAGAAAATTGCAAATAAGGCATCAAGAGATTTAATAAATTAAATTTTAATAATAAAGGTCATAAAAACTATTCATAGTATACTAAATAAATTTCAGAACTAATAAAAACTAAGTTAAATTCTAGTAATGTAAAGAAAAATTGACTCTTACAAATAATAAAATAAATTGTACATAATGAGAAATTAATTATATAATAACGGAAACTCATCCGTTTAAACTCATCGCCGTAAAATAATTGATGATGTTTGGAATATTTATAATTACGAAAACCATTTAATTTTAGTATACGGTTAACGGAAGAGCAGCATATGCCTAAATCATTGGAAATATCGCTAAGTGTAAAATTTCAATTTAGTTCTATTGCAGCGCATACTAAAATGGACGTATCATTAGGAACTCTGCGATTTGGGAATAATGGTTGTAAATTTTGTACAGAACCAGTAATGTCTATTTTCTTTTTAAGTCTACAAATTGTAGCTTTGTTCGGGATGGGCCTGTCGGCATACCTTCCGGCAAATAAGTTACATACTGTTTCATAAGAATTATCAGCGTGATACCATTTCATCATTTCGACTTTCTCTTCTAGTGTATAACGCGGCATGATCACTATTCAAACGCTTAAGAGACTCCGTATAGGGTGACAGTGGTGACACTACTTTGTGACATTAATCGTCAAATGGTTGGTCGACAGACTGTTTTGTGATTGGCCATAAGCGTTCAGGGAATTTTTATTCGGAGCGGGAGAAATATTCATACATTCGGATCGCTGCGTTTGCTCAGAATGAGGCGGTATATATTAGTTTTGTGGCGCCCAACGTAGAACATTAAATTATTTTTCTAAAATTGTTGTTAATTACATGAAGTTACATAACTTGTTTTTATGACTTATTTCAGTTTTGGGTCGATATAATACTGCACGCGTCGGAAACTTCTGTACTAGGAAACTTAATATGGCTCGGTTCTATGAAGCCCGACCGGCTTAATCCTAAATACGCGGCAATTATGACTACACCTATTAAGTTAACAGTACTTCTTTTAATTGTGTTTTCCACAACCATAGGTGTCCAAGAAAGTATGGTGCAATACAATATTATAAATAATAGATGCTTCAGACCTACAGGTATGTGCCGACACTACTATATATATTGATATTTTCGCGATTACACTTGAAATTGTCGGGTGTTCAATCGCGTGCTTTGACTGTCTTTAAAGAAACTCTCAAAAGAAATTTTCGGCCAGATCCTTGCTCGGCTTGAAGCAGGTGTATAGTGCTGACCGCCTGCACTCTAGTTTTATCAATTTCATTCTTCGACTTCAGTAGTGAGAAGGGCATTCGCAATCCCACTTCGCCTGTGTCCGTCTTCGGTTTTGTTTTGCTTCATGCTTTTATTGGTCAGAATACATAATCTGTATCCGACTTTTTCTACCAAAAATCCTCAGCAATTTTTTTTTCTTCTGCTTTTTTTAAGAAGTATCGCAATGGGCATTTCGTTTTTTTCTTTTGTATTACAAGCAACACTAATGGTATTGGCCGTTTGCCCCTTATTTGAGGCAAATACAAAGTGTCCTGTAATTCTATGTTCTAGTACAGATCTAAGCACTTGCATTTGTGTTGAATAAGCTTGATCTTGATTTTAATCTCATTGGTGAAAAGGTCTCTAACAACGTCATTGCGTGAGTTATAGGGACAGACACAAGTTTTCACTGGCAAACGGTAATTTCGAGTATCTTACGCAAAGTTTCACTTTCCTGTATACCGTCATTGAATAACAGTGTCATTTATCATGGGTTCGATTTCTGAGATGCGAACCAAGCAAAATTCGTGATAGAATTTTGAACACTGAAAGGCTGCACACCCTTAGTAATTTACAAGCGCTTGAAAGGTGTTTATGGCAACTATTGCATGGACGTGAAGAATGTTCGTCAGTGGGTTCGACGTGCGAAACTTTGCCATAAAGGCAAGCCGAAGGCACTTGAGGAAAAGCGATCAGGTCGACCAGTATCAGTGACGCATTAGAAGAATCAAAGACAAGTATATATACTAATTCAAGGAAATCGCGGAATTACACAAAAACAAATTGGCTGGCAATTAGGCAATAGTCAAGCAAGAGTCCACTATAATGTTCAGATGTTGAATTACAGAATGATTTGCCATTTTCTGGGATGCAAAGGGAGTCCTTGATACCGAATATCTGCCAAAGGTATCAATGATTAATTAAATAAGATACTGCAAAACTTTACGATCATTAAAGAATCGTATCTGTAGAGTAAGACTGGAAAGAACAAATTTTCTTGCACCACAATAACACCAGACCCCATTGCAACAACGAAATGATGGGGACAGTGATGAGTCTGAAATTCATTGATTTGCACCTTCAGTAGAGGCAGGCCTATACTGAGGTATCCTATTCGGCACCACCAAGTTTGGGCTGGTGTTCGCAAATAGATCACCAGTAACCAAGAAAGATTTTTGATGGACGGAACGAAGAAATGAATTCTACGTTTGGAGAAATATTTTGCACTAAATAGTGATTGTGGAAAAGTATGAACAGTGGTAGTACAGTAAATTTACTTCATTTTGAGACTGGTTTCATTATTTGGTCGTTTCTATTTTCCTTTTTATTTTTCATAGAGTTGGAGACCTTTTATACCAATCAGCCCAAGTATTTTTATTATTCCCCTTTATTCCTCGTTGCTCTGGTTAATTATGTTAGCTGTGGTATTTTTGTAGTGCGATACTAACGCGTAACTTAGTTAAATTAAAACAACTTGCAACTAATCTGGTCGTTTCGTTTAGTGTTCTACTTGTTTGAGACTTGTGCAACAATCGTGTATGTTTCTACCCGACCTATTAACCTACAATATTTCATTCTAACAAAACTCACATTTTATTTAAGAAAAACATGTTCATGCAACAATTTCAATGTAGGCACGTTAAATGAAGATTCAATATTTAAAGAGTTTCAGAATATTATTTTTCTACAATCACTATTAAAAGTTGTTTTTTTTAACACAGCATACTACACTTAAAAATGTAGAATGTCTTTTACTTTTAACACTAGTTTTAAAAATAAACAGCCGATCGTCTGCCAATAATTTGTTATACTGACATATCTATCGCTTGTAAGCTATTTCGTATTGCTGCTGCGATTTAGAAGATAACAAATTTAAATTTGCCCTAGGAGAGCAACTTCTTTAATATCTTCTGGAAGTGATTCCATTTCTTCTTCGATAATATTGTTTATATTCGAATCTTTAATATTAAAATTATTCGTCTTGTCATATTTGACATACTTTTTAAAAGTGTGACGTGTCAAACAATATACAAAACTTGATTTACTTGTTCCAGAAAACTTTCTAATTTTAAATAATTGAATATGTTTTAACCAACTTAAACGTGTTTTACATGGTGATTGTAGAAAAAATAGTGTATGAATACCTGTTAAAAATAAATGTATTTTGTTCGTGGGGTTGCTTCACTCGCTGCGCTCGTTCTGTAATCTTCCCCGCTCACAATATAAAATGCCACTTTCAACACTTGTATCATAAATAGCTATTAGTTATTTAGCTAATAAAAAGTTAATTTTTACAGGTGCAGAGGTGCTAATGGTACTCATACCCGATTTACTATTTAGATTCGATGTATGGCAAACACCAACATTATTTTGGTTTATGTCTATGTTATTCTTTTCGGTTTTGGCCACTTTGTATACAACAATTAGTTTAGTAGATTCGATTACAGAAAAATTTAGATTCATGCAGCGGTATACAATGGTGGTTTGTTTAGTACTTTGCATAATTGGATTCTTACTCACGCTTTGCTTAACATTTAATGTTAGTTCGATAGTACTAGCTGCTTGGAGACACTGTGGTTTAACAGTACTTTCAGCCACCATGTCTCTAATAATTAATTTAGCTATATTTTTTGTATATTCAACGAGAAAAGTTATAGACGATTACATTTTTACATTTGGAGCACCTCCAGAGAAATATTGGGTAACATTGTGGAAGTCCGCGCCAATTTTTACAATTGTAAGTATATATTCTTGATGCTTCTATATTACGAGGGCGGGTTGACTAATTCGCGCGATAGTATAGAAGCAAAGGAATAATTTAAACAAATAAACTACTACTAAAATAGTATTAAAAAACCACCCACGATTCATATAAGGATTTAAAGTACATCCAAAGGACAAAAAAAGTTATAAGAAGAGAAAAAAAACTCCATGGAAAATATGACTCCCATATGTCAAGAGAAAACATAAGTCTTGCTGATAGTTACAAATGGGTAGAAACTGGACAACTTTTCCCTGAGACCGATGGTTTTATCTCAGCAATATAAGATAAAGTAATATGTACAAGAAACTATAAGAAATACATCATTAAAGACACAAACATTCAGAAAGATAACTGCTGGATACGCAATTAACACCCTGAAATCATAAACCATATTATCGCAGGATGTAAAACACCAGCAGGAACAGAATATACTAGTAGACATAATAATGCGGTTAAAATACTACACCAGGCAATAGCACAAAAATTCAACTTCATTAATGATACATCTACACCCTACTATACCGGGTGCGGCAATAGTGTGTCGGCGGAGCTTAGCATGAAAACTAATAAAGTTGTAACAATGAAAATTTACGTACACATGTAGTATGCTACAGTGCATTTTCTAATTTTATTTATATATTTACAGGGTGTTCCAAGTTTCCGCAACCACTTTCAATTTTTTTTTTTTAAATAGATTGCTATATATTCTTGTTATTATGATGATAGCCACCCAAATTATCTTTGCAATGATATATGACGATGTGCACTTACAACTGTTAGTTTTGGTTTTATTGCAAATTTTGTTAAAATCTTGACAGTTGCAGCGTCTAACATTTTAAGTTTTAGCCTGAAAATGGGTGCAGTGCCTCACGTAACTTTTATGTTACCAACTTATGGACTAACACTTTATATGTTTTGAAGGTGAACAACGTGACAACATATACAGAGTGTTAAATATGTCGTGCCAAAGTTATCGAAGTTTAAAGGCTATTTTCTCTTTTTTTTTTAAATTGAACCTATAATTTTTTTATTAGTCAGCAAATTCCTTTAAAATTGCCGTTAAAATGGTACCAATAACACAGTACTTTTTTCTAGTATTTTCGAATTTATAACCCTTTAATGGGATATACCTATGTTTATAATATTCAATATGCGGTGCTGCATCTAATAGTTGGGTGGTTGGCCATGAAATGATATTAAGCAAAAATTGCTATGTAACCAAACGTCAAATATCTACTTAAAATTTCCATATAAAGTGTTTTTCAATAGTTTCTCTTTACTGTAATCGCGTTTAATTGTTATAATTTAAGTTCGGCTAGTTAATTATCAATTTCCGTTTGTTCGTTATTAGTTGTTATCTTGTTGTCAGTTATATCGTTTTGTTGTCATTATTTTTTATTTCCATGCCGTAATAGTTTATAGTTGTGTTTCTTTAGAATGAATTTTTCGAAGGAGGAGCTAATAGACATGGTATTTGTTCTTGGCGCTAGCAATAGAAATCCACTTTTAGCATCACGAACATATGCTATGGAGTATCCTCACCGAAGAGCACCAGATATTAAGACGTTTGAAAATTTGTTGACAAGGTTTCTTCGGACGGGTTCAGTGAATTATGTCAAACATGAAAGAACTAAGTCTATGGTTACAGAAGATAATGAAGTGACAGTCGTCCAGTCCGTTGTGGAAAATCCGCGCGTATCTACAGGGATAATTTCGAAAGAACACGGGATAGAAGTCACTGCTGTAAGAAGGATTTTAAAAAAACATAAATTTCACCCTTACAAAATTCAAAATCATCAAGGCTTATTACAAACGGATTTTGAAAGGAGACTTGTTTACTGTGAATGGCTACTTTTCGAATTACGACAAGATCTAACTTTTCTAGATCATGTGCTTTTCACAGATGAAGCAACATTTGCTAATTGTGGAATAACAAACAGAAAAAATTCTCATTATTATGACACCAGAAACCCTCATTTTGTGCACCTCATTTTATACCAACAAAAATGGAGTGTTAACACCTGGGGAGGCATCATAGGAAACACTATTGTAGGTCCATTCTTTTTTAATAATACTTTAAATTGTGAAATCTACACAAATTTCCTACAAAATAATTTACCATTGCTGTTAGAAGACCTACCAGTTAACGTCATAAGGAGATTGTGGTACCAACATGATGGTGCACCTGCACATTACGGTGCTGCTGCAAGAACACATTTAGATAGGGTATTCACCAATAGGTGGATTGGGAGAGGAAGCTTTATAAGCTGGCCACCGCGGTCACCAGATCTAACCCCTTGTGATTTTTTTCTGTGGCCTACTGTAAAAATATAGTTTACGAAACACCTCCTACAACGGCAGAGAACATGCAGCAACGATTCAGAAACGCTTTTCTTCAAGTAAGTGAAAACAACATGGCTCAAAATGTAAGTCTGTCGATGCAGAGGCGATTAAGAGCATGTGTAGAGCAGAATGGAAATATATTTGAACACATTTTAAATTAATTTTGTTTTATTATTGAAAAATTACAAGATGTAATTCTAAAACTAATAATAAAGAATTAAGAAACAGGTGTTTGTAAAAGTTACTTTGTTTGATATCATTTCATGGCCAGCCAACTATTAGATGCACCGCATATCGAATATTATAAACATAGGTATATCCCATTAAAGGGTTATAACTTCGAAAATACTAGAAATAAGTACTATGTTATTGGTACCATTTTAACGGCAATTTTACAAGGAATTTGCTGACTAATAAAAAAATTATAGGTTCAATTTAAAAAAAAAAGAGAAAATAGCCTTTAAACTTCGATAACTTTGGCACGACATATTTAACACTCTGTATATGTTGTCACGTTGTTCACCCTCAAAACATATAACGTGTTAGTCCATAAATTGGTAACAAAAAAGTTACGTGAGGCACTGTACCCATTTCCAGGCTAAGACTTAAAATGTTAGACGCTGCAACTGTCAAGATTTTAACAAAATTTGTAATAAAACCAAAACTAACAGTTGTAAGTGCACATCGTCATATATCATTGCAAAGATAATTTGGGTGGCTATCATCATGATAACAAGAAAGTATAGCAATCTATTTAAAAAAAAATTGAAAGTGGTTGCGGAAATTTGGAACACCCTGTAAATATATAAATAAAATTAGAAAATGCATTGTAGCATACTACATGTGTACGTAAAATTTCATTGTTACAACTCTATTAGTTTTCATGCTAAGCTCCGCCGACACACTATTGCCGCACCCGGTAAATATATACCTCCAAGAAATTTTTTAAAACCAAAGATATAAACTTATTGGGATATCCTAATACATACAGACAAACAAATTTCAGCAGGTAGACTAAACAACGTACTTCAAGATGAAATGAAATACATCATAAACTTAATAGTATACCAGCAAACAATAACATTAAAAGCATACACTCAAAACAAATTGAGCAATACACACTATTGAAAATAGAACTTCAACAAATCTGGAAACAGAAAAACGAATATATAATACTCTTCATTATATCAGTTAGACACACTGAAAAATAAGTAATTATTTCGTAAATTAATAGCTTGGTGAATGTAATTAAAACAAGATATGTATCGAACAATACAGAGTTTACCTTTGAATGATGTTGCGATCGGACACGTGCGCGAGAGATGTTACCTAGGGAAAGATTGGAGACCAAGAGCTGGTTTTGTGTAAGAGAAAACCCGTGTTTATTTTATTATCTAGTTTAAGGATAATTAATAGTGATTGCAAATAGCGATCTCTAAGGATTAAGAATTAATTAAAGATGCGAGCTAAAGAGTTCTGATGTCAATAAAATTAATATCATTAAAACATCCCTTCCGAAAAATACTTTAAAATGATATCTCACATGATATGGTTTAGATAAAGTTTACAGTAGTGTAGCAAAAACAAATTGCATGTCGATGCGACAATTCACATCAAGCTTTGATACAAAATAATACAAATCTGTATAAAAACAAATTTGTATCTGTATATGCATGGACACAGAGTACGTATTTACCAGCTTTTGCTTCAACTACCAGACGCATGCGTTTCTGTGTAACAACTTTGTCAATGATAGGTTTACGAAGACAGAAGACTGTAGGTACACTTGCGGTCATGTAGCAAGTTTTGTCCTATCAGAAGACATCAGATAACCTCATGCCATCTGAAGTTTTTGCTATTCTACGCCACCTGGCGACGAGTTAATGGACTCACAGTAATATGCGTATTTTTCTTCTTTTCCAGTAATAGCTTAGCTATTCGAGAAGAAACATTTTGCACCGGCGTGGTCGGTTTTGTCCGTCAGATGGCATGAGGTTATCTGATGTCTTCGGATAGGACAAAACTTGCTACATGACCGCAAGTGTACCTACAGTCTTTTGTCTTCGTAAACCTATCACTGACAAAGTGGTTACACAGAAACGCATGCGTTTGGTAGTTGAAGCAAAAGCTGGTAAATACGTACTGTGTGTCCATGAATATACAGATACAAATTTGTTTTTATACAGATTTGTATTATTTTGTATCAAAGCTTGATGTGAATTGTCGCATCGACATGCAATTTGTTTTTGCTATACTGCGACACTTGGCGACGAGTTAATGGACTCACAGTAATATTCGTATTTTTTCTTCTTTTCCAGTAATAGCTTAGCTATTCGAGAAGAAACACTTTGCACCGGCGTGGTCGGTTTTGTCCGTCAGATGGCATGAGGTTATCTGATGTCTTCGGATAGGACAAAACTTGGTACATGACCGCAAGTGTACCTACAGTCTTTTGTCTTCGTAAACCTATCATTGACAAAGTGGCTACACAGAAACGCATGCGTCTGGTAGTTGAAGCAAAAGCTGGTAAATACGTACTGTGTGGCCATGCATATACAGATACAAATTTGTTTTTATACAGATTTGTATTGTTTTACAATAGTGTTTTAAATGTAGCTTTAAAATTATGTCAATTTTAATACAGGATCGGTATAATTTCGACATGTAAAAAAAGAGAACTCAACTGTAAATATACTTACTAATTAAGAAGAAATTAGAATAGAAGTATAATTAATTACTGCATTAAAATGAATTTAAAAATTTGAAAACATTTGAAAATATGAAATACCTGAGTTTACCGTTCGGTAGATATTCTCGGAAGGCTGTCATTTATGGCCATTGCGATACAGAAGAAAGATTTTTTCTAGCAAATACGAATAATATTTCACAAAGGGCTTTACGAATTTTTAATATTTAAAAAAAAAGGGTACCAAAAGTAACGAACAATAAAGTCATCACAATGACGGGGAAAGAAAAAGAACTTTCAAATACAGTTAAAATAAAGGAGCTAAAATCTGGGTCATATAATGAGAGGAAAAATATATTTATTCCTATAAACTATTATGGTAGGGAAGATACTTGGGAAGACAATTAAAGGAAGAAAGGGCATATTCCAGTTGAGTAATATACGGCAATAACATAAATGTAGTTCCATTGAGCTGTTTAGGACTCCAACTTACAAAATACAAATCGCCATGATAATAAACAATCCTCGAAGATGAGAAAAGAAGAAGTAGCATCAGGAATAGATTTTGTGCAAATACTTTGTAAGCCAGGTTAATCGAAAATATCCAAAAACGTTTTTAGAATTTAGAAAAAGTATGGTCAGTTATTATGTGACCTTTTAAAGTGGAAATATTTTTTATTTCAGTTTGCTTTTATTTTCGCTTTAACATTCCAATCACGTCACTTTACAACAACACAAGCCAGTGTTTATGTAATATGGGCGTCGTACTTACAAAGTGGATCCGTACTTTTGCCTGTATTTATTATACTTATAGGACGCTGTTGCAAAAATATAAAGCGAAGGGTAATATATTTTGCAATCGTTTGTTTTTATGTAAACCTTATTAATATATGTAAATCCATATTTTAGACTGTCGATTCTTTGACTAGACCGTCCCCTGATTGGGGACCAGCAAATAAAGAAGACAAAATAGCGCGGTTAAGTTTCTTTCCCCACAGAGACTTAAGATATAGGAATCCCATTCTAAAATGCAGACATAAGTGCGCAGTTAGTGATAATATTAAATACAAACAAGAAATTCTATTTCAAGAAAGGAAATTTTTACAAGCTTTAGAAGAAATGGAAGCGGAGAAGAAAGATATGGAATTGAGAAATGACTCTTAGATTTTCTTGTATCATGTCTAAAGTATGTTATGAATTGTTATTAAAGTAATAATTATTATCATTGATGATGGTTCCATTTTATATATAAGGCTTTTTTTTTATTTGACAAATTTCATGAAACGTTGCATTCCAATAAATAATTAATGACTGCCAGTGATGTATCTTAAGCTATCTATATATAATATGAGAGAGGCCCTAGGATGACAACTATGTTTAAAAATAATCTAAGAAATGCTCTTTCATCTAGAAATTAATTTTGTTTTGAATAAAATGTTTTTATGAGTTTTTTCCAAAACGGTACTTAGTTTCCCAAGAAGCCTTATATATATATATATATATATAATTAATTGAAAAGAAATTATCGACAGTGATATATTATCAAAAATTAATTAAAATTCGGGTAAGCGGTCAATTAAAAAACTCCTTTATTAAATTACCCTATATTTCGTAACACTTTGTCGCTTCTTCTGGGGTAAAAAATGTAGAGTTAAAAAATAATAAAATTGACGTACAAAATATAAAAATGATTAATCATTTTTATATTTTGTACGTCAATTTTATTATTTTTTAACTCTACATTTTTTACCCCAGAAGAAGCGACAAAGTGTTGCGAAATATAGGGTAATTTAATAAAGGAGTTTTTTAATTGACCGCTTACCCGAATTTTAATTAATTTTTGATATATATATATATATATATATATATATATATATATATATATATATTGAAGAGATACGACGTGAGAAGCACTATGTAAAATACATATACATAAAAAAAATTGCAGTGAAGCTGTAATTCTAAAATTGGCCTCACGTTGTACGCCAAATGAAGAAGTACGAAGGATCGCTGACTAAGTAAAATAAATAAATATACAAATAAAGTGAGCGTTAAAACTAAAAGAATTAATGATGTAAGTAAAACTTAAGAGATTCGAATTTGAATATTGGGCGCCAAGTTTTAACGTACTTAAATGATCCAACGCAATCTGTTATATATCCCGCTAGCTTTCGGGAGAGCTTGAGTACTTATGTTTTATTTTCTAACTCAGGTTTCAAAGTCGGTTGTTGTATATCCCGTAGATGCAATGTAAATGGTATATTAAATAACACAAACTCAACATCCAAACAAATCAAATAAAAGATCGAATCAAAATCAAAGTAATAAAATTTATTAGAATTAAAATAACAGAGAACTGTAACAATTATTACGTGCGAATAAGAAATCTGTACATATGCTCGTATTATCTGGACTATACGGTAAAAATCGGTATTGTGTAATTTTGGACATGTGTTTAATAACAATAGTTAAGGTTATGTATAATGCAACAGTGCAAATAGATATTAAAAGTTACTTAAAAATAAACACACAAAGGTAAGTTACATATAAAAGTTTTATAAAAGATTAAGATTGAATGAATAATTATATATATTTAAATAGATGTTTAGAAATGTTGAAATTCAAATATTATATTTTGATGCAAACAATGTTTGAAATTGTGATGTGATATAAATTTAATATTAAACTTTAAATGATGTTCTAGGTTTTATGGGAAATAATTGGAAAGAACCTGGTATTTCTCCTGTGTCTAGGCTTGGATGTATTCTCTGGGCTCGCAATTGTGGAATAAATCAGAGTTCGTCTGCTCCAATGGAAGTCCGTGTCGGAAGCGATTCAATGTTGGCGCTCTCGGTACGATGTAGTTCCAAGTCCGAAAAGATGCTTCGTTCAATATTTATTATATTCGACGTGCTGCGGATCCAATTCTTCTATCAAAAGTTCGGCCTGATTACAAGGTATTGAATGTATATGGTTTTCGTAGGATTTTCTTGAATTTTAAATACTAATTTTAATTAAACTTTTTGTGATACAGCAAATGCGGCCATTCGTTGTAAATTTTAGTAACAGACGCTTTTTTTCGGCTTTTGTTTTTCCCACAAGCCTGTGTTAAATGTCGGCAAAAGCCTCTAAGTTTATGCTTTATTTGCATCTAATATAATATGAACTTTCATAATATTATAATTTTAACATAATAGAAAAATTAATTAAAGAATTTACAAATGTTTATAATGTGGTTTTCAATGTTAGATAAGTTCAAAAATGCATCGTAAAAATCGCATTCGCGGTGTTCGAGACAATTTTAAATTAGTGGGCGTGGTTAACTCGCTTCGATATAAATCTTGATGTGGGTAAATTAAATACCTGTAATATGGCGCGTATGATTTGAATTTGAAATGGAAAAATATAAATATAAAAAGCAAGTTTAAAAATCAAAATAAGTTAAATATCAATTTTAAAGTAATCGTCGTATTAATTTATACACATCTCGAAACTAATTTCACAAATTACGACCACTAATTCGATATTTATACATGTGTTTATGATATGTAATAATCTGCATTTCCTTTTATAGAGCTGGAATAAGTGTGCTGGTTGAACCATAACAATATATATATATATATATATATATATATATATATATATATATATATATATATATATATTATATATTGTAATAGCTATTTGCTTCACGTAGAATCGCAGAAACAATGTCGATTAAAAAATGAAAATAAATAATTATTGTAAACGTATGTCGATGATAATATGTTATTACATTTACTCATTCGGTACTACCAACAATACGGTCAATAAACAGATCAATAAAAATGTGTTCCGGCACTAATTTAGTCGAAGAGATGAGATTATTTTCGTTCTGAGGGGGTGTTTCTCAATAATTTTGTCAATTTTGATAGGTAAAAGAAATCTTTTTAAATAACATAAACTATTTATTTTCTGTATGGAATTAGGTCTGATATAGTTATTTACAATTGTGGCTATTTCTAATATTATAAAAACAAATTTTATTGTTTATATTTCGGATATAACAAAATTTATGAAGAAAAAATTAAACTTATGCAAGAGCTTTGAATTTAAGAATTAAGAATAAATGACTATGTTAAATAAAACTGGTAAATCGATATTATTGAACACTTAAATGATGATTTCTTCGTTTTAAATATTTTTGGTTTATCACTTATATGATTTGATTTATCGTAACAATACTTGGAGAAATTTAGATACACTCGGACCAACTGCAATACTGCTTCTACTACGAAGAAAATTTCCAATTAGTATCCTAGCTAGTCACGAATCTAGAAGTAATTTGAAAGCAACCAATCCTTAACGTTATAAATGGATAAACTTGATCGAACAGCTAATATGTTTCCAACTCTTTCGCTCCTAGACCAGTTAACAATAATTCTTCCGTAGCCAGGATATTATTTACCAAAATACACCATATGTATCAAAATATAGTCTGATATTTAAATTAATGGTGATCCAGCCTTGTGGGCCCCTCTCCAGGTATTTAAAATTATAAAATTGCTATTTTTAAAATTCACTTTCTAAATTTCTGTGTATCTTTTTCACAGGTCAAAATAATTCTTCCTTTTTTTTTTCAATTGCCATGGCTATCTTATATACTTTCATATTTATCCAAGTCAGTTCGTTTTTTTTTAATGCCAGTTTTATATTTAGTCAATCTTAAATACCTTTTCTTTTTTTTTAAATTCAAATTTGAAAATGACATTCATATTGTTTATTTACGAATATTAAAGCTACTCACTTGCATATGTTAAATTTTACAATAATTTATATAAATTGACTAAATATAATTTTCACGATTATTCATTTTTAAAAATATAATTAACTAAAAATATATACCAAAATTCAACTCTAATCTATATTTATAAAACTAAGATATTAAAAATAAGATATCCAATATATAAAATATCCATTATAACCATTTCAAATAAATCAAATATCTCTTGCACATGTTAAAATTTAAAAATCGCATAGACATAATACTAGAAATAGCTCATCAATATAATGGAGGTTTATCCCATTATGATATATATAGATATATATATATATATTCACATATGCACATTCCGCGCAGATAAGTTTTTCACAAAATTTTTCATATATATATATATATATATATATATATATATATATATTATAATGGGATAAACCTCCATTATATTGATGAGCTATTTCTAGTATTATGTCTATGCGATCATATATATATATATATATATATACACATATATATATATATATATATATATATATATATATATATGTAGAGATAATTATTTCTGGACCTTTGTATGTTATAGTAGATTAAAGTAGTCGGCGATTTAAGGAGTGCTTTACTTTGATATGTATATATTTAAAACAATCTTACATGTTTCGACACATAGTGCCTTTTCAAAGAAATTTGAAATATAAATGACATTATCAATGTCAAGCTTCTATATCTGTAGTTGTCATGGATAAAATTAAAATATTCAAAGATACATTCAAGTTTAATAATAATAATTCATGGTTCAGGACACTAGACAGCAAAACGTGAATTATGGGGGCTGTCTAGTATTCTGAACGATGAATTATTATCATTAAACTTGAATGTATCTTTGAATGTTTTAATGTTATCCATGACAACTACAGATATATAGGTTTGACATTGATATACAGTCATATATATTTTTAATTTCTTTCAAAAAGACACTGTGTCGAAACATGTAAGATTGCTTTAAATATATACATATCAAATCAAATTGAATGAATCAATTGACAGGAGGCAAGGATCTGGAAAGCTCAATGTTTCGATTCAACAGGAAGACACAAATTTACTAAATTTTCTGCGTTAGGATCCATTCGAAACAGCAATTAGTTCAGCGGACTAAATAAATTTCCTTGCTTCAATTTATACTGTGCGTCGCAAGATTAAAAATAGTGAATTAAAGAATTGATGTGCAGCTAATAAAATATGTTTGACGGAAGTTAACAAGCATACAATTTATGGGAAAATGTGGTATTTTCAGGTAAGAAGTTATTTCAATCATGTCACAATGGGCGCCTTCGTGTTTATAGACCTAGTGGCACAAGATATAATAATCAATATGTGCGTACTGTAAACAGAGCAGAGCATTTTTCTATGAATGTTTGGGAGTGGATAAAGAGTCGAGGCTCAGGTGTGTGCGCGATTATAGAAGAAAGGCTGACGTGACTAGTGACAATTAAGTGTTAATTATTTAATAAGACCGCCAACGCCTAACTCTAGCACTACTCCTGATGAATTAAAATATACATTGGCGAAATATTGAGTTTAAAACAATTGAGTTTTAATTGAAAAAACCGATAACCCAAATAGTAGTGAATTTATATGTCAAATGATAAATTCTTGGAGTTTTTCGGCTTTTATGTGAAATATTTACAAATATTAAATTAGTATGTAAATGCAAAGTAAGTGAGGATGCAAACATTGCTGTCTACAAATTACAAAGCAAATCTTTTAATTGAAAAATATTGTCTACGTTGGGATTTGAACCCAAGTCTACGGTTTGCCGGACCGTTGCTTTATCACTTAAGCCACAATAGACCTTGGTTCAAGTTATTTAGAAAACACTCATATAGCTATGAAGTAATAATTAGCAATTTCAAACCTTCAACACTGACATCTGCTTTCAAAATACTGACATCTGCTTTCAATAACTGACATCCGCTTTCATAACAGACATCTGCTTTCAAAACTGACATTTGCTTTCATAACAGATTTCTGCTTTGAAAACAGACATCTTTTTCAATATCTGACATTTGCTTTCAGTAACTGACATCTGCTATCAAAACTGACATCTGCTTTCAAAACTGACTTCTGCTTTCAAACCTGACATCTACATTCAATAACTGACATCTGAACTATTAACACTGTTACTTTATAATACATTTCTAAATAGCTTGAACCAAAGTCTATTGTGGCTTAAGTGGTAAAGCAATGGTCCGGCAAACCGTAGACTTGGGTTCAAGTTCCAACATAGACAATATTTTTCATTTAAAAAAATTTCGTATTATTTGCTTTATAATTAGTAGACAGTAATGTTTACATTCTCACTTACTTTGCAATTACATACTAATTTGATATTTGTAAATATTTCACATACAAGCCGAAAAACTCCAAGAATTTATCATTTGACATATTTAATGAACGGCTAAGAAATTATCTAAACAATGTCAAATATCTGTAGTAGTTATGGATAAAATTAAAATATTCGAAGATACAATCAAGTTTAATAATAAAAATTCATAGTTCAGAAGATTAGCCAGCCCCCATAATTGACGTTTTGCTGTCTATTGTTATATTTAAAATAATCTCTTACATATTTCGGCAATTAATGCCTATTTCAAAGAATTTTAAATTATACATGACACTATATTAATGTCATATTTATATATATAAAGTAGTCATGGATAAAAATGACATTTAAAAAATACATTCCAGTTTAATAATAATGATTCATGCCTTAGCATTCCCCAATAGCTAGATGCCAATGGCATCTAATTGTTAAAAAAAAAAATAATGATAATTATAATAATATGTTGCTTTTGGGTATTCACGAGCTGCTCAGAGGCAACGACCTTATCTTTTCCCATTCTGGCACTATTATCACCCATCACATGATGTAATGAAATAGTATAATTTCCATACTCACTGTTAAATTTATTTATTTCGTATGAGAAGCGAAAAAAGAAAAAAAGTCGAAATTTAGGTATTAGCGCATAAATCATTTTTATGACAAAGAATGGAAATAGTTATTTATATATGAAGGGATTAAAGTGGAGCTTTAATCATAAGGGAGAAAGTTTAAGTCACAAGCGTTTAGCGAATGACTTAAATTTCCCTAACGAATAAAACTTAGTTTAATCCCGTGTTATATACAATATTTTATTTATTACAAGCATTTACTGAGTTTCTAACTGTGACAATTATCGGTCAAGGTAAGTATGAAGTTTAGATTGCCGTGATCGTTGTCAAGGAGCATTATTTATGACATGCGATATGTGAAAAAATAGTATGCGATTAATCATTTGCATCTAACTTTAACTGCCTTGGGGAATAAAGTGAATTTTAACTCCGTATGGAATAAAGAGTTACTTTAGCTACAAGAAAACAAACAACTTAAAGCTTACTTTAAATACGTGTAGTAAATAAAACTAATTTATACACTAATATTTAAATTTTTAAACCAGTCCAGTATTGCAGGAATTGTCTTTCAGCTCGTGGATGCCACTTTTTCTGTGGTAGTCGTTTACTATGTGAGCAATAGTTTGTTCCACGTTTTGGCAGTCACAGAGGCTATTATCTGCTCTAGCATATAGCATTGAGTAGCACTTTCCGTGGCTTAGGCGGAACCTATTCAAGACTATTATCTATGTGGAAGGGTTAGGCTCGGCCGAGATTCTGCAGGATTCAAAATTAAATCTCTATTCCTAAATTCAGGGAACTGTTTGAGGAGGGCTATCCAGTAATCATTCACATTTATGGGGTGTTGAATTTCCTTGTCCAACCAAATCGGTCTCATACCTACAGAGATATGTGGGTAAAGTAAAATATTTACCGGCTACAGTCTGAGAATGTTCGAGATTCAACGCCATAATAATAATAATAATAATAAAAGTAATGATAATAAATAATTTATCCATTTTTTGGTCATATTTAGTTGTGTGATTCAGACTTTAACGATGAGCGTCCTTCTAGTTATTAAATAAAGTATAATGTGTGCATTTGAAAAAAAAAACTTATCCAATAAATTTTTCAACCTTTATCCTATAATTTAACACAGGCCTGCGTTTTTTAACTTTTTAAAAATTGTTTTAAATTTGATAGCTGATTCTTATGTGTTTTTGGGCGCTGAATCCAAATATGAACTCTATTTTTCTCCATCACGTAAAGATTTTTAACAAAAAGGCTTCAAATTATATTTTTAAAAAATAAAAAATAATTTTTAGTTACATTTTGAATTTATTTATAAAGGATATAAAAACAAAATTACTTACAAATATCATTAAATCTAATGAAAAGAAACAGTAAAATACTATTTATGTCTTATAAGTCCTTATAATATCTTTTTCTTTGTCTTTCCATACTCCTTTTTGTGCTTTTTCTTCTGTAATCTCGTAGTGGACCATCCCTTTTTAACATTCAACAATAATCAGCTATCATGCTTATATTCCATCTTCCTTGGTATCTTCTCTCCATCTCTTTTAGGTCTTGGTGGAACCTTTCCCCCTGCTCCTCACTTACTGCACCAAGATTTTCAGGGAAGTAGTCGAGATGCGAATCTAGAAAATGCACCTTCAAACTCATGTTACAGCCTAAGGTTTTAAATTTTTTTAACATATTTTGCACAATATTTTTATAATCTTCATGTCTTTTGTTGCCAGTAAAATTTGTAACCACATTTTTTAAGGCTATCCATGCTTGTTTTTCTGTTTCCTCCATTTTAGATTCAAAATTTTCATCTTTCGTCAGCTTTCTTATATCCGGCCCAACAAAAACACCCTCCTTTATCTTTGCTTCTGACAAGCGAGGAAACTGGCTGCAAAGATTCTTGAAGCACTCTCCATCTTTGTTTAATGTCTTCACAAATTGTTTCATTAACCCTAGTTTTATATGTAATGGAGGAAGCAAAACTTTGCTCGGGTCTACTAAACTTTTTCTTTCAATGTTTTTCATTCCAGGTTGTAAGGTTTGTCTTGGTGGCCACATCTTTTTACAATAGTGCTGCTTTCTATCACGACTATCCCACTCACACAAAAAACAAGGATATTTAGTATAACCGCTTTGTTGTCCAAGTAACAAACAAAGAACTTTCAAATCACCACAAATTGTCCAGCCTTGATCCTTGTAACGAATTTTAATTAAAAGTAGCTCAAGATTTTCATAACACTCTTTTAAATGAACTGAATGTCCCACTGGTACAGAAGCATATTTACTTCCTTTGTGTAGAAGAACGGCCTTAAGGCTCCTTTTTGAAGAGTCAATAAAGAGTCTCCATTCAGAAACATTATATTCTACGTGGAATTGTTCCATGAGCCCGGGTACATCATTACAGAAAACTAGTGCATCTTCTTCGGAATAATATCGAGAAAACTCTTTATCTCTGTTCCTAAACCAGTAAAATGTTGTGCTAGGTGCTAACAAATTTTTTTCTTTCAACCTTGAGCCTAAAAGCTCAGCTGAGTCCTTAGGAAGGTTTAAGTCCCTCACCAAATCATTTAATTCAGATTGGTCAAACAGTTTTGGCTCATCACTTCCAGTATCATAGTAATTACTGCCCTAATCCAGTTCACTTGCGCATGTACGTGAAACCATTTCGTCATCAGATACATCATCTAATGTATCTGGTAGTGAAGGAACAGGTATTTCTGGTCCATGAGGTATAGGACGTGTTGCGGATCGAAGGTTTGGGTAAACGATGTCCTTTTTGTTTTTTAAATTGAATCCGTGTACTACACACGAACAAAAATAACAATCATCGCTATGATTGATCGGTTCTCTCCAAACCATAGGCACTCCAAAGCGAAAAGACTGTTTTTTTCCTTGCGACCACTGGCGAAGCTCTTCAACACACACTGAACAAACCTTATGAGGAGCCCAAGGTTTGTCTTGGTCTCCTAATTTCACACCAAAATATGCAAAATATACTTTTTTTACAAAATCTGTAATGTTTCTTTGTTTTTTTTTTACTGTAAACTTTCCACAAATATAGCAGAAGGAATTGGGTACATTGACACAGCCTCTTGATGCCATTGGAATTTAATTTTAAAAAACTCGTAAAATAAAAATTAAATTAACTCAGCAACTAATCACAAATGTCAACTAATTACACAAATTCACACCACAGTTGTAAAGAAGATATTGAATGAACTAACTGTTTTGTCTAGAATAGCAATGTGTTTGTAGTGGATGTGGGGAGGTAGACATGCAGTAACAGGAAGATGACGAGTCATGTCTTGCGACATGCTCAATTATTTCTATTTGTAACTTCTTCATCATAAATCTAGTGTATGTTTATTCAGAATATCAACTTCTTGCATCATCATAAGTAAAAAAATTATAATAGTTTATTTAAACAACGGTTTAACAAAATTGTCCTTTTCAAAAAGACTAATACATGCAGATAGGTAAAAAAACCCCAGATTGTAAAAAAACCTTACGTGATGGAATTTTTTAAATAATTTTTCCATTTTCAGCACCAAAAAATCTATTGAAATCATTGTATAAAATCCAGACAATTTTACCATCGCAGGCCTGTGATAATTAATGTACATTTAAATGAATAATAAATGTGTAATTATTTCAAGTGTCACCAGTCCAAAAATATCATAAAAATATTAATTACAAGAACATTTAATATTTCGTTAATAATTCTTGCAATTTGGCATGCCAACAAACTATTAAGCAACGGCGAGATGTCTGTACGATATATAAGTCAGTTCGAGACCCATATACACGTACTACGTGTGCGTTATACGGTTAAAAAAATGATTTATTACAGTGGTGGCATAGCGTTTTTAATTTCGCGGGTCGCGATTTCTTCTCAAAAAAATGAAACACGAAATATGGGGAAAACGCATTAATATCGTTGTAATTTATTTATTTTGGCAGCGTGACGGCGCAAGGAAACATGTTATCTTACACCGAAGCGATTTAACACGAAATATTCTTTATAAAATATATGTTGGTCGGCTAATTTGACTTCATAATATTTCACTTTTAAAAATATAACTGCCGCAGATGCCTACCATTCGCGGTTATGGCTCAACGGTAATTAATAAATTACGAAATGAAGTTTAATTTCGGCATTAAGTTTTGGCATGCCCTTTGTCTTGATGCTGCGAAAACGTAAATTGCATTCGAAGCCGGGGCTAATTGAATGCGAAAACAATTTCAGTTCTGCCGGTGTATCTGTTGTCCTGTGCATATTCTATACCTACCAATTAACGTTATTCTTCCCATGAGGGAGATTTAAATTATGGATAATTGTATAAAATAATTGCTAATATTTATTTCGATTATAGTTTATTAAGTACAGGATACGAAAATAGTATATTAAAGTACAAGTTGCATAAGACATGATTTCAGTGCACGCGTTCAAGTTTAGAAAACGAGCCGCAAGGCGAGTATTCTAAAGAACAAGTACACTAAAATGTCTTATGAAACGTGTATTTTATACTATTTTTTCTATTTCGGACATTAAAAGTTCAAAAAGACTTAAAATAAGAGGCATGTTTTGTACGAAAATTGTAGAAATTTTCTTTTTTTTTTTAAGTTGGTAGCATTGATGTTTAACTAGAGCATTTTAAATATTTGAAAATCGGCGGTGTTATATGTTATTTTAAGTTTAAAATTTAGATTGATTTATGCAATAAATTATTAACGAAATGGACGAAGCAAATAATTGCACGCCCCCAGAGATTCGCAAAATAGCAGAAGATAATTTACAAAATCTTTTGCCAACAAAGTCTCGACATATTTATCAAAAGCAATACGAGCACTTTTTAACTTGGTGTAAAGAAAATAATATCGCGAATATTACTGAAAATGTAATTATTGCTTATTTTGATAGGAAAAGCAAGATAAAAAAGGCATCGACCTTGTGGTCCACATATTCGATGTTACGATGTTGTTTAAATATTTATAAAAATTTAGATATTTCAAAATTTTCTAGGCTTCTTGTATATTTAAAAAGATTATCTGAAGGCTACGAGCCTAAGAAATCCAAGATTTTAGAAATAGATCATATTAACTGTTTTATAATAATAAAACATATTTAGCAATGAAAGTAAGTAATACAAACATCCTTGTAATAGTATTTTATTAATGTTCTACATTATTATAATAGTCATATTAATATTGATAGGTTATCCTTATAATGGGTTATAATAGAGCTTGTCGTCGTGAAGAAATCATGAACATGATTTTAGATGATGTACAGTTTAAAAATGATGTCATAATGGTTAGAGTGCCAAAAACTAAAACTTATATTCCAAGACAATTTATTATAACAGAAAAATTATGGATTGATTTGGTTAAAAAATATTATTCATTTCGTTCCACTCATGTTATATATAAACGCTTCTTCCTGCAATATAGAAATGGTTCTTGCGTGAATAATCCAATTGGCATTAATACTGTAGGAAAAGTACCAAAAGTTATTGCTACTTACTTAAATTTGCCTAATCCTGAGCTCTTCACTGGACATTGCTTTAGGCGTTCAAGTGTGGCACACTTGGCTAATAGTGGAGGTGACTTAATAACAATTAAGCGCCATGGAGGATGGAAATCTTCAGCAGTAGCTGAAGGTTACATTGATAATTCCACCATGAAAAAAGTTGATGTTGCTCGAATACTGTCTAGTGCACCTAATACATCCACTAAAATTATTCAGAATCCATCGACTTCTGATGCAATAGGCACTATAGGCAGTGATGTGTCAATCAATGTGAATCAACAGGAATTCAAACAAAACATAGTGTGTTCCCAGAATCTGCCTGGAATCTCCATTAATGCACATGAATCTTCTAGTGTTAAAGTAAACGTTTATAACAGTTGCACTATTCAAAATGGGAAGTAAATGTCAATAGTAGCATTAGATCTTCCAACTCTGTTTAACAATTTATATTGTTAATTAGTATAAATAAAATGTTAGCAAGTGTTTTTTATTCTTTGTACCTATACAACTTTGACTACACATGCTTGTTATACACATTTATATTTGACATTTACATATGATTTGTTCCATTTCTTTTTTGTGACCAACCTCTAAAAACAAAATTTTGCGTGCGAAAAAGTAATACTTTATGCAACCCAAACGGGTGTCGAAAAGTGCACTTTATAGCACCGAAATAGAAAAACTATATTATTGTCTCGAGTGAGGTTGTTTGCTGTGCTTAAAATAAAATTTATATTTTTGAAAATGGAAGTCTTTCCGCAACCATTTCTTCTATGATAAATTTAAACGACTCCGGACCATTTGTAAAAGTAATATAGCTACCGCTTATGCCACCTATCTTAGAGAAATTGAATAATATCTCCAAGTTGATCCTAAAAGTGTGTTTCATTACATTCACTCTAAACAAGGCACGACACGTATACCAAAAACTCTGTTTTAAGTTTAAAGTTCTGTCTAGAGATGTTCTAAACTTTATTCACGAGGCACGGAATGAGAAGTTTTTAACGAACAAAGTTACATTAAAATTTGGTGTATTTGGTGGATGTCTACGGCAAGAACTTGTAAAATGCTACTTACTCACGTAGAAGATAGAAAATCAGTTTTCGTGGTGAACGTACCAAAGACAAATACCGACAAAAACTGCGTTTTTACTATTGTTGACTTTGACGAAATGAACAGTTTTAAGCTGATAAGAGACTACATGTCTACATGTCACGGAAACATGCTTGTTCAGAAAAAAGACTTTTTCTGACTTATAGACAAGGTTGCTGTATTGTGCGGCCAGTTGGAAGAAACACATTTGGAAAAATCGCATTCATCGTGGCGAAATTTTTTTTTAGCGATCCCGTTTAGTATACAGGTCGTTGTCTGCGTTGAACATCGGCAACTCTTCTAGCAGAGGCTGGAGCAGTATAACCAGGTTGAAACGCCATGGTGGATGGAAGAGTACGTCGGTCATTGAAGGATATTTAGAGGAAAATATATCTTAAAAGAATATGGTTTCAAAGATGCTGGCAAGTATACCTTCTGGATCTGACTTTTCTTTACTAAAATTTGATACCCAGAGAATGAAACATGAATCAACGTTTGCTGAAGGCAATCTAACTGTCATCGAATCCTTCCAGAATTGCCAGTTTTATTTGAGTTCGACTAAATAATGTTATGTATGTTATATATGGTTCGCTGACAAGTAGTGAAGACACGATACAGTTTCTATAGATATAGTTGTTACCGTCTATGGAAACACGTTGCTGATTCTGCAGTTATTATGTAGACAGCGCTGAATATTGTTTTACGCTCCGTATTAATAATTTCTGTGAGATAACAAGGTTGTTACTTTTTCTTGATCGTGTCTCTTCTCCAGCAGGGGCGTATCGATGATACTGTAGAAAGGTGAAATACGTATCTACGTCTCTGGAGAGGATACATTCACAAATATATGAACTTGTATTGTGGTCTTCAACCCGATTTTTAATATTTTATATTATTAAAAATACTATTGTGTTATGTATATCTTGTAATTTTACTAATAAAGGTTATTAATAAGTTAATCAAAAATTCTTTATTCTGTGCCCTTATGCCCGCGCGAGCCAGCACGGACATAAAGTATAATACTATAATAAATAATAAACCGGCCCTTAGGGCCGGTTTATTCACCTTCCAGTAAAGTATCGAGTAACGCTACTTGTAAGATAAAGCCTTACTTGCCAGATTAAGTGTTTATTCACCGTCAAGTAAAATTTGACCGCCCAGTAAAATTACTTACTTGGCAGAAAATTTACTTGCTGCTCACCTACCCTATAAAGTGTCAATTAAGACTAATATCATGTTGTTTGTGAACTGTCATGTAGAAAATTAAGTTATTGACAAGTAAATAGTATATTATACTATAAGGGAGAGAAATGCGTTATTTTGGCAGAGGTGCAATGCACCTAGGACAAAATAGCATCTCTCCCGAATGGTATATACTATTTTTTCCACGGTCTCATTAACTTAAAAACACATATTTTGTCATTATGAAGTAAGTAGCACCAGAATTATTGTATTCGGATTTGAGCATTTATTTAGTAGTCGTTGAGTTATTGTCATAACTACAAAATAAATAATGCATGAATCACAAACGTTCTCCATAATGTAAACTCCCTTGGGAGCATTATACTCCCATGGGAATAATCGACTACTTCTGATTTAATTTTGATGTCATAGAAACTGATTTCTACTCCCGACCGTGGAAAAATGGATTTATTTCAAGACATTGACGATATTTTAGATAACGATTTTGTAAATATTAATAATTTAGTGAATAGAGAGAGAAAACCCTATCAAACACGCAATCGATATCGAATAGAAAACAATTTTAATAAATTTAATAGTGACGGATTTGTTCGTTTCTAATATTTATTACATAATGTGTGTGTGGTAAATAACGAATTACTGTTCTAAACAAAAATTTCATCTTTATTTCACATGTAGTCATAGTAAATTATAATATGATGCTAGACATAAAAGATATACATATTTAAAAAAAAAACTGTACAAAATAAATATAATAATAAAACAACCAATATTAATACATAATATATATACATATATTTATTTACTTTTATTGAAAATACAAAAAGGGGTTGAATAACAATTTTTTTAATACTTCTGACCACGCATCCTCCTTTTGTTTCCATGTTGTACTGTTAGTCTTTTTGCATTCCATGTCATTCCTGTACTTTAAAATTAGGTCAACTAAAATTCTTGATTCCTCGATAGAGATATTTGCCGATCTATCCCGTTTCTTACTTTCCATTTTCTCTGAAATTAAACAAGTTTTGACAATAAAATGCGAACTATAGCCTGGGATTAGGTAATAATATAAACATACCTTTTTTATATTAAAATATGTATTTTATATTAATAATGTTTAAGAAAAAAGTAAAAATGGACAACACCTGATAACACACAACAAACGCTTGAGATTTAAGGTTATATTAGATGCGCTCATTTGTCATGCCGGCAACTGGAATTTCAAATTACCGAAAGCTGTACATCCTTCTCTATACCACGTGTTAGTGGTATGTTTCATCTTTCTCTATTTTCCCCTAAACATACTACTGTTGTAAAAACATCTATTTCTTTCCAGTAACTAACCGACCTTTAAAATTATATGAATAAACCCAAAAATAGTAAATATGCCAAGTAAATTTAATTGTCAAGTAACTAACAGGTACTTTACTGGAAGGTGAATAAACCGGGCCTAAGTAGTTGGTATCTAAGCAATAAGAACATAATATGACTTTTGTTTTATATAAAATTTGGGGAAGTTTTACCTACTCAAATATGTTTCAAATTAATTTTCCATTTGAATAATTAAACCCAAACGTATTATCAATATTTTCTTTGCATTTTATATATGCGACTCGAAGGATCAATATGTTACACGTAAAGCAACAACGATACTCGCAATATATATAAACTTCGTGAAGCATTAGTAAATTCTTTTCTCTAAGACTGTTCCGAGTTATTGATTTTTTTGTGGTAAGTGTTAATTAAACAACAAAAACAAAGTAAATACTTGTTTAATTCTAACAAACCGTCACCGATCAAGTTAACAACTATACCTATACGGATTTACGATCCGTAGCTTGTTCGTGAATGCTGTACATTTCAACAAAAACATTTCGTGCTGTTTCCTACGTAATAAAGGTGACGTTAATTTTGTTACGTGACTTTGTTAATTCTTATAGTGGTTTAAATTTTGTGCTAGGTAACGTATATATTACTTTCTGATGTATCGTGAACATCAACAGTAGACAGACCATTATACAAACCCATGTTATGAGTTTCGCGACAATTTCGTTGGACCTGATACTAGATGCACAATATTGTTTCTATACTTTATTTAAAAACTAGAAGAGGCAATTTAAATTTATTATTAAATTATTTAGTATTAAATTTCTGCTAACCCATCGGCTCAATGGCTGTAAGGTGTACGTTGTTGTTTATCCATGACTTAATCTAAAATTGATATATGACAATTTCCAAATAGTTCTGTCAGTTTTAAAATATTTTATTTTTCACTTAAGTATTATTATTTATTCATTTCACCTTTGATACGGTTACCATAAACACGGTCATAACGCCCGTGGGCGTAATAACCGGGCACTATGGCCCATAACGCCCGGTAATTTATTTACAGTTTTTAATCTATCTATATATATAAAAATCAATGTTTGTCTATATGTCCTTTATAGAATCGTAAACTATGGATTTGATCATGTGATGATCTTTAGCAAAGTTGTTGTGCATGAGCCACGAAGGTTTCTAAGTTGGTACGACCAATTTTCGGCAGATGGCGCCACTGCCATTCCAAGAATTTCATATATTGCCGTGACAGTTCATGCTGATTTAAATTGAAACGAAAACAGCGAACGAATGATGACGTTTCGAGTTGCGGGTGACATAAAAATTTATGTAAATTGTGAAATTCATGTCCGGCTCACATTGAACAGACAATATTGTGCGTATTTTTATATTTGGGAGCGTTTTTCGAATAGTTTTGTGCATTTCATTTTGGGAGCGTTCTTCGAATAGTTTTGTGCATTTCATTGTGAGTTAAATTAATTAAATTAATTAATTAATTAATAAAATTAATTTATAAATAATAAATAAAATGTTTTCAAAGTAAATTTCTGTAAACAACATCAGCAAAAACTCTGGAATGGGCAAAGTACTCCAAACGTGTCAAATTATCATATTGGACGAATGTACAATGTCTCACAAGAAAGCATTGGAAGCGCTTGATCGTACACGGCGAGATTTGAGAGGAAACGCACGGATTTTAGGTGGCGCACTCATTTTATTGTCGGGTGATGTTCGACAAACACTGCCGGTTATACCACGTTCAACACCCGCTGATGAACTTAATGTATGTCTCAAATAATCAGTTTTATGGCATCATTTACAGAAATTTACTTTGAAAACCAACATGCGCGTACAACTACAACGGGATGCATCGGCTGAAAATTTTGCAAAACAATTAATGGATATTGGAAATGGGCGAATGCAAATTGATGAATCTACGCAATGTATCACCTTGCCAACAAACTTCTGTAAGATCACAGAAAGCATAGACGAATTGGTGCAAAAAGTTTTCCCAAACATTGCACAGAACTACAAAAATCATCAGTGGCTCAGTACGCGTGCTATATTAGCGGCCAAAAACATCGATGTCAATACCATCAACTTCACCATTCAGAATGGAATACCCGGCGAAACGACAACATATAAGTCCATCGATACTGTGGTGAATCAAGACGAAGTTGTCAACTATCCAACTGAATTCTTGATTCGTTTCATTTGCCAGGCATGCCACCGCACGTTCTTAGATTGAAAATTGGCGTACCCATCATTCTTCTTCGAAACATAAATCCACCACGACTTTGCAACGGAACCAGACTCTCAGTCAAGAAAATGATGAACAACGTTATCGAGGCAACAATTTTGACTGGAAAATTCAAAGGTGAAGACGTACTGTTGCCACGTATCCCAATGATCCCGACAGATATGCCATTCGAATTCAAACGTTTGCAGTTCCCGGTGCGACTCGCTTTCGCAATGACTATCAACAAAGCACAAGGACAATCGTTGCAAGTGTGCGGATTAAATTTGGAGAATCCATGCTTCTCACATGGGCAGCTCTATGTGGCCTGCTCACGCGTCGGAAAACCTTCTGATTTATTCGTTTACGCACCAGATGGAAAAACAAGAATTATTGTGTATCCCACAGCACTTCAATAAATATCGAATTGAAACGAAACGCTGCAATGTCACAATTTTTTCAAAATGAACAAAATCAATAAAATGACTCAAAATGTATTGAATATTTGTGTAATGTCTTTCCTTCAAATTTATTTTAGTTGGTGGCGTAGCAACGCGCGCAGAGTACAGCTAGTGTTGTATAAATAATAGTATAAATAGGACCCGAGAGGAAAGAATATACATATTACAGAACTAATCATTTTAGTTTAGTTTTTAACAAAGCCTAAAGAAAGTAGCAAAACTTAGCATTCTTTAATCAAATTAAGAGTATCTAATTATTGACAACTTGAAAACATCAATGTGTCAACAACTGTCATTTAAAATACGTAAAACTTAATAGTTGTTTATTTTCGACAATTTCTAAAGAAAAAATCGAATTTTTAATATTATTTAGCAAATATTAAAAATACAGTTTTCGAAATGTCCTGAAAAATTATGTGATCCGAAGCTTTCCTAGTTTGTTAAAGTTCTTAGAAAGAAAACATCACCACTAGTTAGACAAGCCAACGAGGATTTATCTGATACTGTAACCGAATTTAATATCATGCTGGATACTCTATTCTTAGAAGAAATGCTTTCCTCTATCGTTGATACAAGGAGTCATATTAGTAGCGTAACCACTGTCAACGACGTGACAGTTGACACAAATCACGGAACTTTTCCAATGTAATTTGAATTTTACGATTTAGAAATTAATTTTTCGTGAAAAATAAAATTTATATGAACCACTGGCGTTATGACAATTATATTGCCCTCTGTCGACATTAATTACACAGGCCTGCAAAAAATTTGTGATGACGTGATTTTTGTAAGCTCAGTTTTTATATAGCAATAACTAATTAAAATTCAGTTGGTCTCTACCACCCACAGATTTTTTTTTTCACAAAAGAAATATAAAAAATATTAAAAAAAACTTATAATAGGCGTTTTAATACATTTTAAAATGAATGTACTACTTCAAATTCTAGGTATTAACCCAAAAATGATTTTCTGCTGTGGTTTTAAAGAAATTTGTTAAATAGGCTCTCATTACCTGATGTAAATCTTTTATTACATTTATTAACTTTGGACAAGATTTCCGGGAATTTTTACATGCTAAATCCTATTTATTATGCTTTCACTTTATTAGTACTGCGAAGAAGGATTTCAAGTTTATTACATCAAACACAATGCATATTTTAATGTCATTTACTTCATTATAGCTCTGAGTGTCGATCAGTAAACAAGTAAAATTAATTTGTCTTTAGTGTTGTGCGTGGTATTTGATAAATAAACATTGCTTAAAAATATGTCTAGCCGGTGTTGCAAAAACAAACCAGATGATTTCTGTTATATTTGTGGATATTTCGTCTTGAAAAAGTTTAAGAGACCAATTGGTGAATTTGTGAAAAATGCATATTATGCTTATTTCAAAATCAAATTAGGAGATCAAGATAAAGATTGGGCACCGCACGTTGTTTGTAAGGTATATGAAGAAGGTTTAAGACATTGGACCAAAAGGAATAGAAAAAGCCTTCCTTTTGGAATACCGATGGTTTGGAGAGAACCGCAAAATCATCATGAAGATTGCTACTTTTGTCTTTGTGATTTTAAGGGGCATAATAGAAAAACTTTGAAACATATTTTGTACTCAAACAATATTAAATCAGCTTTCAGACCAGTTCCTCACAGTGATCATGTACCTATACCTCTACCCCAAAGTACTACAAGAGGATATGAAACCTCTTCAACTTCCAGCTCCGTACAGATGGATAATGATTTTGAACCATCAACCTTAGGTCAAAACCAACCTCAGCTATTTTCACAAGCCGAACTGAATGATTTAGTAAGAGATTTGGGACTTTCAAAAGATCTCTCTGAAGTACTGGGGTCTAGGTTGAAACAAAAAATTTGCTTACCCCAGAAACTACCTTCTCTTGGTATAGAAATCGTGAGGCTGGATTTGTAAAATATTTTGCACAAAACGGACCACTCGTGTACTGCCAAGCAATTGCTGATCTACTTACTTTCCTCGGAGCTCCTGAGTACACACCTTCTGACTGGAGACTTTTCATTGACTCTTCAAAAAGTAGCCTTAAAGCTGTTCTTTTACATAATGGCAATGTGTTTGCTTCTGTTCCGGTCGGCCATTCTGTTCATTTAAAGGAAAACTATGAAAATTTACAGGAATTACTTTTAAGAATACAATATGAAAATCACAACTGGGAAGTGTGTGGAGATTTAAAAATTTTAGGATTTCTCTTGGGTCAGCAGTCTGGATATACTAAATTTCCATGTTTCCTGTGCGAGTGGGATAGCAGAAATCGAGAACAGCATTGTATAAAAAGAGACTGGCCACAAAAAGGGTGACTTTAACACCTGCAACTAAAAATGTAATTTGCGAAATTCTTATTGACCCTCAAAAAGTGTTACTTCCACCGCTTCACTTGGACTTATGAAACAATTTGTTAAGGCATTAAACAAAGAAGGAAATTGTTTTAAATATTTGTGTAAAACATTTCCGACTCTGTCAGAGGCAAAATTAAAGGAGGGAATCTTTGTAGGCCCGCAGATTAGGAGCTTGGTGAAAGATCAAGAATTTGAAAATGTGATGGAAGATAAGGAAAAACATGCATGGCATGCTTTTAACGAAGTTGTACATAAATTTCTAGGGAATTATAAAGACACAAACTATGTTGAGATCGTTGAAAATATGCTGGAAAAATTCAGGATTCTTGGTTGCAATATGAGCATAAAAATTCACTTTTTACATTCCCATTTGGACTATTTCCCAGAAAACCTTGGGGACGTGAGTGAAGAGCAAGGAGAAAGATTTCACCAGGATATTAAAGAGATGGAAAAAGCTACCAAGGGCGCTGGGACACAAAAATAATGGCCGATTACTGTTGGACATTGAGAAGAAATCTTCCTTTAGCTGAATATGACAGGAAAACAACCAAGCGAAGCTTTTCTGAAAAACGAAAACGTTTTTTTAAGAAGCATAAAGAATAAATAACTATTTCTAATAGTTTCTATGTGTATATTTTGGTATTTTTTGAAATATACATAATATAAAACTAGCTTATAAATGAAATAAATCGTGTTTTTTCTATATTTTTTGATTTTACTGGTTTGAAAAATAACCTTACGTGATACAAAAAAAAAAGCAGATTTGAAATCAGCGCTACCCAATTACTAGAAAACAGTTAAAATTTTTAAATCAACTTTCAAAGTGTTGAAAAATGCAGGCCTGTGTTATTAACGTCGACCTCAGAGCAATATAGTACCCATAACGCCCTTGATGCATAAATAACTACTGCATTATGTATTTTTTAACCTTTCTGGGTTTCTGCTGGGCAACTCCTCATTCAAGCTTTAGGCATATTTAAACATACAGCTTCAAGCCAGTCAGCATTCGTTAAGCTGCCAGTTATTTATTTGTGTTGAAAGATAATTCGACTGATAGTTCGTCGAAATAGTAATTACATAAAGTTGAATTCCATAGCAAATCCATGCGCAAAATAATATTGATAGCAGAGTATATTACTACCATCAATAAAAGTAAGTCAGTACAAGACCTGAGCCTCAGCATTAAAGATAATCATTCCAGTCTGTCATATAAGAATAAAGCAAATGGATAAGATTATTCGCAACATCGAAGTTATGTAGAGCAAAATAATAATGTACGTAGAAATTATGTTCAAAGTATTTTTTTTAATAAAACTATAACATGAAAAAAGAAATAAACAAGAAAAAATAAAATATTGCAGAAACCAGTATGTAGCTATATCAAGATTGGGTAATTGAACATCTTTTACACCCACGATTTCCAACCTGGTTCAGATGATCATGTGCGGACTATTTACGCCATTAGGCGCCTTTTTTTAATAATGCGATTTTCCTCTGTAATCTAAATTATTTTTCATAAACCACCTTCTTACTATACTAGATGTAATATTTGTATTAATTACTTTTAAAATTTTGAATGGTGACGTAAATAGATCTTCATTAAATACGAGTTTAAAAAAGAAGGAAAAAACAAGAATTTATTATTTTTTGTTTTTTTTTTAATCGAAGTAGGCTTTACTTGATGGAAATTCATTAAATATAGGCAATTTTCAGACAAGAAATAGTGATCCAACAAACTTATATCAACAAATTATCAAGGAGACAATTAAAAGTAGTTTTCTATTCTGACTATGAAAAACAATCTTAATCTGTTATGAACCCCCAAGCTCTTAGGTTATATTCTTGCATTAAACTGCACAAAGAAAACTCCCTGATTAGACCAGTTGCTTCATTCACATAGGCCCCATCGGTAAAAATGCCCAAAAAACTTTATGTTTTACAATTTTATTGCAACTTCAAACCTAAATATAGGATCTAAAATTCATATGAATTAATAGATCAAATCAAACAACTTAACCTTCCACATAATATTAAATTGATTTTTTTTTATGTGCAAAATCTGTTTCCTTCTATTCCACCTGAAGATGTCTTATAACTAGCAGAAAAACTTTTAACAAAAAATAATTTAAATTTTATCATTGAACAAGTAATTTTAGATTTATTACATGTATGCTTAGACCAAAATTATATTCATTTCGATCATTTATACTATGTGCTAAAGAATGGTTTAATAATGGGTAACCCACTTAGCCCCCTTCTAGTTGAAATATTTATGAATCATTTAGAAAAGAAAATTAATAAACACTCACTTTGCAATCATTTTATTTATTGGCACAGATACGTAGACGATGTGTTAGCTTGTTTTACGGGTACAGACAGACAATTAAACCTTTTCTATCATATATTAACAATCTCCACCCTAACATTAAGTTCACAGTTGAAAAAGAAATAAATAAATGAAACCATCAATTTCCTAGATTTTAAATAAAAACAAAAGCATAATTTTTCCATATACCATAAATCGTCACATACTGATACAGTAATACACAATAAATCCACACATCCATACTCTCATAAAATGGTTTCGTTCAATTCTTTAATTCATAGACTTATTAGTACTCCCTTATCGATGAAAAATTATAGTAAAGAGTTCAACTACATTAAACAAATAGCCTATAACAATGGATACAAACCAGATATTGTTTACAATATTCTGAATAAGCAAAGTTATAAGGAAGCTATTAAATTAGTATACCCTACAGACAGTCGTGATATGACTAATAAATACAAAACTCTTACTTATACTGGTAATCTTATGCGAAAAAATTCTAAATTCTTAACGAGAAATAATTATAACTATAACATAGCTTTAAAAATAAAAAACTCTTTAGGTTCAATTATTAAAAATAATAAAGAAAAAATAAATAGGAACAATAAATCTGGAGTTTACAAACTTGAATGTAGTTCATGCCCTAAATTGTATATAGGCCGGACAGGTATATCATTTTCCCAAAGAATTAAAGAATATGAACGTAGCTATATTAATAACAAGAATGTAATACATCTGACAGAAGAAGCCCATAATTTGAATCATAACTTTAGAATCTTACATAATGAAAATAAATCGCAAAAATTAAATTTACTGGAAATAATGGAAATTTTGAAACATAAAAACACAAACCTTTTACTTAACAATCAGGTGGACTTCGGCAACTCTCTCTAATGTCAGAAGTGGGATGGCAGGCTGGCCATGTAATGTCACCTGGTCCCGGAGGTAACATTGTTGCCGAGGCAGTTCCATTTAGACATCAGGTATTTCAGTGGTACAAATAATATGCATTGGAATGATTAAATAATAACATTTAATTCAATAACAAATATAACAACAGTAAATAATATATAGTAATATCATGCACTAGACTGGTACTTACTCTATCTCTGATTGTCTGAAGTCTCCACAGTGAGAGTCATCCAGATAATATATAAACTAGAGAGTTTATATATCGTCTGGTTACAAGATCAACGTGGTGAAAGATCATAACAAACATGTTGATGAAATGAATAAGTAGGATAATGCGTGTTTGTGAATATATGACCTGGTTTAGTTATTACATCTCCTTTGTTAAGCCTATTTTATAATCGACTTATTTATTTTGGTCGTCCCGTTTTATATTTGTACTCGGTAAGCTTTGGTCCCTTTGAATAATAAAGTTTACATCTTGAATGGAAAGTGCCTATTATTAAACTATCCTCCCGAGTATAATTATTTTTTTCATTATAATATTCATTTAAGTGTAAATTTGTTAACATCTTTTGGGTTTAGTTTGCAATACAATCCATCTGAGGAATACATTGTATGTCGAAATAATTGTTATGGGATTTTATCTCGATAAAGTGGAAATTAAGTAATATTGATTTTTTAAGAATTTATTATATACGCGAGTCGAAAAATTTTAATTTTTGAGTTATATTTATATGATTCTTGAAATCGTAAACACACAATGAATTTAGAACAATGAAATATATACACAATTGGATAATGAAAAATATTAGCAATATCAGTTAAAAGAATCGTTTGTAGAATACAAATGTCGGTTCGAGCGAAATGTATAACCAGTCAGAACATCTTCGCGGCATCGCAGAAGAATATAGAAAGATAGTTCTCGGAAATTGTAATTATATAAAGAACAATTCCATACACAAATCCATAGAGACGATAATCTGGTGTTTTTAGTAGAAAACTATAGTAATATCATTAGTAAATGTAAGAAATAAAAACGGGTCCAGAAATACTTCATTAACAAATTAATAAATAAAGGACCTCAACTTCAGTATTCAGCATAATTCCATACCTGTCAGTTAGGAACGAAATAAGTCAATAAAGGTTATACGTAATATCAAAGATGTAATTTTATATATGAAAATTTATGAACACACATGTGTAGTGCCCTGATCTTCTTGGCGTACCTAAGAGAAATATAATATATAATTTTGTATGTAGAGATTATTACCAAAAGTATATTTTTAAATAATATTATAATAAGAAAAGAAGAGGTACACAAAAAATAGCATGTTTCGAAAAGTAGTATATGCTACAAGATCAAGATGGAGTAGTTTCTCATCTTTTAAATCTATGATTGACAACCTGGTCGATACGATCATGCGTTAATTGTTAATGTTATCAGGCGCATATTTTTTTTTAATAATGAGACTTGCTCGCTGATCTAAATTGTTTTCTATTAACCAGCTTTTCATGGTTCTGGGTGTAATATTTGTATTAACTTACATTGAGAATTGTCGCTGGTACTGTTAGATCCACATCCAGTCTCTGGCTGCCGATTGTTTCTAATATTGCCCCGTCGGATATTAGACGTCTCGCTGTAGCACAGAATGAATGGGATAATATTACCTACAACATTGATCTTTCTATACACTGTGATTTAGAGAGCATCAACAGGATTCGACTGAAACGATGGAAAGAGACCGATTTGGCATGGATACGGAATTTCAGCACCCCATGAGTGTGAGTGAGTACTGGAGCCCTGCTCGAACAATACCCACCGCTTCTCATACGAAATCATTTTAAATATTTAAAATTTTGAATAATTACGTAAATGGTTCATTATTAAATATGAATCAAAGAATTAACTAATGCGGCCTTTATCAAAATCTATTCTAAAATTAAATACAAAATACAATTGTTGATTTTCACAAATATTTTATTATACTCTTCATCTTTTTATTCTTGTTCTTCTGTTTTGGGTTGGACGCCAGCACGTTCAGGTACTTGAGCACAGTGATCTTTGTACTACCACCAATAGATCTCTCAGTTCCACTCTGTTAGTCTTCTGTCCTCGATAAAAGCCGCTATCCTCCTCAGGGGAAATTTGAGTATCCTAGTAGGATCCAATAGATCTCTTCCGAAATGTTTCTGTCTGAGTCCTTTCAGTCCTTCACACGGGTATATTACATGCAGGCTAGTTTCCTCATGTTTTTTCACATCTATTACACCAGGGCTCGCTAACCAAGCCCATGCTGTACAGATGCTTCCTTAGAGAACAATGTCCGGTTATTAAATCGGTAATTATTTTAATTTGTTCTTTGTTACTACGAATTAGGTTGGCTGAAAACCTAGCGTCCAGCTCCCTTAGTAGTCTTTTAGTATGGACTTGACCTTCCGTTAGCCTTCACTTTTTATGTTCTCTTTCTCCCATAACCAGATCTCCATTTTAGCGGAATCCTTAGCGATACAGGTTCTGGTCCTATGAAGCTCCTATTAGTACCTTCCTTGGCCAGTTCATCCGCTGTCTCATTGCCTTTAATTCCATCATGTTCTGGCACCCATATCAGCGACACAGTTGTCTTGTGCCAGTCTATTGAGGACCGGCTTACAATGTTTCACCAGTTTAGGCCTGGTAGATGGATTCTTAATGGCTTTAATAGCTGCCTAACTATCAGTCATTATGTTGATTTTTGTTTGCTCAGCCAGATTCCCGAATTTCCTAGGCACAGGCTACGACTGCAAACAATTCATCTTGGAAAACGTAGTATATTTCCCCAGACTTATCGATATCTTCCTTCTGGGGTGATTGTATTTTAATTCTTCTGTATACGAGGTGCCGGCACCACAATCACTTGAGCGACTTTTTGCCTGTTCCCTGGTCGGTATAAATATGTTCAGCTTAGCTGTAAACATAATCTCAGGTGCTATACTGTCCGTCAGCATTTGAATTATCGGCTCAACCAATATAGTTCCTGTGATATATGTATGGCTCCCTACAACATTATTAGGGCACCATACGTCATTGGCCTTCAGCCTCAGGATCGCAGCCATGGCCTCAGCCTTTACAAATAGTTCTAGCGGGGGCCTACGATGGCGCCCATGGACGCAGTTTACGTGCTGTTCATGGCTCCCGTGATTCCCAAAAGAGCCTGTCGCTGGAGAGTTTCGAGGAGCCCCACCGACGATGTCAGCTCCGTCCTCCTCCACCAGACAATTGCTCCATAGGTAATCGTTGGTCTCTAACTGCTGTGTAGAACCAGTGTACCATATTTGGTTTTAGTCCCCAGGGCTTGTCAACAGTTCTTCAGCATCTCTAGAAGAGCTGTGCCGCCCTATCTGCCATTTTGACTAGGTGTCCGGTCCAATTCAGTTTCGCATCAAGTATTATGCTTAGGCACTTCACTTCATTGATTAATCTATCTATCTCTTGTCCAAACAGCCTGCCCAGATCATTTAGATTTCTCATGTTGCTAAAGGCTACCAACTTGTTTTTTTTTTTGAGGATTGACAGTTAATTCTTCCTCAAGGCACCATCTTTCCACAATTCGCAAAGCGTTTCGCATAATGCCCGCCACTATCAACGCGAATTTCTCCTGAGACACAATGACAATGTCATCGGCGAACTCATGCGTCTATATTCACTGGTCATTTAATAACTTGATGAGATTATTCACTACTAGACTCTATGGTAGTAGTGACAATACGCCTCCTTGAGGACACCTTTTTGTTATTCTCATGGCGATCGTTTTGTTTTGCATTTGCGCATGGACTACTCTGCTACGTAGCATGTTATGAACCCAATTGCATGTGGTGCTCTTTATTTTTCGATCTCTTAAAGATGGAACAATGGAAGACATAGAAGTGTTATGAACAGTTTTCTTTATGTCTAAGAAGACCGTAAGCGCAGTTTCCTTGTATGTAGGCTCCTTCCGAGCCCACTCATCGGGCTATGCAAGGCGGCCGCAGCCTTTTCCTGTCTGGTATGCCCATTACAGTGGGTGTAGGGGAGATCTGTTCACAGAGTAATTGGTCTAAGTGATTTGGGTTTTGGATATATGTTCCTTTTCTGGGTTTTGGGATGAACTCTACTCTAGTTTCTCTCCATGCTCTCGGGATATAACCAATGGCAAGGCTAGCCTTGAATATCTCCAATAGAGGACTAATAATTTCCCCATTTCCCTCTTGAAGGAGCTTGAGAAATACTCCATCTAGTCCTGCGGATTTATATGGTTATTATACTCGTATCACCAACACTGTGGATTCTTCAGACTAATAGGCAAATTTATTCCGTTCTATAATTATATTTATCTATTAGTCTGAAGAGGCCACAGGGTTGGTGAAGCAATTGCTACTACGAGTATAATAAAATACTTGTGAAAATTATACATTGTGTTTGGTTTTTAAGTGTAAAAGAAGGAAAAAAACAAGAATTTATTATTACATCGCAATCGAAGAATTATAATTTTTGAGTTATATTTATATACTTCTTTAAATCCTAAACACACAATGAATTTCAAACAAGGAAACATGTACACAATTGGAAAATGGAAAATATTAGCAATATCAGTTAAAAGAATCGTTTGTAGAATACAAATGTCGGTTCGAGCGAAAGTGTACGACCAGTCAGAGCTTCTACACGGACGGCAACGCAGAAGAAGAGTCGACAAAAACAATATAAATACAAGATGACTTATTTCAATTTCAAAAACACAGTAATGACGGTGGCTGTTAGCTTTTTATCCCTAGCATATAAAATATTTCCGCAAGTTTAAAAACTTAGTATGTATACGTACGTGCGTCTCGAATTCCCAAGAAGTATTGGCATTGTAAATATTTATCGATGGATCGAGGAGAGCGATAATGTTCTGTATCTTGTTTGCAGTACGTATTAAAAAGGTAAAATGCATTGCTATTTTGCACTGCAAGTGATACTTTTCACCACGGGTTGATGTAATAAAATACCAACAAGAAGCTGTAAATTTTATTTTTTATGAGGAAATAGGAGTCAAGAAAATAAAGGAAAAGTTTTATTATTTAGATTGTTCAAGGTCATATTGGTGTACTCGATTGAACAAGCGAGAATTAATGAGAATCAGATTTCTACTATTTAGTTGCTATATCATAACTTACTTTTTTTGAATAAAACGCACGAAAACATTTGAAATAAAACACGTGTTTGAATATCCAAAAAATATTGAGTTACAGGGTAAAATCATTTTCGGATGAGACTGGCGCAGAAACTCATTTTATTAATTAGAAAGAGAGCCACCTCATAAATGAGAGAAACAGCTAGTAGTATAAATCCGTGTACTATACGAGCCACAAACGTTTATCGATTATTTGTCAATCGGTACCAAGCATTTGATCGGTGTGTTTCGTAGTGGTGTTGTACGTACATTGAGAGTTTTCCTATCTGTAATATTATTATTGTGTTTTATCTATTAATTAATTTTTTTTCAAAGCTATTCAAGAGTAAGAATGCATCCTCTTGTAAGTAGAAATATACTTATCATAAAATTCCTGAAAATTTAGTTGTATTTATTTACACAGGGTAAAATGTCTGATATGGCAACAAACTCTGTCCTGGAGGAAGTGAGCCCTTGTTCGAAAAAGAGAAAAGTTATTCTTGAACAATCTCGTGAAATAATTTTTAATGTATATAATTATTTAAAAAAACAAGGTGTGACAGGTAAATATATTTACAAATTAGGTGGATACATAATATTTAACCTGTAATAATATTACTTTTTTTAAATCAAATTCAAAATTATAATTTATGTTGTTCATCATTTATAGGTCAGCTGCTAGATACAGTTGCAGAAGCAACAGGTATTTCTAGGAGCACTGTAGGTCGAATAATTAAAGAAGGTCATGCTGTTGAAACAAGAAAAGTAAATTCATTCTTATCGACAAAAATAAAACCACCAAAACCATCACCAAAATCTACGGTCGATAACTGTGGGGAAGAAATTATTCGCAGAATTATACATAATTTTCATGTGACTGAAAAGAGAAGACCCACAATAAAAGCCGTTTATAATAAAATTGACGATGATGAAGGAATCGGTTTTGCAGGAGGGCTATCATCTTTTAGGAAATTATTGCTGCGAATAGGATTCAGGTACTTTTTCTTATTATTTTTAGTAATATCACTCTAAACTTTTTATTTGCTAGATGGAAAAAACTACTGATAACCGTAAGATTTTAATGGAGCGGTTTGACATAAGAGAGCTGAGGTGTTCTTATATCCGCAAAATAACAAATTATTGTACCCAAGGACGTCCAATAATATATACAGGTATAAAAAGCATTTAGAAAATCTATTTAGTACATATTTTAAGTACATAAGTAATTTTTAGATGAAACTTATATACATGCAGGGCATACATCTCCTTTTGGATTGGTCGATCAATCTAATGAAGGATTAAAGTGTCCAATTTCAAAAGGGAAGGGTTTATTAATTATTCATGCTGGTTCTGCTGGTTCTTGTTCTGGTTTTGTTAATGATGCGTTATTAATTTTCAAATCAGGTGAAAAAAGTGGCGACTACCATGACGACATGAACTTCATAAATTATAAAAAATGGTTAGAAACATCATTAATTCCTAATTTGCCTGATAATTCTGTGATTGTTGTGGATAATGCCAGCTACCATAATGTTATGTCATATAAACATCCAACATCAGCCAGTAGAAAGTGTGATATGATACAGTGGCTAAACGAAAGGGGCATAACTTACGATGAAAATTGTACTAAACCGGAGTTGTACAATTTAGTAAAACTTAACAAGTCAAAACATATACAGTACAGCATAGATGGTATATTTGCAAAAAAAGGCTACACCGTCCTGAGATTGCCACCATACCACCCATAACTAAACCCGATTGAAAAAATCTGGGGCATTGTAAAGAATCGGGTTGCATTAAGAAATGTTACATTTCATATAAATGATGTTGAAAAATTGGCGAGAGAAGAATTTTCAAACATCAAGGTAAAGGAATGGTCAGAAACTTGTCGACATGTGGAAGGTGTAGAAAAAGATTACATTATGAAGGAGCACATAATGGATGATTTTTGTGAAGAATTTATTATTAATGTCAATAATGACTCTGAAGATGATTTCTACGATTTTTCAAGGGATGAAGACTGAAGATTTTAAATGTTTCAAAATATATTATATTAATTTTGTCATCAGCGAAAATAAATATTTTATTATACATTGTATGTATGTATATTTGTTTTAATAAATACAAAAATTTTTCTAGGCACATGCTTGTGTATTTATCTTCTTTTAATGTCTCTAAAGTGAGATTTTGGTTAGGAGTAAAATTATAATGAGAAAATACAAAATTAAAGTTAATGAAAACCATATTACAAAATATGGATTAATATAATAATAATTTGTAAATACAAAGACTTAAATGTGAAAGCACTATAAAAAGAAATATTTCATTGTAAAATACTATTTATACAAAATTTGTTACATAATACCAATTGATTTAATAATTATTTTATTCTTCGCGAAGTAATAAGTTTATTTAAAATCGACAACAAAACATAATTATTATGGTTTAATATAACAAAATATTATTTCAATTTAAAACTGCCGCCTATATTGTCAAGACTGCTCAATGTTTTTAAGGTGTTCAGTATTTTTGTCACATCATCGCTCGCGCATCTTCAGTCTCATCCGAAAGTAATTTTACTCTAGCAAAATGCCCCGATGGCACAGAAAAAATGTAAAAATACTTCATGTATTTTAGTCTTTAACCAAATAAAAGTGGTGGACAAGAAAGTGTCATGTGATAAAAGTTGTGGATTCCAGACCCCAAAAAAGAGAAGAATTGTGAAGAGCAAAATAGAAAACGCTTGGGAAGATTTAGAAGAAAATTATATTAGAAATTTAGTTGCATCCATGCCTAGACGTTTTCCAGCAACTGCGGAAAGTAATGGTGGTCCTACAAAATATTGATTACTTGCTTTAATACTGTATTCCGTTTTTCAAATAAAAATTTCAATTTAATTTTAGTTTACTTTTGCCGTTCTTACGATATCGACGACAAAACTATCTCTCGCTAAAAGTGAAGGCGGAAATTATCGAAAAGTACAATAAACTGCTAAAAATATGGCAAAGAAATGCCACCGTGCAATTGAAAATCTCACAATTACTGTTGTGCTAAAATTTTGAAATTGCGAGATTAATCAAACACGCCCTAACTAGTAGGTAATGCTAACGTTGAAAAGAAGAGATGTCGAATGTGAAAAGAAGCACAAGTTGAAGCTGCTCTGAAAGGTTGGTTTACCAAAGTTCGAAACAAAGATGCTAGAGTAAATGGACCTCTTCTAAGACAAAAGGCGCAAACGTTTTTCTCAAAAAATGGGGAAGGACGGTTTGTAGCTTCCGAGGGTTGGATGAATCGTTGGGTGAAAAGAGAAAAAAAATGTTTCAAACGATGTTATGGTGAACAGAAAGATGCTGATTCGAATGCTGCAAATGCTTGAATTGAGAACGAACGGCCGAAGATTATTGAAAAATATGATCTGTCACAAATCTACAACGCCGACGAGAGCGAAATTTACTTCAGAATATTACCGGAACACACTTTTATGTTCAAAAGCGAGTCCACACTAACTTGTAAAGTTGCCAAAGAGAGATTAACGGTTCTTTGCACCATAAATATGTCTGGAAAAAGAGAAAAATTGTCTTGTTAGTTAACGATTGTACCGCTTATTCTGTAAATTTAACAGTGAAAAATATCAAATTGGTCTATCTTGCACCTAACACTACTTCGCTTATTCAACCTTGTGACCAAGGTGTAGTAAGAACATTCAAGGCATACTATCGTCACGAGATGCGTTTTAAAATTTTAGAAGGTCTGTTACAAAGGTATTTTTAATAATATAAAATATTGTTAAAAATGGTGTGAAGATCACAAAAACAGGTTCAATATTAATATTTTTTGTGAACGTGTCCGAACATATCCCTCCCCAGAGATGCAGATACGTATCTCACCTTTTTACAGGGTCATCGGTACGCCCCTGCTGGAGAAAGGATATCTTCAGACACATTTACAAAAAGAACGACTTCGTTATCTCACAAAAATTATCCACACCGAGCGTAGAAGTAAATTCAGCGCTGCCTATTGTCAGACGGCCGAAGTACCTCACCCTGTCCACATAACCAATGCGAACCAACGACGTGTTTCCAGAGATGGCACTGCCTTCTTTCTAGAAACTGTATTTTGTTTGTGTCTTCACTCAAACTTACGGACTAACCGTATGTGTAATGTAACAGAATAATTGAAACATACATTAGTGGGTAAAACTCCACCAATTTTGTATAATACAAAGGTATTTTTAATAATATAAAATATTATTAAAAATCTGGTGTGAAGAACACAAATACTGGATCAATATTATTATTTTTTGTGAACGTGTCCGAACATGTCCCTGCCCAGAGACACAGATACGTATTTCACCTTCCTACAGGATCATCGGTACATCCCTGCTGGAGAAAGGATATCTTAAGACACATTCACAAAAAAGCACGACTTCGTTATCTCACAGAAATTATCCAGACCGAGCGTAGAAGTAAATTCAGTAAATTGTCAGACGGCCCAAGTACCTCGCCCTGTCCACATAACCAATGTGAACCAAAGACGTGTTTCCAGAAATAGCACTGCCTTCTATCTGCGTCTCTGGGGAGGGATATGTTCGGACACGTTCACAAAAAATATTATTATTGAACCTGTATTTGTGTTCTTCACACAAGATTTTTGATAATATTTGATATTATTAAAAATACCTTTGTATTATACAAAACTGGTGGGGTTTTACCCATTCATGTATGTTTCAATTATTCTGTTAGAAAGTCTGAATGAAAATGAAGAGAATGGATTAACCACTAATGAACTAGCCGAAAAGCCAACGTTTTGGAAGCTCTGCATTTGTTAAATAAGTCGTAGGAGAAAGAGCAGAAACGATAAAAAATTGTTTTCGGCACGGAGGGTTTACAGTTGCAAGCGATGAAAATAAAGAAAGCGCTAGTGCTGCAAAACATTTGCAAGCAAATGTCTTAACCCAAGAACAATATGACGATTGGCTAAATATCGACAGAGGACTGGAAGTATCACAGCCCAACACTGAAGAAGAAATTTGCGCAACAATCATGAAACAAAAAAAAACGAAGGGACAAATTTTACGTAAATACGTAATTTATAAAGGCAACGAAGAGGATTTTCAAATATTTACGAACTATTAAAATTTATCAACAGATTTCTTACTTGTAACAAGCAATCAACTTTAGACTAAAGTAATGTAATGTGTAGTATGCAGTAAAATCACTGCAAATTAAGATTCTCTAAAATTTTTACATTTTTTTAATATTCCCTTACTGTTGTCAGTCAGTTAATGTTATCAAAATGTATCTGGCCCAAGGTGATCACATTAAGCAGATTTCACTGCATAAATATCATGACTTGATAACGATCTATTCAGAACTTCTGTGTGGTTCGATTTATACTCTCGCTAAATTGATGTAACAATAACATTTACTTATAATATTAGTGTTTAACAAGATACGTAATCCTTTCATTCGAGGTAGTTTACTTTCCTTCAACTGATTCGTTCTATATTTATATGACCTACACTAATAGTAAGTAGACACGGTATGTAATTCTAGTGATTGTGGCATACGTAGATTTAAAACTGCAGTTTTCCTTTTCGCTTTTCGCGAAATGGGCGCGTATTGGCGACGGCGATGTGGTTAGTTGGCAGTCTTGTTAAAGAAGAGTTGTTGTCCAAGTTTATTTCTTTTAAGAGTGGCAATGAATTTCATCGAGACGGTCTCTATTTAGATGTCAGTCTTTCGCGGACATTACCCATAAGTTTGTTAACGATTTTTATAGCATATATTCATTCGCAGATTCCGACTGTTAAAATGACCAAACCGCTCCTTTCGTTTGTCTTTCAATCGAATTAACGGTTACTGTGTCCATTGTGCATACAAGAAGTAACGTTTTATTTTCGAAATATTTTAAGGTGACGTAAATAAAATTTTCGTTCGTACAAAACTTGTCGCTCATAAAATCTTTTCTTCGTAACAGAAAGAATTTCATCTATATAGTTAACATGAGACCGCGTATCCTATAAATGCAATATTTCAGACCTTTCCAGGAAACGACAGTGTATATGTTAATCCCTAAGGTTTTCTCGAAACTCTTCATTATTTCTACATCAATTTTGTTTTCTTGTTTATAATGACAAGACAGCAAGTAAAATGAGAATTATATATTTAAGAAGAAGCTGTATTACTTTGCATTTGCCTTAAGAAAACTAAAATATCACATAAAATCCGTCCCGTGAATCGCATTACTTCCCTAGGAAAATCCGTGAATCTATTGAAATTCACAAACATCCTCGCAATCTCAATAGAGACGATGGCTATACATTACATCCAACGTGGCAAACTCTATTGAATTTTACTACGAAGCATCACGACCATCATACGATGCATCCGATTGGCTCATTGTCTCCAGCCAATGGCAGGCCACCATCTGATCCCGTTTCCCCTATATACGTTTGTGCCGGTCTCTGCCCTAGCATTCTTCAAGTTAATGCGAAACGAACATCTACGTACAGCCCTGAAGATGTCCCTTGCAACAGTGGACGAAACGTTGGCAGTTACGCCTAACTCGACGCGGTTCCAACCCGGAAACCTAGATCTACATCTAGAGAACGACCGCGGAAACCTACACCTACGTTCACATAAAATCTATGATAGTCTGCCCGAGTATATCAGGGAATCAGTTGCTGGTGTATTATAACGTATGTAACTAAAATTTTGAAAGAAATTTCGTAACTAATTATCATGACCTAGAAACGGTTCGATTTAGTTACCATGTTTGTTACACACTTCGTATATACCGTCTGGAAATGTGATAAGTTAACGGACACTGCTTCGCAAGACGCTTCCCCGCCAACTTTACTTCGCCGATATATTTATTCAATGTATAGTGTAGCATTTGAGTGGACAAGCAATAGGGATAAGTCAGAAGTAGGTGTGGTATACACATACGTATAGCGTAGGTTCTCGTATTTCTATTGTGTCCATCGTTGATGTATCTGATCAGACTGGGCACAGACACGCCTGGTATGGTACCTCCCTTCTCGCTTATTTAGTATACTGGTGGGTATCGTTCACGTCTGCGCTGTTAAATCACCACGCTTGCAGACGGCATAAGAATGTTTTAATTTAATTTGAAATAATATTTCTTCAAATATATTTCGAATTTTAAAATATGAATTCAAACTTAGACATTTTCTGTATATATTTCGTATTAAGTAATATAATATAAAGTCTTTCGTTTGTTATCGTACTTCGACCGACCCTTCGAAATCTACCTGAGAACGGTCACCAAGTATCTAACGTTCGGTTACAATTCTCACAAATACATTCCATTTTTAACTTAGTTATTAATTTAGTTACGTGCGTCTTCATAATTATGTCGTGTCGCATATCATTTTAAAGCTTTTTTCACAATTGATATTTATGTAATCGATATCGCAACTCTTAGCTCGCGCTTTTGATTAGTTCTTAATTGAAGGCATGGGCAACTTCGATCATTTTCCACTCTAGGCCATGAAACAAACCTACCAAACCAGTGTTCTCTTCTACACAAATTCCTTTTTCTATTTAAAACATTCGTAAGAAAAACGTTTCTTAAATTTCTTACGTAAATATTAAATAAAGGATCAAGAATAAGGACAACATTGTTGTGTTTTCTTTTAGATATAAGTTGTAGTATATCTGTTTCAGACACCCGTCCTGGACCTTTGATGCAACTTCATCACACCATCAATTGTTTAAAATAATTTCCTTGATTGTTAGCAACCGAACCAGCGTAATAATAACACTGGGAATTTATTTAAGCAGGCTTTCTCAACATAAATATTGACAGTTCTCCTAGATAAACTTTGGTGTCATGGCATATAAAATTGAAATCCGAAAAAGCGTCTCTAATTTAGTTGGCTGAATGCGAAAAGTGGATATTGTAAATATATTTCAATTTACCGAACGGTAAGGGAATCTGAGGAAGCAATAAGTTGTCTTAACCTACTAAAAAGCGAAAGTCCCCGGGTCTTGACCGATGTCAGAGTAGGTAGTTTGAGAGGAAGTGCAACAGGAAAGAATATAGAATATCACACATGACTGCACATATGGAAATTAAGAGAAGCGACATTTAGAAAAGAAGAAAATGCCCAAAGTACACAGCCGCAACGCTACAATGAATTCCACGGTATTGTAGCGTAGTAAGAGTTCAACACTTTTCAAACAACCGAATCATCGTTTTGGACAATGAAAAATATTTTACGTTATCTAAATGGTAATGATGGATTCTATACCGAGGATTTCAATGCATCTCCGAACAATGTGAAATATAAAGAAAAGCTAAGGTTGAAGATAAAATTCTCGTTTGGTGCGCAGGTTCATCGCAACCATATGCAGGATATGTTAGAGGAGGAGCCGTAACTGCAGCTCTTTATATACTGAGATGTTTGCCTAAACTGTTGCGATTTATAAACGATCGTCACAATAATGATGAAATCATGTTCTGGCTTGACCTAGCTTCTTGCCATTATGCCAGGGCAACTTGAGAATGGTTGCATGCCAATAATATCTCATTTGTACCCAAGATAATCCATCTAATGTTCCTCAAGCATGACTCATCGACTAATTTTGGGCCTTAAACAGAAAAATTTACGGTACTGGAGGGAGGTCGATAACGAAGAACAATTAAGAAAGAGGATTTACCAAAAGATTCGGGAAATCGATATTGCCACCAACCAATCTCTTATGAGACACATAAGAACGAAATTGCGAAGCATTGAAGACCATGGGTCGCTAGCTGCATTATACATACAGTGACAAATTTAAAGGAACAGATTGCAAATTTAGTTTATTTCTTACTTTTATTAGTTTATAGCCTATATCTAGATAGCTTTGAATGCTCCAGTAAATAATTAAAGTTTTTAATGGTAAAACGTCAAACATGTGTGTTGTTTTTTTAATTTGAAACACGTTTATCGGTAGATAACAATTAAGATGAGTAATCAGTTTAATTTGTTCGGGTTGTAATTATTTTTATTTGTTGTCGTCAATTTGTTTGTATTGTAAAAACTAGGTAATAATGAATGACTTAGTACCGACTGATATTGCTAGGGCCGTAGTAATGACCGAATATGGCCAAATATACCGTGAAGTTGTCCGAAATTTCGGCAAATCAGAATAAACCATCTATCGTAATGTAAGTTGTTAGAGGCAAATCGGGGAGTATGTGAGAAGAAGAGAGCAAGCCAGAAAACGTTCAATTACGGTTGCAGATGATCTGCGAACACTGCGAAGCAGATGTCAAACGGCAGTTCAAACAAGGAGCATACTGGAAGATGTTCGTGGTACCACCATAAGTGAATATACAGTAAGAAGAAGGAGTTGGTCTCAATTCGTATGTGCCAAAAAGAGCGCCAAAACTGCAGCTACGTCATCGTGTAGCCCGACTAGAATAAGGTCAAATTTTGTTCACGGACGAGAGTCGCTTCTGTGTAAATTCAATTGACGGTAGGGAAAGATTGTATCGCCGCCAAGGAGAACAAAATGCACTATTTAATTTTACTAACTACTGTATCTTTTGGTGGAGGTTCAATTATGGTATGGCGCGGTATATGTTTGAGGGCACGCACGGAGTTAGTGGTGATTGCTGGCAGAGCGTTAATTGTAGATAGTTACATCAGAGATAATCTCCAAGACCATGCAGTATTACTTGCCCCATATATCGGAGAAAATTTCACCTTAATGTACTCACACGTCCCCACTGTGTAACTGATATTTTAAATGAAGTGTGTATAGCAAAAATGAATTGGCCAGCGCGCCCCCTGATCTGAACACGATTGAATATGTGTGGAGTATGCTAGGCAGAAGACTTAGGTCAAGAATTCCTGCTGTTCACAACAGAGAAGAAGTAATAGTTGTATTGATTGAGGAATGGGACAGATTACCTCAAGAATTGATCGAAGGCCTCATCAGAAGTACGGGAAGACGAATGATTGCAGTTGTAAGGGCTTGTGAGGGCAAGAAACACATTAAATGATGTGGTATGTTTAAAACCATATTTTGTTCGAGTTTGACATCTAGTTTTTTTTCTTTGATCATATAATACAACCTTTGCAAAAAAAAATCAATTACTTTCTCTAACTTCGTATTATGAGATTACCTGAGAAATATTAACGATATGTATACTATAGAGAAATAAATCAGATTTTATATCTGTTCCTTTAAATTTGCCGGTGTGTGTAATATATTCTTATTAAAAATGGGGTGTGAAGAACACAATACAAGTTATATATTTGTGAATGTATCTCCTCTCCAGAGACGCAGATACGTATTTCACCTTTCTACAGGATCGTCGGTACGCCCCTGCTGAAATACGTATCTGCGTCTCTGGAGAGGAGATACATTCACAAATATATAACTTGTATTGTGTTCTTCACACCCCATTTTTAATAATATTTTCTATTATTAAAAATACTTTTGTATTATACAAATTGGTGTGGTTTCACCCACTCATGTATGTTTCAAATTATTTTGTAATATATTCTTATTGTTCAAAAATGATGTTAACTCATAATTTTTCAGATAATAATAATAATGATAATAATAATATTTATTAGAGCCCAACAGCAAAGCTAAAATAGGCGCTTCAACAATATACAATAACGCACATAAAACAATAGTATACATATATAAGGCAAAGTAAGTACTTATATATAAAAGTAAAATACACTCATACACACCAACCACAAACATACTGCCCCCGTCCACGCTACCGCCTGACGGTTCGCTCCAGGAAGACGTCAGCAATGATCCTATCAGCATTTTGAAACATCCGATAAATGGGACTGCGCATTCCAACATTGGTCCTGCAGCGAGGAAGTGAAAAAGTAGTACTGCTCCTAGACGACAACCTCGGCACGCGAAACCCAACCTGCGCCAACAGAGCGGGGCAATCGATCCTCCAGACACCAACCCATGCAAGAAATTGGCCCCACAAATATCCCTACGGGTAGTCAGGGGCGACAGATTATGTTCAGTCAGGAGTTGCATGTGGTCAGTATTTCTAGGTGGGTAGAAACCGTCTCTCTTAAAGTTCATATACTTTAGGAATCGCCTTTGTACTCGTTCCAGCTGCAACATGTGACAAGTATATAAGGGAGACCACACAGTTGAAGCGTATTCCAGTCTAGACCTCACAAGTGAGACGTACAGGGTCTTTATTACGCCAGGATCAGTGAAGTACTTAGAGCTCCGCATTACAAAACCCAGCAAGCCAAGTGCTGACCGACAAGTAGCAGTAATATGCTCAGAAAAGGAAAGTTGGTCATCAAACAACACACCAAGGTCCCTGATCATAATAGCAGCCCCAAGCACCTCACCCCGTACACTATTATTGAACATCACTGGTTTCCTTCTCCTTGTATAACGCACCACAGAACACTTGGCAATATTCAGGTGTAATAGATTATCTCCACACCAACGAACGATCGCATCAACGTCCCCCTGCAGCCGCAAAGCATCCTGATGAGTATTAACTACCGCATAGATTTTTACATCATCGGTATAGGAAAGATGCGAGCACGTAAGTCCATTGAAGAGATCATTGATAAAAATCACGAATAGAAGCGGTCCAAGCTTTGAACACTGCGATACACCAGACGTCGATACGAATTCAAAGGATTTATATCCATTGTAGTAGACATAGTTGACCCTGCCATTCAAGTAGGACTGCATGAATGTAAGAAAAGGCACATCAAATCCCACCATATCTAGTTTCCTCAACAACAAGCCATGATCAATGGTGTCGAAGGCTTTAGAAAAATCTGTATATATAACATCAGTGTCCCCCGCCATCCAAGCAGTTACTTAAATCCTGCGTAATATTCAACAAATTCGTAACAGTAGACCGACGCCGTACAAAACAATGCTGTGCATCCGATATTTTAACATTTACATTTCTGAAAATGGTGTCGTATATGATCTGCTCAAAAACCTTCGAAAAATTACACAGAATGGAAATAGGTCTATAATTCTTGATATTGTTTCTGTCACCCTTCTTATAAACAGGACAAACTCTAGCTCTCCTCCACCTTTTGGAAAAATAAGTTTTCCTTATGGATAAATTAAATATCGATTTTAATGGAGTAGAGAGAATCACGCGGCAGTCCTTCACAAAAAACGCGGGAATATGATCCTCACCAGCAGTGAACCCCGACTTCAGCCGACTGATGGCGCAAGATATGTAATCGTCAGAGACACAAGTCATGCCAAAGAAATCATTCGAATGCGCTGCATCCTATCCGTGTCGACCAACATTAGTAGGACGGTAAACCTCAGAAAAAACACGAGCAAAACCATCGACAATATCCGAGGGATTACTTAATTCTGTCGCACCGTCACACATTAGTGAAGGCAATCGAGACGTTCCCTGGCGCAGCCGAACGTACTCACACAGCACACGAGGATCCCTTTTAAGGTTAGTTTCAGCATTCCGAAGGAACACACTATACGCCGATTCAATAAGACCCTTCATAGATCTACGAAGCCTACTAAATTCACTGTAGAAGCAGAATCGACCAGTAGATCGCCATTTACGATGGTAGTACGCTTTCATATTCAACCCATTCCTTATTTCCCTCGTAAACCAGGGCAGATACCTATTCTGCCCGGAAGCGCGATAGCACGGAACCGATACACTCACAACCTGAAAAAGTTTATTGTAGAACATGTCGACACACTCATCCACATCAAGTCAGCCGTCCAACTCAGACCAATCGACCAGCTGCAAATCCCTGTACAGAGTTATGTAGTCTGCCCTACGTAAATTATATCTAATATTGTCATTGACAGGAAATACCGGTGAAGACGTATTTGCAGGAAAAGCAACCGATATAGAGAGAAATGGATGATAAATATCCTCATACACCAACGGGTGTCGGTCATGCTCCACCGCCATATCCCTCCCAAGATTGGTAAGTACAAGATCCAACAACCTGTCCCGACTATTGACAATTGGATTGCACTGATCCAATTCAAGTATGGAGCAAAAATTTAGAATGGAGTTTGTTTTCGAATCCGTATCCAGCATATGTACAAAATTGGGTGCATTGAAATCGCCAACAATTATGAGTGGATAATTTAGAATTAACATCTCCAGTGCTTCAAGGAAGTTCCTCAGATCATCATCCGTGAAATAAGGAGGCACATACAAGCCACCAAGAAGGAAAACAAAGCCGGACATTGAACACTTGCAAAGAACAACATCAACCATTGGAAAATTGCCTGCCAGACAAGACACATCCAATACTTCAAACCCAAGTCCAGACTTAAATGCAACAAGAACACCACCACCGGTGGAGCGGCCAACCAAGTCAAATTTTCTGTCGCTTCTAACCACCGAAAAACTGTCAGGGAAAAGTTCACAAGTGGATATAGATTCATTCAGCCAAGTCTCGGTGAGAACAAAAATATCGTGTTCAGAATTCAAAATATTGCCGTATGCCAAGTGTGTTTTAGTGCGCAAACCGCGAGTATTTTGATAATAGACAGACAAAAACGAAGACAAAACATTAGGACAACGTGGTCCAGCACTGTTGGGCTCATTCAGTTTTCCGACGGTGAAGACATAATGATCGGAATGCCGCCTCTATATTTGATTCGCAGATTAGCTTCGCCCTTCTCAATCCTTTCGCTTAACTCAGTCCTAACCTGCGCATACAACTCTCTCTGCATAGGCGTCCGATCACGAGACACAGATATCTGGGGCCATTCAGAACGCTTCAACTTACTGCAATTACGAAGTATAGTAATAACCGGTGATTCAGACGGAAATCTAACTTTAATCGGTCGTGACGGATCCCGCCGTGTCGGATCATATCTACCCAGCCGACACGCACTGATCCCACCAATCTCAGACACACCCAGGAACGACGAGACAGATCCAGCCAAAGAGACATCATGATCCGTCTGCTGCTTTTTACTCCAGTCACGCACCTCAGGCACGCGATAATATTGCACTTGCGCCTCTCTCTATTAGCCACCTCCGAATAATTTTCTCCGTATCCATCAATGACAGCACTGGGGCAGTTGAAACGCTAACGGACTTTTTCAGACTAGAGATTTCCTGTTGAAGTTGTAATATAACAGACTTAGGACCATTTATATCAGAGCCAATATCCTTACAACAGTGGCAAGTCCAAGACAAACCGGAATCAGAATTAATCTGTCGTGCCGCAACACTACTGACAGAAGCGCAATCTATTGAGTACACCTTCCTACATATGCAGCAGGCGACCATTCGATGAGACTCATCGTTCTTTCCACAACATGAGCAGACAGCCATACCAACGAACTTTCAATGTATATATGGGAAATAGTAAACGGGATAAGGAAAGGAAAAACAGTTTTTCACACGTGTACGGTCCACCACCGTGACTTACAACACAAGAAAAAAGAGAATTGAACCACGGAAGGTAAAACAATAGAGAAATAGGAATTTGAGAAGTTAAAATCAAAACAACCCACTGTATAGTGAAGATATCACGTCGAGAAATGACAAAAACGAAAAGCAATCGAAAGAGAAGTAAAAAAACAAGAAAAAAGAAAAGGTTTCAACTAAGAGAAGAAATAATAAAAAGGAAAGAAAAAAAAACACATCTGATACAAGAAAATAAAAGCCGTAATATAAGAAATTGTTAGGTTATCGATAATATAATTAGTATCAATAAACAAAAATTATACCACTGTACTCCACACAGCTTACCTCACATAATGGTATTAAATACGATAATTAACTCGCAATATACACGCCAAAATTATCGATAAACTCGGAAAGGTTTTATGCACACGTTATTTTCGTATTTTCACACTCATATTATGTTTTATTATGTTGTATTATGTTATGATAGTTTAACTAAAGTTAAAAATTTGAATAAATAGTAATATTTTAATTTTGTTTCAAAACTTCTGTTACATACACTAGTTGATCGTTCTCTCAACCACTAGCATGTTGCAAATATGGCGTCTGTGGTTGATCTGTTGGCACGAAATCTTTGTTGTTCTTTGCGTATCTTCTACATATATCGGTCCAGTTTTTTCATAAGTATTTTTGTAAACATCTGTTACATACGAGTACATTAGTTGATCGCTCTCTCAACCACTTGGCATGTTGCAAATATGGAGTCTGTGGTTGATCTGTTGGTACGAAATCTTTGTTGTTCTTTGCGTATCTTCTACATATATCAGTTCAGTTTGTTCATAAGTATTTTTCTAAACAGTTTCTATTAATCTGCAGCTTGTAATTGCTTTTCTTGTCTTTGGTTCAATGGTTTTCTACCTCAGATTTAAAAAGTTCTTATGGAGAGAATAATATAGCTTAGTAGCAGAGTTCATTCTTGCTTAAATTTAATCGTCTTGTGTTCTTTTGTTGTTCACCGTCACTACACGTAGTTAAATTAGTTTTCTTGTTCGATTTTACTTCGATGTTTGCATTAGCAGTTAAAGTTGCTATGGCCATCACTTTCGTCTTATTCACATTTATTATTAAATTATTTCTTTTTAGCAAACATTTTTTTTTGTAACGCACTCCCCCCCCCCTCGTTTTTTGACAATATAAAAAGTAATTTTTTTACGTTTTTCTCTGAGACTACTCCAATTTCATTAAATTTTTTCAAATAGGGGTTTCTCTACAAATTTTAGCCAACTATTGTGTTTCAGATTAATATTTATGTCCCTTTTTTAGGAGCCAATATATTCGCCTAAATACTGTACTACTTTGATTCTTAAGAGAGCAACAAAAGCGTAAAGAACCAATTAATATTAGAATAATAACCGAATATTGTTTGAACTTTAATAAAAGCTGTTGGAGTGTAAATCGCGTGTGTGTGTTTGCTACGGCTCCCCTCTAGCTTATGTTTGAATATTTCTTTGTATTTATACAGTTGTACTACTGTGTATGTTGCCGAATAATTGATATTTAATGACATATTAATAAAATATCGGCTTGGCATATGAATGGTTTTCTGATTGGTACTGGGTCAAGATTGATTATTTCTATCGTGCAGTGACATGTATAAAAAAAGAGACGTGACCAACACGTACCTATTACTTGTCATGATTTTGAGATATGGACGAGATGTAATAATTAATTAACAAAATTCTACTTTCAAATAACTGTAACTGTGTATGTGATTACAAGCTGTAAAAAATGATATTACACGTAAGACTTCCGAAAGTACTAACGTAAATATATACTAACTTTCGCAGAGTGAAGGCACGGTATCGATTAAAATTTTAAGTAGGCGTATTATTAGATGACAGTTTTACTTTTCTACTTATTTATGCAATTTTGTTGGATAGAAATCAGGAACATAAACGTACGTATGTCTTAAGTATTCATTTGTTTTATTCGTGATGTATTCAAGTACTTTCAATACATTTTCTATTTCTTATTCTTCAAAGTATTAACTTGATGCTACTCATCCACGACCATTCTCCTGACATAAAAGCTTTTAGGTTTAACGCATTGTGTGGCGTTTCCTTCAGTTCGCCTTATCCTAGATCAGAAATGTCGGTATAAATACAGGAACTGATTTGTGGAGTGATACTTAATTGTGCCGATTGACAGGATGTCTCTTGAAACTTTAGAATATACCTAGCCGACGTATACGTAAGTCTAGATTATTTGAATATGTGAACGCACGGATACATCGAGTTGTACTAAAGTTGTACTAAAAATAAAGAACGAATTTATCTCTTTATTTGATTTTAAAAATGAAGAAGAACAATGACGGATGGCAGGATGTATGGTATAGCCCAAAAAAGAAATATATAATTAATCAAGACGTATAATAAATAATAATAATAATGATAATAATAATAATAATGATAATAATTAAAAAATAAATCTTTGCATGGCAAGTATCCTTTAACAATTGGATCTGAAAATTTGACACCTCAGCGTCAGGCATGGCTGTATACAGGTAACCTGTTTGCAGAAACAGAGGGATTCATAGCCGCCATCCAAGATCAAGTAATTCCAACGCGTTCCTATAGGAAAAAAATTCTTAAGGAGAATTTATCTGACATTAAATGTCGTGTATGCGCAGATACGGAAGAAACAATTGATCATTTGATGGCAGGATGCTCTGTACTTGCCCCCAAACAATATCTCGAGAGGCACAACAGGGTTGAAAAAATATTAAACCAGTTGCTCAGACAGAAGCACTTGTCGTATTCTGAAAATGTCCCGTATTATGAATATGAAGCACCTTCAGTTTGCGAGGACGAAAATTCTCGATTATATTGGAATCGCCAAATAATCACAGATAAAACAATTCCCAACAATATTCCAGATATAATACTGACACTGAAGAAGGACAAGGTAACGTACATCATTGACATTGCTGGTCCGTTGGCGCAAAACACTGCAAGGAACTATAGTGAGAAGGTAAATAAATATTTACCTCTCAGCGACGAAATCAAGAGTATGTTGAAGATGGACAAGGTCCTAATAGTCCCAATTGTGATTGGCATAACTGGAGAAATTCCACAGAAATTACACAAGTCCATAAATACTTTGGATCTCTACCAAAAACTTTATTTAAAAATGCAAAAAAGTGTCTTGTTAGACACGGCTGCAATAATACGTCGCGTACTAAACTGATGTTGCAGCGCGCGAACGCGGGCAACGTGGCCGGGAGGCGAAATGACGGAACGGGTGGGGTGCTTATGTTGTCCTCTACTAGGTTGTAGCCTAGCATATGCGCTACCAAACTCTAGGGAGGTCTGCCCGATGGGCGGACAGGAGCCATTCCGCCTTTCCAACAGGGGAGAGAGGAACCAAGCTACGCGGCGCAAAACACGGCGCCGCGCAATGCACACACCACTAGGACCGGTCCTGGGCGGCAACTTGGCTAGGCTGCCGTTAACAGCACACACACGTTCGACGTGTGTGCAGTGCCCCCGCAATGGCGGAAAACGTTAAGATGGCACAAAGTGTGACCGTCGTCGACCGAAGTAGCCGCTAAGAGTGTTCCCTAGGTTGGCGATGAGCAACCCCGTGCAGGGTGCGCTTCGCTGGTCTGCGCCTTGCCTCGATGGGGCGGGAGTCGGGCCGTCGAAGTACTGCACAGGAAAGTAAAGAAGTTGCCGGGAAAGGGTTGGCGGCCCTGCGCAACAGCTAGTTCTCCGATATCTCAAAATTAACGCGACCGGTCACTAAACACACGCACGAGCGCGCCAACATACAACACCCTATACTTGCGCGCTCGCACAAACACAAACCACACACCCAGAGAGAGACGCAAGCTGCCAGCAGCAACCAAAACACAAGTTCATACCCAGAAAGAGACACAAGCTGCTAGCAGCGGACAACACATATGTTCACACCTTGAAAGTACTGGTAAGTATCTACTATAATCAATATTAATATAAAATAAATGCATGATAGATAACTATGCCATCCATCTTGTTCGAATGAACCGATGGGGTAAGATAATGGCAACCAGGAACGAATGGTTCTTGTGAGTGGAAGAGATAATGAAAATAATAATAATAATAATAATAATAAAAATAACAATAATAATAATCATAATAATAATACTAACACGGTAGATTCAGCACATTAGGCTGAAAAGAGGACTATTTCCGACCGCCCCTTTCCGACCTCTGGTCGATGACTACGACCATCTATCCTGCTTCCTAAGACCAACCCAGCGCATTGTCATAGGCGGCAGAGTTTTTACGGGCTCTGGCTACCGCATTGGGTTAGCACCCCACTGTGTGTTTATGACCGCTATAAAAACTAAGAGTGGAGGCCGGGGTGGAATGAGGGAGCAGGCACCCCCAGATCGGAGCCACATGGCAATGGAAATGGACCTGGAACACACCAAGCCCAACAACAACCGGTTCCAATCCCTGAAAGTGTTACTGGCCATACCTGTGAGCCCACCAAAGGGACCAGTAAGAGTAAGCGGTTGAGATGGACAATTGAAATGAATGACCTCTACCGAGCTTACTTGCAAATAACCAAAATGGAAACAAGTTCTGAACCCTATGGAAATGAGCTACATTCAACTATGGTAAATAAATTCCCTGTGCTGGGAAAACAACACAAAGTATCATGGAACAAAAAAGACAACTGCTAACACAAAATCGTCTAGCGACAGAATCAATAATACGAATAAGAAGAGAGGTAGAAGAAGAACTAGGAATGAGAAAAATCGAAAATATTCAAGAAACCTATGAACAAACAGAAGAAGAACAAGAACCAATCGACGGAGATATAATAGATATGTTGGAAACGAACACCATGTTATACTCTCATCAGACCACAGAGGGAACAAACAACCTCACTAAATACAAACAGAATGCCTCACTGCGAAAGAAGAATATCTACAAAAATTAACGTACTACGGACACAAATTGCAAGACTAACGCAAGCAACACACAAAACAATTACAAAAACCAGTACAAAAAAAAAGTTGACGAGATAATAAAAGCACACAAAAACAACGAGAACAGCACGACTAGACCTGCTGAAACAAAAAACTGGCAGTCTATTCCAATCGGATAAAAAAATATACAAAAAGAGCTACAGAAACAGCAAAATAGGGTATTTAGCATGAACCAAAGAAACTTCTATCGATTCTTAGAAGAAAAGACTGAGATGCAACCAACACAAGAAATCCCGGATATAAATACAACAAAACAATACTGGGAAAATATATGACAGAATCCGGTGGCGCATAGAATCAAAGAGATATGGATACAGAAAGAACAATAAAACGAAGGAAAGAATGGTTAAGTGTATTATTGTTGATGGCAATTACTTTGAACATATTTAAAGTAAAAATTCTGAAAACTTGTATCAATCTTTCTATTTTCAATAATTGTAGCCTGCCCCTCGTAGTAAGATTCTTTCAGTTTAATTAGGTTGATTAAAGTTGTATTATACCAGGTAGGAAATTTACGCGACGAAATAGTGCATTTTGGCACGTGCTTAGGACTTTGTTCAAAATTTTGTTATGGGTGGAAACATAATTTTAATTTATCTAGATAAACAATTGTAAGGACTTTCCTTTTTTCTTTCCAGCAAGTTATACACCTGGTATATACATAGGCACACACTCCCACTTGAGAAGAAAACGTTAAAATGAAAATCTATAAGCCGCTTTAAATATTTGTATTAGATAATGCAAGTTACTAAATCAGTAAACGAATTTAACGATTTTAAATATGTAAATACTTGCGCAAGTTATTTAGTGGCCAATTTATTAAATCAATTTTTAGGATTCTGCATTTAAAATACACGAGATTTTTAGCGCAAATTTCCTTCATTTTATCGAATCTTCGCGAACACCCAGTATACATTAAAGCAATTCTTGTACAAAAGTATCTCCTGGCAGATCTGTGCAAACGTCACTTTAGTCATTTTATTTTATGCCATGGCACTCTCGAATTATTGGCACTTAAAGACGCACACCGAAATGTCACTTTTTCTCTTTAATTGCAAACATATCGAAAACTATTCTCTCTAGTTGCTAAGTATTCTTAATAAAAAAATATTCCAAATTTAACGTGTAATCATAAACTAGACTTATATATAGGCTATTCGATTTAAAAAAAATGTATAAATTTTGCACCAGCGATTTACGGAACATTCTGTATAAATCTACATATTTTTAGAATATGCAGTAATAGCAACCCTATCAACTCCAGCAAATGAACTTTTTATTATATTCAACATTTATGAGCAAATGAACTTTGTCAGATTCACCCGGTATATTCGATTTTACCATACTTTCGAAAGGACGTACTAAAATTGATATTGTTTGTTTCTTAGATTAAATTGTTCACATATTAATTAGATCATTTTGTTTTATACATATTGTAATGTTTGTCTATTCTGACCGTAAAATGTTTGTCTTTCTGCGGGGTTCTTAAATAAAACTAATGGTAATTTAAACACACACTATATTAGCAATAAAAACTGAATACATTAAATAACAATCTATAACCATAATAACATTTATTTGTATTCACATTTATGTATATTTATTTCACACTATTTAACTAGGCCGTGATTACTCGTTGAATGATCCCTAATCACTTCCTTGACGGCTTATATATCGGCCGTTGCATATTCTAGCACTATTCCAGTACTTCTCTGGTGTTGTTCTCGATCTTACCGCTTCGACATCTTTCTAGACTGTGCGCGACGTGTGATATCGTCGAATGACTCATCACAATATTGTTTTATGTATTTAAAAGGTGCGTTTTTATATTTATTGCATATTTCAAGAATCTGAATCGAATTGCGACTTTTATTAATCAAAAAATAAACAACAGTAAAGTAAATAGGATTTTGTTTATTCTTTGTACATTTTTAGACAAAGTAAAACGTTAGTTTTATTCATTTTTGCTAGCCGGAGCATTTTAAGTAAATAAATTGTTACATCATCTCAGGTACTCTATTTCTTTTTATCAGTATATAATTTCCATTATGAAAATATTCTAATAAAGTATTCATACAGATAAGACCAGTCCACACTCTATTTGATATAACGCGAAAATTTGTTGAAAATAGTAACTAAATTTTCATAAACAGTGTAAAAAGCGTACACCGCTTAAAAGTTTCGACCATTTTATTACATTGTTCATTCGTTCTCTTTTTACAATTGTCTCTTCCTGTCAAACTGTGAATGAAGAAATAATATGTCTTATTTAGTAATTCATATTTCAGAAAGGTTATAAAAATTAAAATAATTAGGGTAATATATTTTTTTAATCTTATTTCAAAATTTATTTCTATATAATTATTTGCAACGTCGAAGTTTTTCGAAATTATTCGTGTTCCTTTCAAACGTCTCAAGATGCTTATCTGATATATGAACAGAAGTTGTTATTATCATCACTACTGTACGTTATTAAATGTGTTTATTAACTTGTCCAAGGAATACTTATCTCTGCAGAATCAATCTTAATTCCACGTATATGAAAATACCCAAACGGTCATCATGTACTTTTAGTATTTAACGTATTCTTGGTAACTTATATTACGCGATAAGAATCTGAAAAAGTGCGAGGACGTGAATGCATTTTCGGCACCTAAAAATACCTTAGATAATATCTTCCACGATACTGTTGAATTTTATATCGATATGAATACTTCGGGCAAACAGCGCCCTTTCAATTATCTCGCGTCCTTCTCCGCGTCTCGCTTTACTAACTTTCGCAACGCGAAATAAATACGATGTCTTTAATTTATGCCACAGTTTGATAATCAATTACCATTAAAATTGTTAAACTTTTACTAGTCACGATCACGTTTTAATAGTTAGAAATGCGATTCTAAGCTGAGTTTGTTTGGCGCCTTTATAAGTTAGCTCGTGTCTGATCTTACTATTGCCGAACCGGGACCTATTATTATTGTTAAAACAAATGAGTCTATTGTTGTTTTTCACTGGATTACGAACATAGAATTCACTAATATATAATGTTCGTTATGTGTAACATCTATTTTACTAAAATATCAAAGAGGAAAATTAATTAATGCTTCACTTACTTATTGCAATTCTTACAAAAGGATACATGGTCTTCGCATTAATCTTTTTTTCGTGAGATTTGAACTTTAAATCTTTGAAATAAGGTTTGCGTTTCACACGCACGTACACATATATCACGATTTAAAAACTAATAGGGTCATAGCTATTAATTAACAGCATAGCATGCAATACAGAGTTATTTAAAAAGTAGGTATTTTAAATTATTATTTAAAACAATTTGTAAAAGACAATGATTCAACGAGATTGGCATTCCAGATACAGTGAGAATGAAGTGTCCTTGGGCCTTGGCGTGAAAGCAATTCACGCGACTTTGCACGAAGTTTTGAACGTATGAAAGCTTTGTAATTGTTGGACCTCTCGCAATTCGACAAAAGCTAAATATAAATACTGAAAAGATGTATAGCCGATGTCTGTCAAATTTAGTCTACAACATTGTTACTAGTGACAAAACTTGGATTTATTCGTACGATTCTAAAAATAACAACAATACACCACCGTCTGAGCCTTTCAAAGCAACCCAAAAGGTGCGAAAGTTATTGGTTCACGCAGGGGTACTAACAGTGTGTAACTTTAGACGAGTGAAAAATCGTGAACTCTGATTGGTATACCGCCAGAAGTCATCCAGAGCATAAGAGGAAATAATGGAAATCGAAGAATTATTCTTTGTCATCTCAATGCTAGCTCTCCACAAAAATTTTATGTTTTAAATTTATGTGTTATACCTCAATTTACTTAATCCCTTACTTAACCCTAATTATTCACCGTATATTATATACCTCCTTCTGAAATCTTGATTTGTTTCTTCTAACTTGGAGCCTTCCATAAGAATTTATGACTATCTCCTTTTCTTAGTTCAGTTTACGTATTCCTACCGAATACTTTTCTTCCATTGATAACACTCGCCAACACGATTTTTGCTGACTTCTAAGCGAGATTTGTGCGGTGTGATGAATCCGAGAGATATTAATTTTTGCGTAGCGCGTCAAAATTAAATCTATACTATACTATACTTTTTGAAAAATCACTAATGCGGCTAAGTAGTTATACTTACATAAGATCTGCTACGATATAAAGAAAGTATAAAATTTAATAACTCATTTATTTATTTCAATACAATATTAGTCACGAGTATAAAATAGTGCAAGTATTTACACAATAATCATTAAAAAATTACAAGAGTATAAAAGGAGAAAATTTCCCTTTGTAGCACTTTCTGCTGTGTATTTTGGTTTGGCATTCCCTTTGAACACTACAACAGTGGTTTGCCATCATATGAGCATCCCATCTTCCTTGGTACCGAGTTTCCATGATTTCTAAATCTTGATGAAATCTCTCGCCTTGTTCATCGCTTATAGCACCTAAATTTTCGGGAAACATATCAAGATGACTTTGAAGGAAACTAAGCTTTATGCTGATGTTACAACCTAGGCGGTGAATTTTTTAAGCATTGATTGCACTAGATCTTCATAATTGCAGGCTTTTTTGTTTCCAAGAAAATTGTTCGCGACCATCGTGAATGAAGTCCAAGCTTCTTCTTCAGCTTCGTTCATAGAGTTGATGAAATTTGGATCTCTTATTAAAGTTCTAATTTGAGATCGATCAAATATCCCAGCTTTAATTTTTTCGTAACTTAGTCCTGGAAACTTTTCACATATGTACTGGAAGCAGTTATCTTGCAAATCTAGAGCTTTAACATATTGCTTCATACGACCCAATTTAATGTGAATAGGTGGAAAAATCGAATAAGGGTTGACTATAATATTCTTTTCTCCAACATCTAGGGATTTTCTGAATCTAGTGTTGGTTTCTAGCTCGATTATCCCGTAGGCACAAAAAGCACGGAAATTTTGTATAGCCTCTTTGAGAGCCAAGTAAAAGGTTTAACATTTTGAGATCCACACAGTAGACCCAGTTATGGTCTATATATTTTATTAACTTTATATCCTTGTCAATGTCGCCATATGTTTCCTTTTATTGAATGGAATATCCAATAGAATTGAACTGAAAACATTCCCGTTGTATAGTAGGACACACTTGAGGCTTCTGCTGGAACTGTCGATAAACAAACGCCACTCACTTGGGTCATTTTGTGCAACGCCCAGTTTAGTTAGCAAACCTGGCACATTGTTACAATAAACAAATTCTCACGCTTCTTTAAAATATTGCACAAACTCACTTTCCTTGCTACGATAAAAAGTTATCTACGTACTTTGCTAGAGTTTATTTTCATTTAATCTTAAAGCTAGCAGTTTCGATGATTCCTATGATAAGCCCAAATCCCTTATTAAATCAGTCAATTCAATCAGTCATTCTTCTAAAATGTCGTGGTCGATCATTAGAAATTATACCTTCATAGTCACAATCTACATCTGAATCTTGCTCCTCAATAGCATCTGCCATACGAGTACTCAAGTTAAGGAAGCTTTTCTTAAATTGACACGGGTATTTAATTGGAATCAGGCACTGGTCGAGTAGCGGAGTCGATATTAGGATATACAATTTTATTCTTATTCGTCTTATTATAACCGGAGGTCTGAATTAAACAAAAATAGCAACATCTACGTGGCTTTTCGGTTCACGCTATATCATTGGAATGCCAAAAGCTAATTTCTGGCGTTTTTCTTTGCTTCACTGCCGCAAATTTTCCACACATGATTTACACACATTTTCTGGAGTCCATGACTTCTCCTGATCGTCAAAATACATTTTCTTAACGAAAGCAGTAATAGTTACTCTTTGACTGGGAATGGTGAAGCTGCCACAAATGCAGCTAGACATGATGTAGTTCCTTCCCTAACAACTTACGTGTAACTAACATTTTATTATCACCCGTGTTCTTTTAAAGAGTCCTAAGTGATCCAAACACTCTAACAAACCTCATTACATCCTAATATGTTCACTTAATGAACATGATTGGAATAATACACTTGCATTTCTTTGTAATTTTTTATTACTTAATTAGTTCATTAAGTACTTAAATATTATCAGCTACAACTATACATTATGCTAATGAGATATATGTATTTTGCATGTCTTCCAATTCTTTGAACAATTAAGAATTTGCTGCATTTGCTTAACGATTTTCAAGAATTTTGAAATCGGCAAACAAGAAGTGCCGTAGAAACAACACTTGATGTGATAGGGACAAATAGGTTCCATATTAGCGTACCAATATCAATTAAAAACAAGTGTCAGATCATAGTCAGCAGAAAAAAATTAATTGTTGGCCAATTAGAGAGAATATCATGACTAGGTTATCTAGACACAAATATTAGGAACTAACAAAAGATGTTTTCTCTATAAATTATAATTTATAGAGGGAATATAGAGGGAATATCATGACTAGATTATCTAGACACAAATATTAGGAACTAACAAAAGATGTTTTCTTTATAAATTATAATTTATAGAGGAAACATCTTTTGTTAGTTCCTAATATTTGTATCTAGTTAACCTAGTCATGATATTCCCTCTCACCCTTATGTTTTCGCCTTTCCTAAATATCTTTCGATTGATTTGTTTTGTATCATATAAAAATTTCAGTCTTTTATGTGAATTACATCTTCTTAATGGTCATGCTTTACTTAAGAAACTAAATTTGGTACACTTTAAAATGCTTTCCAGGTTGTAGTTCCTGGTATTAGTATTTTTAATATAACCTTTTCTCTGTCCGTTTATTAAAGCATTAATTTCATTCTGAATTCCTGGGAATTAGATTTGATTAGCTAACTAGTATCCCCAGTTTACGACCTTACCTTGGTTTATTCGTAACGTTCTAGTTTCTTTCTTCGTATGGTTTCACCGTGATATTATCATTGTGATTGTGTTCATATAGTGTTGTTATTGAGGTTAAGTCGGTATGACATTTGTTATTTTGGTTACTTCTTCTTCTTTTCTCTTTAGTAGGTTAGTTCTCGTGAGCATACCTTTAGGTGTCGTTTTTGATTTTTGGCTTTTGAGCTTTAGTAGTTTTCATTTTTCGATTAGCTTCTGGACATTAACTTCGTATTAATCACCGTTGGCTTTAAGCACAGTTAAAATTGGATAAATGATTCCATTATTATTTGGAAATGTATGGTCATTTTTGGACGGATTAACGGATTTAGTCTCGCCATTTGCATTGAAATCGAGTTAGTGACTCTTCATGGCCACGTGCATTAACTTGTCGTTCTTGATATTTTGTGTGTTCAGATGACTGTCGATTGAATTAATTAATACCTTATTGATTAGTTAATAGCACTGCAGTTAATGTTTTTTTTGTTAACTTAGAGATAAGATTACCTTTTTTTTATATTATATTATTGTCCTTCAGGTACCATTTTAAACTTTGCCTTTTAAATATTAAAATCAATGAGTTAGTAGTAGCAAAAAACATAAACTTTATGTGATTATTTGTATCGATAGCCATTTTATAAAACCATAAATTCTGTCGACAACGGAATCTTTCAAAAATTTCCTGCCTAATTGAGAGTCACAACATTTTACTCTTCACTTTTTCTTAATTTTATTGTTTTCTATACTCTGTGACCTTTTAATTGTGTTATCGTTGTGAAATTCACTTGAGGTAGTCGTTTAACGTCACCCATGGTGAGTTTCTTGTTTCCTAGCTTAGCAGAGTTATATACAGTGTGTCACACATAATTTTGTTTTGAGTTGTGGCGCGCAAAATTTTATATCGACCGACACGCCGTCTCTCTGGCTAGCTAGCACAATCACATTACGACTTCGATTGATTAGACGATCAGGTAGGTTCTTTATATTTTTGGCTTAGTCTTGCGTGCCAAAAAATCCAAAATTAATGACTCGTTACCCAAATACACCTGAGATATTGTAATAACCAAACCAGGTCATATATTCACAAACATGCAATGTCCTACTTATTTCATCAACATGACCATGCTAGTTATGATCCTTCGCCATGTTGCTTAACACCTTGTAGTCAGGTCACTAGGCTAATAGTACACACTCAGATGATATAATAAACTAGACACTATGAAGTCTTCACAGTCAGAGTCACAGGCAGAAACAGAGTGAGTATCAGTCTACCAGCCTAGTCCATCATATTACTGTGTATTATTTACTGTTGTTATTTTCGTTATTAAATTAAATGTTATTATTTAATCGTTACAACGCATATTATTTGTACCATTGTTAAACCTGATGTCTAAATGGACCAGCCTCGATAACACTGTTAACTCCGAGACCAGGTGACATTACAATATATGTTTCTATTTTTTACCAAACAATCAGAAATAAACTGCGTGCTGAACGATTTTCTGCGCCTGAAGAAGCTGGTGGAAGATTCCAAGCACTAATGTTTGAAGTATCAGTTTCAGAGTAGACAAAACGCTACATAAGTGGTTCGAGCATATGCAACAATGTATTGATGTCAAAGATGAAGTTTGAAAAACAACAAAACTCTTTACGCAATTTTATATGTTTCTTCATTTCGTTGCCAAAAATATTCTTCAGCAGTCCTCGTATCTCATGAAAAATAGAAAGGCCTGAATTGTTAAATAAAATTCCTACATCCAATTTAAATAATAATAAACGGGATTATTTTATCTTCTGCAATGCATCTTTTCCCTGTAATTTAAAATATATAATCATTTAAATAATTTCAATAATCAAAAGCATTTTTCGTATATAACGTAATAATTTATTGCTCGTGTAAGAAAAAAAAGTAAAACTTTCAACCATTATTATTATTACAACTACTGCATACCATTTCTATTGATGGTAATAATAATTTATTGACCCGTCCGCACTACTGCTAGGCACAAACTACCGTGCGTATATGTATATAAAGTACCTTATCTTTATGTCGATACCAAAATTAATTTTCTAATAACTCCTGACTGTTTCGACGGCGCCGAATAATATATTATCAGGTAGAATTTCTCCCGCTGGACAAATTAATATGTGAACGCGTAAAATATGAGAGAAGGTCATGTAAAATCGGAATCAATCACCCAATACGAAGAGCGAATGATTGCAGCTCGAAATTAAAATCTTAATCAACTGAAAACTGTCATACTTTTACCAGAAGCGTTTCATGTATAAAAATAAAAGAAAAGGGGGCTATGATGTGATATTTGTGATGCAGGATTTTTTTTATATAAATGTAACAAGTAACAAAATAATAAAATAAAATAAAACAATAACTTTGTTATACCACTTTATTCACATGTAATAGTGACCGCGGTTTCGACATATCTTATATATACACCTCTTTTCCAATGTTGTATATAATAGTTAAGTATATAGTATTAATTTTAAATAACATCATAAACCACCCCCATATATTTTTGTGTCATTTATAAGATCTATGTAGGCCTGTAACTTTTGCAGTTTGATAATGACATTATCCAACTGGTCGTTCAAAACAATATCTATTGTGTTGTTTCGGCTTTTAAAAATTTCTAGTGACTCTAAAAGATTTAATTTACGACCTTTCTCGGCCAAATGCAATATTTTATGATGACCAAATGTATGCCTTTCTGTAATAAGATGGTTTGCGAATGTTGAATCTGTCTTCTTTAGTTTATATGACCTCCTGTGTGTATGACCCGTATAATAAAACTTCGACCAGTCTGACCTATATATACACTTTTACAATCATTACAATATAATTTGTACACTCCTGATTATTACTGATATCTGTTTTAGGTTTTGCGTTAAAAATGAAATTACTTGTTTTTACATATGGTTTGTAAGCTATACTAACATTACTATTATTTTTTGAAATTATATTTCCAATTTGCTCGCTTATTTTACCGAAGTACGTTAACGAGACAAATTGTTTCAAATTAGCACTATCTTTAGGATATACTAAACTAAGGGCCACTTGTAACTGTTTTTTCTTTAGTATACTGTCAATTACGCTACTTTTATAACTATTGTTAACCGCTATTTGTTTTATAGTATCGATTTCACGAACAAAAGATTCATTAGACAAAGGAATATTTAATGCTCTATGTATCATAGAATTAAAAAATGAATGTTTGTGTGTCTTAGGGTGTAGTGAATCTTTGGGAATAATGCAATTATTGAAAGTAGGTTTACGATATATATCAAATTTTAAGCTCTGATCTAATTTGTTTAATTTTAAATCCAGGAAGTTAGTACTGTTATTCTCTTCTATTTCTACTGTAAAATTGATATTAGAATGGATTGAATTTATGTAGTTCAGAAATGTTTGTAGTTGTCTATGAGTACCTTTAAAGCAAGCTAGGATGTCGTCTACATACCGATACCAAAATTTAATATGTTTTTTACCTAGTTGTGATGAAAGATTTTTTTCTGTAATATGCTTCATGAAAATTTCAGCAAATAGTGGACTTAGAGGTGAGCCCATTCTGTTTGTTTGTAGAATTTGTTGTTAAACGTAAACAGCCTTATGCATAGTCGTTTTAGTGGCTACTAACACGCTACTAAGACCATTTTAACATCCTACTAAGAATTTCCGTATTCATAGTCGCGTTTCATGTGTACTAACAACGTTTTAACGTTAGTAGGCTACTAAATCCTTAATAGCGATTGAGACCGTGTTTAAAGTGTCTATTAAAGCTTACCTACAAAAAGAAAAAGCGCGAACTGTCAAAACATAACGAAATGATACAAAATTGAGAGTAAAAATCATAACAATGAATTCATTAACTGTAAGTATACGGATAATCGGCATACAGCAATTTTAATAATAATGGAAGTGCATGGTGTCTCATTATAATTTCATTATCAACAAAATTTTAATCAATTTTAATTATTATTTTTTGAATGCTGTTTCCAAGTACCCATGAGATGCAATGAAGCAAACTGATGAGAAAAAGTCTGTTTAATATGTATTTATGGTATGATTTATTTACAAATTTTATTTGCAAATATTAGTTCTGTAGCAGGTGGATGGTGTGATATAAATGTATTTATGTAATATATTTAATATATATATATGTCACTTTGTTGGCTATAAATGAATCATTTATCTTAAGGGAAGTAATATGATATATTTATTACAGGATTTGTTAAAGATTCAAACCGTCTTCGAGAACATTGGCAACAGATGCAAGCACCGAAAAATATCAGTCAGTATTGGAAAAAGTTTACTTGAAACTGGAGCTGAAGTTATTGAGTGAAAATGATAATTGAATATGTTTATTATATGATATTAGATAAGTATGACAATAGGATGATATGATGTAACTTAAAATATAGAGTAAAATAGGTATAATTATATCTAAGTTACGTGTAAATACTGCATCATGTATAAAGTAGGTATGAATATTTGTTACATGTGGATACTTATAAATGTATATATTATATTTAATACTAATAAAAATTTTATCAAAATATCCCTAAAGTATTTCAATAAATAATAAATTATGTATTAACATTGTTAAAGTCTACTAATTAAAATATCTTCATATATAATTGTTGTCGGAATAAATTGCTGTGGATATTGTCATGTGAATCCATGTTGTTCCGCTAAAATAAATTCAGTAATAAATATGTTACAAAGCCAGTTAAATATGTATATACCTATATCATCACCATAAGCTTTGGGATTTCGTATGATATCTACCCGTGCTTCCTCAACTTCTTGCAACTCAGCTTGTATATCAACTAGATCTTCCATACTTTCAAAATTATATAATTTCAGTAATACAAATTTTAAGTAAGATTATATATTACACTTACATTTTTCTTATATCAAATTTAAAAGCAAAAAATCATAAAATTTATTAAAACAAATAAGATTATTTAAAACGTATTTAAAATAACCTACAATTCCAATAGGTAAACTATTTTAAATGTCTCCTTCATGCAAAATGCGCATGCCTGCGAACTCCGTTTTCACGGTTGCCACATGTTTTTTTCTACTAAGATCCTATTAGTTAGTAGCCACTAAATATGATGAAATACGCGACTATGAATACGAAAAGATAAAAGCATCTTAGTACGCTCTTAGTAGCTACTAACTAATAGCGTACTAACACGCTATTAACTTCGCGACTATGCATAAGGCGGATAGTAACTTTGATTGGTGACTAACTCCGTTAGAGATATGATTTCGTGTATAACAACCGGGTTTGTATTTTTCTTTACTAATATGTTTTCTATTAACCTTAAGCATTCCTTATGTGGTATTTTTGAAAACATGTTGGAAACATCAAATGATACCAGGATTTCTGTCTTTTGTATATTACAATCTTTTAATTTAACTGTTAACTGTATTGTGTTTTTTATGGAAGAGCTATCTGTAAATTCGGTATATTGTCTAATTATTATGTTTAATTTTTCGGCTAATTTTTTATTGGGGCAAGAAATAAACGAAACAACTGGTCTGATGGTTGCCTCCTCTTTGTGAATTTTTACTAAACCGTATAATTTAGGGGGGTGGGGAAGGATTCATATGGAAAAGTTTGTACTTATCTGTGTTTGAGATTACTGCATTACAATTTTTGACACATTCTTTAATTTCTGCCTGATACTGTTTAGTGGGGTCCTTTTTCAATTCTATGATAGTATTGTCGTCTATAAATTTCTTAACTTTATTTTCATAATCACCTTTAGTTAATATTACAAACGAATTTCCTTTATCCGCTTTTGTTATCGTGTTGCAATGCTCGTCTGTCTGACTGATTATTGCGAGATGTTGAGTTGTTTTTCAGAATATTTGTAAATTTGGCTTTACCTAAGATACTGCTAATTTGATTGTTATTTGCAAATGCCAGTTCTGTATCTATTGCTAGAATTTCTTTTTGTTTTGTTTGTTCTTTTGTTTGTTGTGGTGCATATTTAGGACCTTTATTTAACAAGCTAAGTTCATTGTCTGAGAAGTTAACATTCGTGAGATTAATGACTCTAGGGTAAAACTGAACATTACTGAAAGTATTGTTAACTAGGGGTGTATTGTGTAGGTTTGATAGAGACTCTAACTTCCTGTTTTGAATGAGTCGTTTCTTATAAATAATTTCACTAACTTGTTGTCTAATGTGGTCATCTAATAAATCGAATTCAATGTTGTGTGTTGTGTAACTTAAACGATAGTTCTGAATGTAATACCTTAATGTAAATCAGAAGAGTGTCTCTGCGGTGGAACCAAAATTTGGATTCTTGTTTAATCCAAATTCTCTTCGCGGCATTGATCGCTTTTTTAGAGAATATGGTGTGTGTTCTGGTTCTCAGCTGTACATAATTCGGCGTTAAATTTCTTCGTAAGCATTGTTGATTAAACCATATATTTTGTACTGCCATCCTGTGTTTCACCCGTAACTTGAAGTAGAAATTGGCTTGTTGCACTGCACTGGTTTGTTTAAGAAGTAACAAAATATTATTTTGATTGAAAGGAGTCGTAAATATTAAAATAAATAGCATTATAATGATAAGAATACTTGAATGACTTATTTGACTAAGTACAGGCAAGAATAAACATTGTCGTTTAGTTTCATTTTAACGTTTATTAGCACTTTGAGAAAATGAACATTTTTGTAGGAATAAGTACAGTAAATTACAGACTTAGCAGAAGTATAATTTTAGTAATTGTTATGGCAACATAGCTTAACATCGTGCTGGAATGGAACGAACCAAATTATCAAACAATTCTTGAGGAATGTTGTCCCACTCTTCTCTAAGAGTAATTTGAAGTTCTGCAACTGAACGAGGTGCTAGATTTCGTGAGGCAATACGTCTTCCTAATGCATCCCAGGCATGCTCGATAGTATTACTGTTTGGTGAATTGGCTGACCAGTCCATTCTATCGATTTCTACCAACCAATTGTTAACAATGTTTGCTCGGTGTGTACGATCATTATCATCCATAAAAATGAATTGTTCTCCCACAGTTCCTACATATAGGAGAACAAAGAGTCTCAGTATCGCATCGAAATACTTTTAAGCAGTAAGTGAACCATTCTGAATGAAATACAGTTCGGTATGGCCTCCGATACTTGTTCCGGTCCACACCATCGCACCGCCACCATTATACTGATGCTTTTCCCGGACAAATTGAGGGATATTTCGTGTTCCTTGTTCACGTAAAATCAAAACACGTTTGTTATCTGGGTGCACACTGAATCTTGACTCGTCCCTAAATGAAACTCCACCCTAGTCGTTATTATCTCAATTGATATGTTCCTCTGTACATATTCTGCTGTCTTTTATGCTCTGCGGTAAGTGGAACGCATACCATTGTACTTCGGGCATAGAGACCTGTATTATGAAGACTATTTCTTATTGTTTTTGTTGAGATAAATCTTCCAATGGCAACAGTAAATTTATTTATTTAATTATTTCGAAGTTGGGTTACATTTAAAGTTTGATTTCTAAGTGCTAATTGGAAGAGGTGTCTTCGTCTAACAGATTTTTAAAAAGCGATGCCAGAGTCAGGAAATTACTGTGCCTAAATCGCGTTGTAGTTGAAGTACATCGTCCAGAGAATTGACAATAGTGTAGATTTTTAAATCATCTGCATAAGCTAAAACTGAGCACTATAAGGAAGCAGGTAGGTTATACAGTAATATACAGTACAAAAAATAGTGGCTCCAGATGAGAGCCCTGTGGCACACCAAAAGTTGGAATAAAATTAAAAGATTTAAACTCATTATAAGATACATAGTTCCTCCTGTTATTAAAATAGGACCAAAGTAATTGCAACAGTGCACGACTGAATCCAAATGCGGATAACTTATAACAAGTGTTCATTTGAAAAGTCAATCTAGTAGCATGTGATTTACTGAGAACATTTTGAAGTATGTCGTAAATTAAAATTTACTACTTAACCTACGAAGTCGTATATTTTGAAAGTTTCATCATACAAATAAATAAGAAATAATAGCTATTTATTGAAAACTATAACAAATGTTGAAAATGTCCTTCGAGATCAATGCACTTTAAAATCCTCCGTTCAAAATTTCTGATGATATTCTGCAACATTACTGGATTGTTATTAATTTCCATGCATTTCCGTTCGATTCTCTGTAGCATATCATTCAAATTCAATATAGGTGTTCGAAATATGTTATTTTTTAGATAAGGCCACAAAAAGAAGTCGCAAGGTGTTAAATCGCATGAACGTGCAGGCCAGGCAATTTCAGTTTTTCGATTAATTATACGCTCATCATAAAATTCTCTTAAATAATCCAAAGATTCTGCAGTACAGTGACAAGGTGCTCCGTCTTGTTGGAAATATGCATTTTGAAGTTCATCATCATGCAACTGATTGACAAATGGTTGTAAAATTTCCGTACGGTACCTTTGAGCAGTTAACGTTTCCTGAAAAAATATTGGTCGAATGATTCGCCTTTGGCTTATCGCTGCCCAAACACCAATTTTCTCTGGATGTAGCGATTCTTCATTAATTACATGTGGATTTTTGCTACTCCAAATTCTTGTATTTTGTGAATTTAGGTATCCCGTTTTATAAAACCATGGTTCATCAGTAAAGATGACTCTTTGCGAAAGTTCTCCACTATTGTTTATATTTACAAACCAATTACAAAACTGTAGTCTACGTGGGTAATCAATTTCTAACAATTCTTGTACTGCTGTGACACGGCATGGATAAAGTTGTATATCTTTTTTTAATAACTTTTGAGTTGTACCAACAGAAAGGTTTATTTGTTGACTCAAATGTCGAACAGATGTTTGTGGTTCATTTTCCATTATTTCTTTAACACGATTGACAACTTGAGGTGTACGTTTCTTAACTGCTCCGCTGCCTGATTTTCTTAAGAGACTACCAGTTTCAGAAAAAAGTTTTAAAGTTTCATCCAAAGTATTCTTAAATTGTATATAATCTATTACAAAATGTGGAAACTCAACTTTAAATTCTACCATGCAATCTTGAACTGAATAAACCCATAAACCATAAATTTTATTACCAATTCGAAAATAAGCCTGGACTAAAAAAATTTTATGTTCTAAAGTGAAAGCCATTTTAAAACTGAGAAGCAATTTATTTAAACCAGAATCGACGCACGATTATTTTATGCACTAACTGATATTTGTGATTGACATTATCAAATGTCATTTGGATTTACGTTTACGCAACAACAAACACATACTTATATATTTGCGTCTTATTCTATCAAAATTTCAAAGTAACCTAGATTGACTTTTCAAATAAACACTTGTTATAAAGTACTCCGAGATCAATACTATCGAATGCGCTACTAAAATCAGTATAAATAATGTCCACTTGACCTGCTGATCAAATTCCTGGCAAATGTATTGTGTGAGACTCACAAGATTAGTTACCGTTGATCTATTTCGAACAAAGCCGTGTTGATATGGTGAGATCGAATACACGAATATACGACCGTACATGCTGGTAGCAATAATGGTCTTGTCTCTGGAGCAGAATTTAATCTTTGCTATAACTAGTATCAGGATAAAATAAAACTAATTTTAATGAATTTCACTTTTTAATTAACACTGTTACGATCGTTTCGCTCCAACCTGAGCTTCATCAGACATATAACAGTTATATGTCTGATGAAGCTCAGGTTGGAGCGAAACGATCGTAACAGTGTTAATTAAAAAGTGAATTTCATTAAAATTTGTTTTATTTTATCCTGATAATAGTTATAATGGAATTTCATCAAGTAAAGGCTGAAACAATTATATATAAATATTGCTATAAATAGTAAAAATATGGATTACACGGTGACATGAACCGAGAAAATTTTCTAGAATGGTTCGAAAATCCGCTGCCTAAAAATTTAGAAAACCCTTGAGTTATTATTATGGATAATGCGAGCTATCATACAACAATAATAAATAAATCTCTTAGTTCATGTTTACAAAATACCAAATTCAGGAATGGTTAACAATAACTAATAATAAAATCGACTTTGACAAGACAGCTTAAAAATACAGTTACTGGAATTGGTTAGACTATTAATACATAAAATAATTACTAAATTATCGTGTTTTTATCAACGTTTATTTCATTTGCGATGTGCCTAATGCTCATGCCGTCTTCTAGCCTAGTTCTAATTATCTACTTTTTCAGTTGGTTTAATTGAGGCATTTTAAAAATTGTGTACGCTTCTGACTTACAATAAACTGCCACTGACCTAACCATACCGCATAAAAGTCGAATTTACACATTACGATTTTTTTTTTAATTTGGCAGGATATGTCAAAAGTCTGTGTCTGAGTTTGTACATACCTAATTAATATTATTTTATTTACTTTTCAATATTTTTTTTCCCGAAACCTGACGTGCCAGAATAAATTTGTTGTTATTACTGTTGCTTATAAAAATGAAAATTTGTTCACTATTGGGTATTCTTTATATGCTAACCTTAACGTAAGAATTTGGCAACAATGTTTAATGTGAAGGAGTGACGCGCATACATTGCTTAAAAAATTCTAGTATACTATGAAAAGTGGTATTTATTTCAATATTTTGATATATCGATAATTTCATAGTATCTTTTATTCAAAAGTAATCGAAATTCATTTGCGTATATGAAGTGAAACAAGTAACGTGTGTACACATGCAAGAACCGTAAAAATGAGTGCCGATAACATTCTTTGTCTCGTGTACGTGTACATAATTTATAAAGCACGAGCGAACGTTTATCTGTTGATTACAAGGCGCGACATAAGATTAATTTTTAAATAATTTACCAGCGCCGATAGTTCGTTCCGTGTTTGTGCTGCAATTTACATTTGCTGACAATGTTGATTAGTATTTATAGTAAGTGTTAATGGTCCCTAACCCATACTGCCCGGTTACCACGTTTAATTTATAAGATAAGCTGTGTGTTTAATACAGGAGTTAAGTGTATTCTATCATTAGGAAGCCGCGTCGGAGATAAAGAGTGGAGGTGTTCTCCAACCTGTTAACTTATTAAGGAAGATAGGCCGACATTACGCTTCTTATATTATTATTAATACTGGTCATTTGTTATAAAATTTCGGTTTGATAATTTCTTTTGTTAAGGATACATAACCATTTCCAGAGAAGTAGAAAGGACATATTATTAATTACCACGATGTGTGTACATTATTCACTCTTGTGTTTTTTCTAGACAAGAAATTTAAGGTAATCTCCTTCGATTTAAGAGAAAGCTTCCTTATGTTTTTAGTGAAGTGAATACCTGAATAATTCCATTTATAAACATTATTCAATAGAAAAAAACATACGTTTATAGATATTCATATCTCAAATATCTAATGTTTTGAAGTATTCTGCAATATCAGCTAATATTTTATATTTTTCGGATAAATTACAATTTCCATATAAATGTAGCAGTTGCTACTTTCTTGCTTCCTAGTCCCCGTCATTTAGATATCCATTCATTCAGTCTTTTAAGTCCTTACCTATAATGTCTGTTATTAAATATATAGTAGGTGGCGCTATAAAATAGCGAGACAGATGCTACTACAGATAAACTATACATGCGCCAAAGTCGTACGACCGAGAGCTGTGAAGCGTGAACTCACCTCTTTCGATTGTCGCTCTTCTTGTGTCTGTAGACATAATAGTCTAACCATGTCCTTCGTTTGTATGCGATCTACTTTTTTGTTTCGCCGAAAAAATGTATAGTGTCTTAATAGAGCAACGAAATGTAGTGAAATTTCATATAAAACTTGAAAAAGTCGCTACCTATCTTTCACTAAAAGAAGTACATGACAATGAATGTTTATCAAGTGCGTAGGTATTTAAGTGATTTATGCGCTTCCAAGATGACCGAGAAGAAGTTGAAGATGACACACTATCTATCCACATCAGAAACGGATGAAAATATTTAAAAACATCGGTAATCTGATCCGATCTGATCGTCGGTTAATTACTTGTGAGATTGATGAAACTGTAGGAATTGACAAAGCATGCATAAGGAAATTTCATATAAGAACATTCAAAAAGTGTGTGAAAAGGTGCTGAAAATTCTCACAATCGAACAAAAAGAAACTCATTTCTAGCGAAGTATAAAATCCCAGTGTGAAAACATTCGTACTGGCGTCTTGAGTGCCATTGAAAATGACCCTAACCTCTTAGAAATAGTGATAAATCTTGGCTATTCACCTATGTTACATGATCAAGCATCAATCCATGCATTTGAGGAGCCCACCGAGAGCTAAAAAAGGGCGAATGAGTAAATCAAAATTCAAAGCTATGATAGTTTTTTCGATATCAATCGGATTGTGTACCTTACTGGATTCCTGAAGAGAAAATTGTTAATCAGCAACCTTGAAGTTGTTGCTCAACTTCTTGAGAAAATCAGAACAGAAGACCCGTATTGTGTGGGCTCTCTATCAGGACACGGCACGATCTACACCGCATTGTCTGTCAACATATTTCTAAACAAGTATAACCTAACCTGGCACCATGCGACTTTTATCTGTTCCCCAAGTTCAAATCTGCATTAAAAGGAACAAATTTTAGACCGTTGAAGTTGTGAAAGAAAATGCGGCATGCGTAATGAACAAGTTCACAGAAGAAAAATTCCAGGATTATTTTGAACAATGATAAAATCGAAGAGGGCGGTGTAAGGATAGTAGAGGGGTACATATTGAAGCAGATAATAATTAAATGTGTATAAATTTAAAATTATTTTATTAATTATCTCAGTATTTTACAGCCGCACCTCGTATGTGACAGTTACGATGAAGGTGCAAAAGTCCAAATGCAAATGTTAGATCTCACTAAAGCATTTGACTCAGTAGACGGAGAAATATTACTTGATAAGCTATGCTGTTATGATATTAGAGGTACACAATATATGCTAAAATCGTATCTGTCACAGAGTTGTCCTGTCCTTAAGTTGTAAAATGGAATGGCGGAACATGGCACATCGCAAAGATTGAATAAGGAGTGCCACAAGAATCAACTCTTGGACCTCTGTTATTCATAATTATGATGAACAACCTTCCTTATAATGTAATTAACAATGGAATGTGCTTATACGGTGACGATATATCCATACTAATCAGAAACAAATCGGCGAATGTTCTTGGCCAAATGACTATTACATTACAAAAATGAAGCTACCAACCGGTTCAAGATTAGCAAACTAAAAGTAAATATTGGAGAAATATAAACCTTAGCATTTCGAAGTGGCAATCAGTAGAATGTGTCTGGTATGAAGTTTCTTAGAAATTTTCTAGACCGAGGCCTACGATGGGAAACTCACACAAACAAAATGACCAAGCTATTATTATCTGCAATATTTGCCATCTATGGAGTAAATAAATTTGCGACCGTTTTTGAAACATTTTTCTTGAACGTTATTTATCTCTTTCGATAACATCCATAGCTTTATTGGTAGAAGTAAGTTGCCTTCCCTGCAATTTACGAAGTAATCAACGTATGTTTTTGATCTGATAGGTTTATACATGTACGAAAAATCTTCAAAGTGAATTATATCATACTTGCACGTGAAATTGAATACCGCACGGGCATTAAATTTTTAACAAAGGGGGAAAATACGCATAATAAAATTAAACAACCTTTATACAGCGTTTATGGTGATCTACCTCCCTCATATTCTGCTATAAAAAGGTGGACAAAATGTTTCCAATTGGGACAAGAATCTCTAGAAGATGATGAGCATCTTATTCAGCCAATTGAGTGGTAACGTCATTCATTTACTGAAGAGTTGGTATTAGAAGATCGCCGTTTGAAACTGAAGGAAATATCAGCAGTGTCTTCTGAAACAAGTGTTGTCCGAATTCTGCATGATTATTTGGACATATCTATTACGGTTAGTGCAAGATGAGTACCACGACATCTTTCCTTCCTGCTTCTCGACGTTAATGTGTTGATTGCGCGCACTCAATTTTAAACATGTATAGAGACGACCCCAAACTGCGTTTGGAATCACCTAGAGATGAAGCAATAGTTCTGTATTATGGTCCGTTATCTAAAAAGGAATAGATTGAATGTCGGTGACAAGATGAAACTCGTCCTATAAAAAGGTATAAAGGTAACTCACGTGAAAAATAAAATAGAAGAACTCAATAACAAATAAAGGAAAATGTATTATGGCGTACAATTCTGCGATTGCACCAAAAAGACTAACATCGACTAACAAGGATTCAGAGCGGAATCTCCATTAGGACATAGATGGAAACTGTGAAGACAACAAAAAAAAAATTACTAAAAGTCACGAAGAAAGACTACATCGATATGTTAATAAGGAAGCAGTCCAACTCTTCAATAATGTTGGGTTAAAAGGAAGAGGCTTAAACCATTTGAGGTAGTGTAGAAAATAGTGTTAGTGGCAAAAGAAAAAGAGTCTGTGTCTGCATGTGAAAAATGTGTATCTAATTTATGTTAGGACACTAAGGAACACCAGTGGGCAAACCTTAAAAATTAATGAACGTTGCAAATTAAGTTAGATTCATATTGTAGATTGATTGTATTAATTATAGATTATATCCAAATATTCAGGTTATAAAACAAAAATTAAACACTTTTAGTTCATCAAATACGACTGATGAGATGCTATGTGCTGTCTATACTATACTATGGGATGGAGGCCTGGACGCTGAAGGTAACCGACATGAGGAGACTGGAGGCATTTGAGATGTGGGTATACCGGAGAATATTGAAGATCTCATGGGTAGAGAGAAAAACCAACGTAGAAGTGATGAGACGTATGCATAAGGAGAGAGAAGTGATTCCGACAATTAAGAGAAGAAAACTGCTGTACATGGGACATGTCATGAGGGGAGAAAAATATCAAATACTACAAATAATTATGCAGGGAAAAATCCCGGGCAAGAGATCTATAGGAAGAAGACGGAATTCATGGCTGAAGAACCTTAGGGACTGGTTTGGATGCAATAATAATGAACTGTTTAGAGCTGCGGTTTCAAAAGTAAGAATTGCTATGATAATTGCCAACCTTCGAAGCGGAGACGGCACCTAAAGAAGAAGAAGAAGTTCATAGAAGCATTCTTGGTTAGTGTTCAAAAATTCTTCTTACCGAATTTCGAAATTTTTTAGATAAATGTTTACAAAAATAACAGAAAAATGTCACAAACGGTTTTTTTTAGATACATTGCTTTTGTTGGTGTAGCAGGCAGACAATCTTCTACAGTGGTGGCAGAAAGACGTCTTCTTCAGGGATGCGATTTTGTGTTAGAAAGTTTCGATATTCTCTTACAAGCAAGAGAAATTATGTCTTAATACTATCCACTTACCCTGACTTATTATTAGCCTTAAACCGGCGTTGAAAATTAAGGTTTATCATCCCAAAGAGAAACCTATGTTTAGGAGCAGACTACAAAGACTGTCGAAGAACAAATAAAGAGGTTCTTTTGTTAAACTTTAAGTAAATTAAGTCAATATTATATAACATTCCTCATATTTATTTTGTAGCAGCAGTTGGGAAAGAGGTTAAGTAGACTACTTGAAGATATACTCTCCTTTACCATAAATGACTCGCGAAATAACTAGAGAGAACTGTCGTTTAAGTAATAATTGTAGTATCGTACTACTAAATGAAAGTAAATGCAGTTTCCCGGTATAATATTCACAAGAAACGAGAAAGAGAGTCCTTAGATAATTTTGTTTCAACCTATTCATTTCGGTCTTGCATACTTTATTATAAATAGTTTGTTATCTTTCGTCTTCCAATTATGTTTTATGTATTACTTTTTCGTTTATTCTTACATATATACAGCCAATAATTAAAATCTACATAATGTAAAATACAATGAAAATAATTATCTATAGATTAGCGTCGCTATATACTTATCGTTCAACTTATTTTGTTCTAATAAATACAATTTATATTAGGATGTTTATAATATCTATTTTTCCTATAAATTGTACATAAGAAATAATAATAGTAGACATAGTTGGTTAAAACCAATACCATTATACATTGAAAGTCCTAACGGAGAGTTAAAATACTATTTGAATTCTTCGCTATCTTATTAAAGACAAATCGCAGAATTTACTTTCAAGAAGCGTCGACGAAGAACGATAGTATAAGCATTTTACGCTGTTAGAATTTTGTAAAAGATCTAACCGCTGGTGTAATATATACAGTTTTTTTCTTATTCACTGCAATTACATCAGCAGTACTAATATTCTTCTTCGAAATGTATAAGTTTATATCTCAGAGAAGTTCTAAAGTGTCTAAATTAATTAGAATAGATTTACAAAGGGCAATATACGAGGACTCCAGGACTAGGCTCGAAAACAGCAGACTATAGCATCAATAAAAATTTATTTTTCAATATAGTTTGCTTGTCTTTGAATACAGGGATTTTACACCGTTTCAAAAAGATCTTTAATACGTCGTCAAAGTATTATTTTTCTACAATCACTTGATAAAGAATGCTTTTTTTTGCTTGTCATTGGTAACGAAAAGTTGATGCTTACTGAGGACCGTCACTTTATCGCTCTAGCCGCTAGAGCGATAAAGTGTTTCTCAACCTGTGGGGCGCGCCCCCGCAGGGGGGCGTGATAAAACTAAATGGGGGCGCGAGCAAGGCGAGAAAAAATAAGAAAAAACATGAGTAAAAAGATCACTCAATTTACTCAAAGAAAAGGAAAATACATTCTGATATAATAAAAAACAAATTGCACGTTTACACTGATATATAATGCACTTATAAATAGAATACAACGTATTTATTAATTAACTTAAAAATATTAAATTTAAAACAGGATTAATAATTATTAGTGACTTCCTTGGGCCTGTCTCGCAGAGCAAAGTTTTTCGAAAGAAGGTTTAATATTAGAAATTGACACTCTAAGCTCTTTTTCTATATTTAGCTGTGATCTATATTTTGTTTTCAAAGCAGCCATCGTAGAAAATCCGGTTTCGCAAAGGTAGGATGTGGAAAATGGTAATAGTATACGCAGTGCTCTTGATTTTAGTGCAGAAAACTCATCATCCAACCCTGCCCAAAATTCAATGAGTGATTTATTACGAAACTGTCTTTTTATTTCGCTACTTGCCGTGAAGTCTATAAAGATTTCTTCTTCGGCAGTTGAGAGACCTCCGGGAGTATTTTCAAATGAGTCCCTAACCCACTCGTAACTTGCTATCAAATTGAGGTCAGCCAGAAAATACTTTTCAAAATTCTTTGCCAGCATGGTTACATGATTTTCAATGGTTACCAAAATAACTGCTATATGTTGCTCTCCAGCCTTGTAAGATTTGACACATTCATCCAAATTTGCAAACATTTCTAGGTTTTTTGCTTTACATTTCTACTCCACAATTCTAGTTTTCTACAAAAAGCATTAACTTTGTCACTTGTATCCAACACATGTGTGTTTACTCCTTGGAGCTGAAGATTCAAGGTATTTAATTTCTCGAATATGTGGACCAAATAGCTCAATTTCATCACAAATAAATCATCGCGAAAATTCTCGGCTTCCGGTCGGTTTTCCTCTTCTAGAAAAATGGCGATTTCATCTCTTAATTCATAAACTCGGTGCAAAAATGCCCCACATGATAACCATCTTGCCTCGCAATAAAACAGCAACACTGAATGTACTGCACCCATGTCTTTACAAAGTGCAGAAAAGATTCTTGATTTTAGTGGTCTCATTTTTATATAATTTACTACGGTTACCACTGTCGTTAGCACAAAATTTAGACCAGGACTCATTTCTTTGGAAGCCAGAGCTTCTCTGTGTATCATGCAATGTGTCCAGATACACTTCGGAGATCTTTGTTTCACAAGTGCTTGTACACTTTGGAATCTTCCAGACATTAGAAAATAATGCAAGTGCTGTTGCTTTGAGTTCTATTGGTTTGCAGAATTATAGTTCTTCCACTACTGACAGACCATCACAAAATCGAACATAGGCAATTAAATGAGCGTCTTTATTGCTATCTGTGGCCTCATCAAGCTGAATTGAAAAAAGTTTGTCACGCAATTTCCCAAAAAGCTGGTGTTGCACATCTTCAGCTATATTATCAATTCGATGGGCAACAGTATCATTTGATAGAGGTATGGACTGCAACTGTTTGGCAAAACTATCTCCAAATATAGTTTCTACAATCTCAATTGCAGCTGGTAGGATAACCTCTTCACTCAATAGTGTGAGGTTTTTTTGCTTCTGGCTATCGGATATGAAACTTTGTAAGAAGCAAGTAAAGCTTTTTCATTTACAGACAAAGTGTATTTTAAAAATTATTTTTGCTTTTCATACGATTTTAATTTTAATTCGAAGAATTCTCGGGGTTTGCCAACGTACTCACTATGAAGCGTTTCCAAATGTCGTTTAAGTTTGTTCGGTTTCATGCTGTCTGCTGCCAAAATTTTTGAGCAAATGACACACAAGGGCCTTTCTTCTTCATTTACTTCAGTGCTGATAAACCCAAAATTTAAATATTCTTGAGAATATTTTCTTGATTTTATCTTCGGAACCATTTTCGTCTGTGCACTTGTTGATGCTTCACTATCGTCTAATGCTTGCTTACGCCCACTTAAAAATTTATCCATGATTCTGCGTATACATACACTATATAATTCTACTGCTACTTGACCTTGAATATCCCAAATTGCAGATAACACGCAAATCACAACATGCGCATTCACGGTAGAGGTACAGATAGAAGAATCGACTCGACTGAGACTGGGTGGAACGAGATATAGCATTTATGCACGCCGCGCAGGCAGTATAGAATGTTCGAGACAAATCGGAACTTCTCGCGAAACAGCGAGTATGTCCGATATGGTTTACGTGAGACAGAGAGCAATCGATTCTGATTTTATCAATGCAGCGGATCGGTGTTGCCAACTATCAATAAATTTACCAATTTGTGGTAATTTTTAAGGTTTAACAAGATCGTAGGATGGCTTTAGCGTCAAAATATAATTAAATTAAATAGAAACTAAGATTACAATTACGATTTCAGTGAAATGAGAGGAGGGGGGGGGGGGCGATGAAAATTGTGATTGAAAATTGGGTCGCAAATGCAAAAAGGTTGAGAAATGCTTAGAGTCTAGCGAGATAAAGTCTGAAAATTGCGCATTGTGGAACCCATTTTGCAGGATTTTTTGTCATTCGAAGGTACTCGTGTAGAATTCTAAAAACCGAGTTTTCTGAAACATATAGGAAACCTGATAATTGACGCATCTTTAATCTTGTGTCTTCCAGTAAACACCCGTTTTTTTCAACAACTTCTGAAGTGATCGCATTATTAGGGCGACCTGGACAGGGATCATCTTTTAATGATTCTAAACCGTGTTTGGGAACTTTTGACTACTCGCAATTAGTTAACTTGGAAGGACAATCATTCCCGTATGCAGCCAACATTTCTTCAAGAATAATTTTAGGAGTTTTTTCTTGTTTTGTAAGGAAGGAAATTTATAACCGCTCTATATTCGATTTCGTTCCTTCTGATATAAAATCTACGCAGGGCAACCCAAACTGACACATAATAAAATTAATAAAAAGCATAATGGGAAATTCCATTAAAATTTAACGGTCCCCTCTCTGGGAAGATAATATATATATATATATATATATATATATATATATATAGTAAACCTAATCAGTAGGCGATTAAAGGTCTGTATATTACTTCAAAATGTATGTATTTAAAAAACTCTACATGTTTCGGCTGTATACGCCTTTTTCAAGAGAATACAAAATATGAATGACAGGATATAAATCATTTATATCCTGTCATTCATATTTTGTATTCTCTTGAAAAAGGCGTATACAGCCGAAACATGTAGAGTTTTTTAAATACATATATTTTGAAGTAATGTACAGACCTTTAATCGCCTACTGATTAGGTTTACCATATCATACCAAGGTCACGAAGTTATTATATATATATATATGTATATATAAACATTGTCACCTTATAATGTGTTCCTAATTAGCTTGAACCAAGGTCTATTGTGGCTTAATTGGTTAAAGCGACGGTCCGTAGACGGTTTGTAGACAGCAATGTTTATATTCACATTTACTTCACAATGACATACTAATTTCACAATATTTATAAATATTTCATATAAAAAGCCGAAAAACCCCAAGAATTTATCAATCGATATATTAAATGAACGGCTATAAAATTATCTAAATATACTATAGCTATGGAGTAGTAATTAGCAATTTCAAACCTTCAAAACTGACATCTGCTTTCAAAACTGACATCTGCTTTCAATATCTGACATCTGCTTTCAATAACTTACATCTGCTCTCAATACTGACATCTGCTTTCAAAAAACTGACTTCTGCTTTTAAAAACTGACATTTGCTTTCAAAACTGACATCTACTTTCAATAACTGACATCTGAATCATTAACTTTGTTACCTTATAATGCGTTTCTAATTAGCTTGAATCAAGGTCTATCGTGGCTTAATTTGTTAAGGCGACGGTCCGGCAACCCGTAGACTTGGGTTCAAGTCCCAACGTAGACAAAATTGTTCCATTAAATTTCGTATGGCTTGCGTGGTAATTTTTAGACAGCAAAGTTTACATTCACATTTACTTCACAATTACATACTAATTTGATAATATTTATAAATATTTCATATAAAAGACCGAAAAATTCCAAGAATTTACCAATTGATGACACGTAGTCTAATTTTGCAGCTTTTACATAATCATAATACATTCTTGGGAACTATTCAAATAATTTCTTCTGAATCGAAAATTATTAGTTTATGGTGGATAGACAACATTGATGTTAATTTCAGTGTTGTAAGGTTACATGTAGTGTGTCCTGAGGCTGAGGGTTTGAAACTTTTTTTATCTAATATTTACATTAACCTGCATTTAGTATCGCAAAATGTCGATGACACCAATTGTATTGTGGCAGATGCTTTATACCATTGTGTAAAGATGATTATGTGATGCGATAAATAGAAACTGATTTTAATTAAACTGGGCTATTGTGGTTTATTCTGCCAAAGTTAATTTAAATTAATAGTTGAAAATAATCCTTTTGATAATGTTGAATCATGAATGCGTATTTCGATATTCTTATTATTATTATTATTATTATTATTACTATTATCATAGATACTATTTTAGTAATTAAGCCTTCAGAAGATTACTTTTAGATTAAGCAATTAAAAATATTACTTTTTAGAATTCGAAATAGCATAATTAGGAAACGTGAGATAGTTAAATTATTAACCATTGAAACATTGCGCTATTACTATTGAAAAGCCAATTGTATACATACGTACGTATGTATGTATTACTAGAAATTGCTCTCGAGTGTTAATGAGATATGGTTATCTGTCAAGATGAGAAGCCTTCGTCTGTAGTGTTCTCCTATATTTGTCTTGTCTGCTCTCATTGTTTCAGAAGAAAAAGTGGAGCCGGGCATTTGTTTCGATAATGTGGAAGATATTATAACGACTGGAGTGTAATAGCTACCGCCCACCTGTGTGAGGTGTAAATTATTGTTTACTATGCATCGGATATGCATTTATGTAATTGGCGAAGAAATAATGATGACTCACGTCTGGTAACAGTGCGAATATGTAACCTTTACTTTCTTTATATTGCAAATAAATGAGAAATCTTCGTAAATAATATTGCCTAACTGCTAATTTTGAAGTCGTAACGTTTTGATTGGTTTACTGGTTTTAAGTGCACCGATAATATCCCGTATTGGATCAAGGATTATTGCTTGATTATAGTATATTTGGGCGAACCATTTTTAGACCGACGAAATTATTTATACGAAAAGACAACAGTTTCGATTATCATTACAAGCATTTTCAGGACAACAAAATATGAATCATCTCATTAAATGTATATTATTTAGGATAGTTACAGTAAAATAAAGTTCATTAAATAAAAATATGAAAAGTAAAAAAAAACGTCCTAAATAAAATCAGTTTGTATTGACTTTACGGGTACATTTTTTTTCATGATATGACAATCACATTCATAGATCTGTAACTTTGAAACAAATAAAAATGGATATACAAGTTTTGCGCTTTTGTTACTTGAATTGAAGTCTACTTTACACTCCTAAAATTTGAACATAACGATACGGGACAGCTTGTATATTGCATTGGTTGTCCAATTTTTTTGCAACAAAAATATATTACTCAACGATTCAACTCTTTTTATGATTCCAAGTTCTGAAGGGTTTCAAATTGGTGATGCATACATTAATACTGAATATACATAGGGAAAATAACGAGCCATTGGAAAAATTCATAATTGGAGTAGACTGTGAAATTGGGTAGCTACTTTAGCCGCTTCCACATAATGACACATTACTTGATGCTTGACAATTTCATTTGGTTTCATTGTAAAAAAAAGGTTATGGCATTGAAATGATGCTACAACAAAAATGTAATGTGCGCTTACGGCTTTAAGATCCTGGCAGGATCGCCATATAATGTGGGCCGTTTGGGCAACCACATAGTAGTGCGGGTTCGAGGCTGGACGGAGAATCAAATGATACACGAACGGAGTTTGGTTTACATACTATAACTAGTCAACACTTATAAATGAATAAAATACTATTTACATTGATTTACACATTATAATTACATCAACTCAGACAGGGTAGAAAGGGGGTATTAGGATGTACCCACGGCTCATACCACTGACTGGTTGTTACTATCTCTATGACTTAAACTATCGCCTTTATATATCAGAGAAGATCCTTGTCTCACTTACAAGTTGTTTCTAGAACAAATGTGCAACCCTGATGCATAGCCTTGTGTATGTAACAAATAAGGAGTAAGGTCGGGTTTGGATAACACATTAATGTTTTGTATTAAAGGCGAGGCTGTTGCCTTGCTTAAAGTGTTACACATACACATGACTGTGTATCAAGTTATTACACCTACACCCTTGGGGAAAAAGAAAACCAACATAATATGTTTGGCTTTTCTTTTACCACGGATCTCTATCTCTATTTACATTCTTAATTCCTATATCAAAATATGACGTGCGTTACTTAAACATCATAAGGTAAAAGTTCTGTACAACAAAATTTGCTAAAATTAAAAATGATTTGAAACCTGTTACATCAAATAGTACAAATAGTGATCAAATAGTACATGATACATGGTACATCGTAAATCTTAAATTGTAAATGACCAATATTCTAATATAAATAGTAATAAATCGTAAAAAAACTTTAAATGGTAAATGATAATTTGCAAAGGTAATGCTAAATAGTAAGTTTTTCATTGTTGATGATAAAAAAAAATAATTGGGCCTTTGTACACTGTCTCAATTTTGTTAGTCTGTTCGCTTTCTTAAATTTTATTTCTATATCATGTGTAACTTATATAGAATAAGAGCCTTGTTTCGCAGTTTGCCATTCTTGTCTTTTTGTTTTTCGCGTTTGGTTCTTGTTTCCGATTCCTCATGCTTAATCTTGTGGTTTCAATTCTTGTGCTTGATTGTTTGTTTCCAATTCTTTGTGCTCCCTTTTTAACCATACTTATTTTAACATAAATCGACTCTCTATTTTTCTATTTCCCTCCATGGAAAAATTACTTTGGAAATCACTCTTTCGTGTATTTCCCTGGACAACACATATTCCGTGTCTGTCATGTTCCTGCGCAGAACTATCCTGTGAAACTTATTCTGACTACAGTAAGGTGGCACGTGCTGCTGATCCCTTATACTGTAAGCCTTTTCTTCAATACAGAAAAACGAGAGACCAGTTAACAAAACACACTTTTGTTATAACTGTCTTCTCTAAAAAAAAATTATGAGAGCGTTTTTCGTCGAGTCAAACCATTTCCTGGAAGCGCATGCTTGCTTCCTCACGACCTAGGGGCGAATTGGAGTTTTGCTTGCCTTTCTTCTACTCTTGAAGTTCGTCTGATTCGGTTGGTTATCGTTTTCGCCAGTTCCATACCTCTAAGATGATCAGTCCCGAGGTTGGTGGAAACTGCACTGCTGTCGGTCTCGCAAAGGTACAATCGATAGGTCTCTGTCGTCTATTGAACTCCTGACGTGATTAGGATACTATCGGTTGTCCCGTTATTAACCATTACATCATTGGAATCAACTTCTAAGGCGTTTGTGACAAAATTTTCGGAATTCTTGCAAATAAAATTAATATACTACTCCTCGTATATTCATCTTTAATTTAATATTATTCTCTTTTGTTTGCGAAAACTTATTGAATGTGTCAACAATAATTTCTGTTCAGTTTCGCGAACTATACTCATTTAGAAATAAATGATATCTTGCAATTTTTATGAACTTGGCATTGAGGATTTCTAAACTGATTTGTAAGTACATGCATATTTTAATTCGATGTTTATTTATTCGCGACTAGTTTAAATACACATGTTATTGCTTATACTTTTGTTTATAAACAATATGAAATATAATACTCATTAAGCGGCGCCTATTTAAAATATAAATGAAACGTTTGCATTTTATACATATGCATTTAACGTAATGAACTTGTGAAAAGTATAACATATTTTTCTCTGTTTTATGTAGGCGGCTTTAAAATAAAAAATAAATAAATAAATTTGTATGAACTTCTGCGTTAATAACAAAATTGCGACAGGTTTACATTTGAATTCCTCGGCCATGATGTAGTATTTCTAAATTACATCGTATAAACATGTCTGACCTTTAAATATAGAATACTCTATTACGCTATTTGCAACTTCTGCAACTTTGCGTAGGCAGAAATACTTAATATTGTATACACTCATTAAACTAATATTATTGTTCCTTACACTGCAAATAAACATTTTCACTAATGTAATATACACAGCTTATGTGTGTGAAAGTTTTGTATTGTTCATTCACTTTATACACCGTAATTGTCTGTGTGTAACTTTATTTTAAAAGGAATACCTGTGTTTCTTCTTCCGTTTCTTCTCGTTTTTTGTTTGTGAGGAGCTTCTGCTTGCTCTTGGAGATGGAGATGGAGATGACTTCCTGCATTCGCGCAATTCATTCTCTTTAGTGGTTTACCAACTTTCCGTTCCCATGATTCGTTCCAGTTTCCCCTTTGGTTTCCCTCAGCCTTAAACGGCTGGCAGGGCCATGATGTGGTTAGGTAGGATCGTCCATGTAATGTGGGGCCTTAAGCCCTAAGGCAGAATCGCCTTACGTCTGGATCGTCCATGTAAAGTCCTATGTAACTGTAGGATCGCTATGTAATGTCCTATGCCCTAAGGGGCTGGCAAGGATCGCCATGTAATGTCCTATGCCCTAAGGGGCTGGCTAGAATCGCCATGTAATGTGCGCTTACGGCTTTAAGATCCTGGCAGGATCGCCATGTAATGTGGGCCGTTTGGGCAACCACATAGTAGTGCGGGTTCGAGGCTGGACGGAGAATCAAATGATACACGAACGGAGTTTGGTTTACATACTATAACTAGTCAACACTTATAAATGAATAAAATACTATTTACATTGATTTACACATTAGAATTACATCAACTCAGACAGGGTAGAAAGGGGGTATTAGGATGTACCCACGGCTCATACCACTGACTGGTTGTTACTATCTCTATGACTTAAACTATCGCCTTTATATATCAGAGAAGATCCTTGTCTCACTTACAAGTTGTTTCTAGAACAAATGTGCAACCCTGATGCATAGCCTTGTGTATGTAACAAATACGGAGTAAGGTCGTGTTTGGATAACACATTAATGTTTTGTATTAAAGGCGAGGCTGTTGCCTTGCTTAAAGTGTTACACATACACATGACTGTGTATCAAGTTATTACAAAAAAGAAAACAAATAATTTATTTAATATCGAAATCATAATGAAAATTTACATATAGCTACAGAAGTTGTTGAAAATGTTGTCCATTTACATCTAAACAAATTTAATTTTCTTAATAAGAGTTTTGAAAAATTTGACACAAACTTATAGTTTCAATGTCAAATAATAAATGTCATTATGTGGAAGTGGCTAAAGTACCAACCCAATTTCACAGTCTACTCCAATTATGACTTTTTTCGATGGCTCGTTATATTGTTCTAAATGTTTGTAAATTTACAAGTAAATCTTTTAACAAAATATAACTTTTTCTTTACTTTTAATTTTAGATAATCAATATGCGGCTTAAATGAAAGTTTAGAGTCAAAAATAATTCCCAAATCTCTAATATAATCAACATTCTGTAAGGCATCTTGATTAATGAAATATAAATTATTATGCAAACAGGCAGAACCAAACCTCATTGAAAAACATTTCCTTGTATTGCATTCAAGCCCATTATAGGAACATCATTCAACGAATGAGTCTACATCACATTGTAATAAAAATGAGTCATTATTATTCTCAATAGCTTTGAAAATCTTCGTATCATCCGCAAAAAACAACATTTGACTATACTTAATACACAACTTGAAAATAAGTGGATTGATCGAGGTGGTCCTATTCTATTGTCTTCTCGGTCACCCGACCTTAACCCTCTCGATTTCCATTTATGGGGCGTTATGAAGACCATGGTTTACACCAGCGAAATAATTGATTTAGCTGCTCTTCGTAACTGCGTTGAGGCTGCTATGGCGACAATTCGACGGCAAGACCAAGGTTTAGTAAATAGCGAGACTTTGCGTTCAACAACACGGCGATAACTTTGAACAACTAGTGCAAAGTGGATTTCATGAAAAACATAAAAAAAATTGTTTAATTTAATATTCTTAATCACCACTTAAAAACTAAAAAAAAACTACTAAAATTTTAAATATTAATATCTCTCTTAGGGTAAATATGTATAAGAGCACGCACGTGTATAAGAGGACGCAGGCCGTTTTTAAATATGTACGTATATGTATGTATGATCTATTAATCATCTTAAGTAGTCAGGAACATGTCTAATTTCAATTATTACATGGTCAAAAACCAAAATCTACGTTACCGACACAGTTTTTACAATATGGCCATTATAAGTTTTTATCTGTTGGAGCTGTAGTTTTGTGCAATTAAGTTTTAAGGTGCCTACGGGTAAGTACTCTTATTACTTTAAATCAAATCGTTCTTCATAGTACGGTATAATGTAATAATTATTCTTACGATTTAAAAACATCGCACATTTATATTCTATAAAAGAAAGCAACTGTTTTCTACAATTTCAAACATGTGTATAAGAGTACGCTGTACCATGCGCATAAGATGACGCAGTGCGTTCTCTTATACATACACTGCGCACTCTTATACGTATCAACTATTCCTTTGAATATACGGACAGTTTTAATAACAATTATATAGTTTTAATAGTAAACAATCGTAAAATATTATTACGTAAAGGGGAATTTTGTTTAAATGTTACCTACATTTACATTTCTCTTTGGTTATCTATAGTTCCTCGATTCAGGACAATATGAGCCGTTACAAGAGAACAAGCGATAGAAAACTAATATTTACAACAGAAAATTTAGAAGACATCAGGCGCAAAATAGCAGCAGGCTGTAGCAAAAGAAGTTTAGCTAAAGAAATGGGGACAAATGAAGCAACTCTAAGAAAACGACTAAAACGTGGAAATGTTCCAGTATCGTTAGGTCGATTTAATAGTGATATTCCTGCAGAAATGGAGGCTGAATTAGCCCAACAACTACGAGATTTGGATGACAGGTTTTACGGTATTACAAAAAAAAATTTACAAATTGCAGCTTATAAATTTGCCGAAGCTAACAATATACAGCACCGGTTCAATAGAAATAAAAAAATGGCGGGGGAGTCTTGGGTAAAAGGCTTTTGTGAGCGACATCGAATAACATTACGACAACCCGAGAAGTGTTCAATGGGGCGAATCATGGGCTTTAATAAAAACCAAGTAAATAGATTTTATGAAAACTTAAAATCACTGTTTGAAGAAAGAGAGTATATGCCAAGCTCTATATATAACATGGGCGAGACAGGCTTGTCTACTGTGCCGAATAAACTGCCAAGAATTTTAACTAGCAAAGGTAAAAAGCTTGTAGGAAAAGTAGCAAGTGCTGAGAGAGGCCAATTGGTGACAGCTGTATGTTGTGTTAGCCCCCCGGCAATAATATTTCCGCGGAAAAGGATGAAAGATGAGCTCTTTCTCAATGCACCAATTGGTACCTTCAAAATGATATCCGAATCTGGATTTATTAATACAGTTACTCTGCCAGTGGCTGATGCATTTCAAGAACTATAGTAAACCTTCTGCTAAAAACCCAGTGCTCCTAGTTCTCGATAATCATAGTTCTCACCGTGATTTACAAGCTATACAGTATTGCAGAAAAAATTATATTGATTTGCTATCTTTGCCTCCACATGCAAGCCACAGATTACAGCCATTAGACGTTGGCTTTTTTGGCCCCTTAAAAGCCTCCTACAGCAGGGAATGTGATAAATGGATGGTCAATCACCCAGGCAAAATAATAACACAAATGCAAGTTGCTGAATTATTTAACCATGCTTATACTAGCACTGCTAACATTGAAAAGGCTCAGAATTCCTTTAAGGCAACTGGGATATTTCCATACAACCCCGATCAGTTTCAAGACATTGACTTTGCCCCATCCTTCGTTACAGACGCACCCATAAGCACTGATTTAATTGAAGAAACTGCACTAGAAACTGTTGCGGAAGACACCACTATTGATGTAATTAATGGTCAGGCTAATGAAGAAATTAATGAAGCAGAAGTGTCTTTTATACCACATGTAACACCACCACCACCAGACATTAATAATATGGACATAGTGTTTGAAGTTGGAATAGTTATTCCCAGTACTTCACAAGTAGTTGATGTTTTGAAACGATCGACACCAGCTTCTGATATTTTACCATTACCAAAAATAAGAGAAAAATCTAATCGCCGACATACTAAATCACAAAAATCTGAAATACTGTCCAGTACTCCATTTGCGAAGGACCTAGAGGAGCTTGATAAAACAAAAAAGGCTAAAGAAGAAAGGAAAAAAGAAGCAGCAAAGAGAAAATTATGTCCTGCTTCTAAGCAGTCTAAAGCCATACAGACTCAGCGAAAGAAGAAGAAAAGAGACGATGAGGAAAATGTGAGTTGTCCCGCTTGTAAAGGTTGGTACTCAAAATCTTACGAAGACTGGATTATGTGTTTTCAATGTAGGATATGGTGGCATGAATCATGCACAACATATGTAACAGGAAAATTCATTTGTTTTACTTGTGAGGCGTGATATGTTTTACATTTTGATCTTTGTTTTGTTTTGTTACGTTTTACCAATAATCTTCCGTTCTATGTATGTTTGGAAAAATATTTTAAGTTTGCATTTTTATTTTAAAATAAATGTTCAGCAACTAAAAGTTTGTCTTTTTATAAAAAAGAAGTATATAAGTATAGGTAAATAATGTGCGTGCTCTTAAACAAGAGACTGCGAACTCTTAGACGCACACGTGTATAAGAGTACGCACTCGCACAGTTTCAATAAAAATTAAGTATCTCAGATTTCTTTAGTGATATAGGGTTCGACATGCTTAAAACGTGTTCTGTAATAATCACCGTTAACGATAGCGCCTGAACATTTTTCTATACATATAAAACTACAGTTTTCTTCAACTTTATTCACTACGTGCGTACTCTTTACACATTTACCCTATTATGCAATTTTTGTTAAGAAATTTTTACCTTAATGACCTTATTTTAAGATGTTTAATCGCCTCTTGAAAATAAAATCACAAGATTGTAAACAGCCTGTATGTATATCAGCAATAAATAAATAATAAGTTCTGACATACCGTTTGACATCACAACGAAATCAGGGCTAACTAGAGGCAGCTTTTTTTTGAAGGCACGATACTTTGTATGGTGATGAGTTTCTATTTTTCGAAATCTAGCTTCGCCTATTCTTGCTATATATTTTAAGAGTGGCTATATATGTAGAGTAGCATGTTTCAGTACTTATTAGATGAGCATTTTTTGAAAAATATTTTCAAGTTTTTTATTTTATTTTTTTAGATTAAGCAAAACAAATACTTGTATACAACACTCATTTATGTCTCTTTAATGGAATTTCACGAGAACAGTGGAACGAACAGAAGATATTTATTTGTCGTTAAAAAAATGATGTTTCTTAAATGAGATTCCTCAACGCCTCGTACATTAGAATGTATAGATAGTCGGTAATAAAACATCAAGCAGAAAAAATTTCGTAATTCTATGTACATACACATGTTGTTCGTGTATTGGACGATCTAACAAGGCGTCAATCAAGTCGGCACCGTCTCTAAACGCGAACAATCACGGTTGAAAACCTCAACAAAAAAGTGATCATTTGCCGCCGTTCTAATTTCTACTGCACAAATTCTTAAATTCGTATCATTATTACGTTACCGAAGGGGGAACGGGCAAGGTGTGTCCGTTAATTTAAGAAATTTACTCTTAAATAATCGCCATTGAACGCGAGCCTCCGATTCATTAATCAACATCAAATTACATTTGCATTCGTTATCCGATCAGATATCCCGTATATAATTGTTAATTTATTAGCGGTGGCCGCATGTTTATTGTGCGATTCAATTAGGTCGGGTTCGTTAAATGTACTTAAAACACATGTAACGCTTTCCGATAGGTCAATAAAAATTTCATTTGTCTGCGGTTTATAATACCGATCCAAACCAGTACACCCAGCTTGTTTATTTGAAAGCGAGACTTGATTCTAAGTATTAGAGCTGTATCTTTAATACATACGAGGGACTGTTCTTGTTTTCTTGGTCTAGGCAGCTTAAAATTTGAATGCAATTTCCCACTATGCTTTCTTAAAATTACATATTGCTATTAATAGTGGTTTTGAATTTAATAGTACCACTATTCACAACCAAACTGTCCAGCTTAGATATTCAGTCGGTTTATTTTCTAGATGAGACTGCTTTTCCCCCAGGGTTCCAATCGGAAAACGTGGTTTTTCTCTTCTACAAATTTATAATGCGCCAGTAAAAGAGTATTGACAAATGTTATAATTATAATGTCTTTGAGTTACTTATAAGCACAAAAGAAAGAAGGTAAAATTCAAAAACACACACAGCAAACTTTAAATGAAACTTTAATCCAAAAAAAAAATAATATTTTTATGAAGTATAAAGATAAATATTGCGTCGTCATAAAACAATATTCTAAAGGTAAAAATATCGTGCGGAAGTGATCACAGCGCACGATAAAAAACTTCCTTAATGACAACCGATCAAAATTAAAACTAATAAATTACAAAGAAGCTTTTTAATTTCTCCCACAATAAACAAAAATAAACAAACTGATATGACAGCCCGAAACAAACTTTAACGCATGTGCAAATCACATAAAAAAAAATATGCCCTTGATATCCCAAGCCTACAAAATTTTAAAGTTATAGAAAAATTTTTTATATCAGAAATTTTAAAAAACGTTCTTTGTCATTTAATTCACATAACAAAGAATACAATATATATATATCGAAATTACCACAATGGAAAAATACACAAATCAATACATTCAAAATAATAATAATAATGATAAAAAAAATAATATAATTTTCTTACGTATAAAAAATATATAGATTTTTTCTCGAGACACTATGAACTAGAAAGCGTGCTAAATTAAACAAAATTACGAGATCAACAAACTCGTAAATAAATCTCGGTAATGAAACAAACACCATCCACAAATTAAATCAAAATCACGAAGTTACTAAACGAAGATAAAAATTTATCTTCTCATAAACACGTCTTTCCAAACTCAGAGAACATTAGCGTCTGCGGATACAGCAATATAAAACGGCATGCTTCAACTACACTAGTCAAAAATAAATATAAGTTCAAGGTAAATGTGCATACGTAAATATGTAATAAACTTTTCAAAATATTTGCGGGGAAAAGTCTATAGCAATATGCTTTTGTAATTTGTGTGCCAATTTACAAAATATTTGCAACATAACTAATTTTATTATGTCAGATTGTGTTGTCATGCATTGATTTTATACTAAAACTAGCTGACCCGACAAACGTTGTACTGCCAAAATTTCAATAAATTTGTTTGTGATCGTTTTGTGAATTTGTGAAAAGTTATTGGAAATGTGTAAACAAAATAAAAATGAAAAAAAAAACGTATTTCTGAGTGATCATTGTATCTATTAACGATTTGGTCATGGATATTATTTGAGGAGACATTCAGAAGTACGCCAATGGGAAATTTTACATGCAAGAAGAATTCTTCACGAAACAACACAAAACCAAAAACAAATGTAATTTTATTTTAATTTAGGCTGGAATGCGTTCTTCCATATTTTTCTCCATATCTTCCAGATTTTTTTTCGATTAAAAACATTCAATTGACTTATTTCCATTCCGGTAGCATAACGAACATATCACAAAAAGAATTAAACAAATATGTCGTTCCTATCGTCAGTTATGGCCGAGAATACATACAAAAATTATGATTTTTGCAGTTTGTTAGAATTTTCCGACTTTTCTTTGTAATTGTTCCGATTATTTTTTCTCTGAAGACTTTTCCAGGACCACAACGAACAAAACCAAAATAAGAATTACTCATATCCATTTTTCGAATCGTGAGTTACGGTCTTTAGTTCATATAAAAATTCCACAGAAAAAAACATTTTTAATTTTTCTAGTATTTTTCAATTTTCCATGCAACTTTTCCAATTTTCCATTCCCTAAAAGCCTTATTCGGATTATTACGAACATTTTCAGAACAAAATTAGTCAATTCGGTCCACTTGTTCTCAAGTGATGCGCTTACCAACGAACAGCATTTAATTTTTATTTATATAGATTCATGTAATTTGATGTGATAACAACCTTCCACACAACATAAGATAATATATCTAACAATAACTATATCTATTTACTTATGACTTATGACGTATAATCATTCCAATTAAGCATTATTTTAAAAAGTTAGCAATTAGATGCTTTGCTAAATTTTCTATTTTAAATTAATGTTTTCTGTCGTCTAACCAGTGCTTGAACGTAGAAAAAATCGTTCAATATCGACGGAAGTAATTGGAGCATAGTACTATAACTCTTAGATACATGTTTCGTCACTTATAGCCTTTTCCAGAGTTTTTTTTTAATGTGAAAATTTAATTACATGTAATTATAAAAAGTGACAGTATATTATATTTTGTACTGCCATATTTTATATGTCACGTTGTCATTGTTTTTATATAATAATTTAAAATTACATTACGGTTTTTTCCTATAGAAATTCGTGTAATTTCACATATTGTTAATTCTTTAATATTTACCGATAAAATTTGGTAAAAAGTATATGATAACAACCTTTCACACAACATAAGGAACACACACACAAAATTTTATTAAAATCGATTGCGTAGTTTGTGAATCTATAAATTATAAATAAAGTGTTTTTGTTATATATATATAGCCGTTATAAAGTTCCTTACAAAACAAGCAAGATAATCATTGTAATTCCAAGTCCTATTTGCGAGTGGTTAAAATTATTTAATCATTGTGAGAACCATTGTATGATGATCCCCAAATTGAAATGTTTGATAATTCGAAATTTCATGACTATCTTACTTAATCTTAAAATATATTCTTCGTGAATTAAAGCATAATATCAAAAACTTGTGTCAATGCGTCATACATGGTTGAAATCAGAAAAAAAAATTTCTAGCGATGTCAAAATCATAAAAAATAATTGATGATGGCCAGATAGAACTGAAACATCATATGAAAATTTAGAGTTTACCATTAGATAGTAGATCTCCAAAGTGGCCTCAAGAATGTGTTTTTAGTTTTCCTCTGCAACCCCAAATAAACATGCTAGAAATAAAAGAAGAAAATAAGCTGGTTTCGTTTTCTAAAAAAATCTCAGACGTAATTTGACACGGTGCATTTTCTTCGGCTTCATAACAAACAAAATTTAGCAACTTTGCCAAATTTAAACCTACACTCTATCTCCAATAATAAGCAAGATTCCCATGAGGTCGAAAACTAATCACTCTGTATACTATACAATTGTATACTATATATAAGTGATGTTTGCGGATGATACGTCCTGCGTCCTGCGCGGTGTGAGCCGCCCAAGTTTGTGTGAAAGAGTAAGAAATACTATAATTTCGTATGAGGAGTGGTTCCTAAAAAACAACTTGCTGTTGAATGTAAACAAAACCAAGCTACTGTCCTTTAATAAAGAAGCTGTTGAGGTAAAGTGCAATAATGACATCCTTGCTTCCACCAACGAGGCACAGTTTCTGGTATAGATTCTCGATGCTGACCTTTCTTGGGGGGGGGCATGTAGAGGGTCTGGCTGGTAGGATCTCCAGGGCATGCTTTGGTTTAAGAACCATAGCATATTATCCGCATATTATAATAATCCATGTCTTAGTATCCCCCAACAGCTTGCGCCAATTACAGGGGGCATCGGCTGGCCATGAGTTATTATTACGCCTGCGGCTGTAGACCGACTTAAGATGGTACCTTTCCGCATTTGCCGTGGAATTTGGAAAACTACAGAAAACCAAACTCAGAAAGGAAGCACCGGGGTTCGAACCCGGTACTGCCGGACTACGAGGCAAGTGTGCAAGCCACCAAGCCACTAGCCCGACCAAATTATGCTGATGTGTTCTCAAGAATTAAATTAGGGATCGTGTTTTGGGGTAACTCTGTTGATGCAGGTAGAATTTTCATTCTCCAGAAGGCGCGTGTTAGGACGATATTTGGCATGAGCAAGAGAGATACATGCATAAACACTTTTAAAGAGAATATAATACTTACCTTGCCATCTATATATATTCTTGATTGTGCTCTCTTTGTGAAGATGAACTACGGGGATATTCTTCGGGAATATGAACTCATGATCGCGATACAAGAGGCGTTTCTCGCAGGGTTTCGGTTCCGCCACACACACACCTACCAAAAGTGCAGAAATGTGCAATACACCAGTGCATCAAAATTTATAACAACATACCAGAGAACATTAGATCATTCTCGAAGTGCCGTTCTAAAAATCATGTGAAGGAAATACTACACCAAAGGGCATATTATACAATTGATGATTATTTCGGTCAGACTTTCTAAGCAGTACGTTGCGTGATGCTTGTACTTTACATTGTCTGTTTTGTGTGCTTTTGACGTCCTCTATACAATTGATTGTGACTTCTACATTTTCAGAGAAAACTAATTTCAAATATGTAATGTTTGTGTATTATATTACCATGTCACTTGAAAAAGCTTGTTGTGCAATGTTGTATACTATGTATGTTTTAGATTTGATATATCTTAACGTTTTTCACGCTATCAGCAAAGATGAAAATAAATAAAATTATTAATTATTATTACTTGTAATTATTGAATTACTTTACTGTAGGTATACCTAGATACGATAAAAGGCAATCATATTAACCGTAAAATTACGAATCTTCCACATTTCGCCAATACGTATTGCAATGGATTTTTCCCCGAAGAAAGAAATTAAAAGAAACTATAAAAGACAATATATTTATGTACATTTTATTTCAGAAAGATAATTATAAAGATTTGATATTTTATGTAAAAATTTATTATAATGTGTATTTTTGTCCACAACTGTAGATCGTTCGTGACGGTCAGATGTTTGCAGTTCCCGCTATTTTGGAAGTTATAGTATTTGCAGATTGTAGCTGTTTTGATTTATTTTATGTTAGGTGGGGGCTATCATGCTGTTCCCGGATACTGAGGTTTTTAGAGATTTGATAGTGCTTGAGCAGATAGGTCGTGTTTTTGTTACTATTGGATAGAACTTAATTTTATTCAATTAAATTTTGGATAAATTCGGCTTGTATTTTTGTGATGTGTTATGATGTGATTAAATTCATTCTCGAGTTTTTACTAGTCTTTTAAACTTGTAATTTAAATTTAAATTGACCTATCTGTAAATCTCCTATTTTTGTGAAGTGGCTACATTAATTAATGTATGTATATTTCTCTCAATAAATTTATGTCTTTAGAAATAATTCAATTATATAGAAGAGCTCAGTAATTCAGTAATTTTAGATTTGTAATATTGTTGTAATCATATGGATATTAAGAAAGTTATCAGATATTTTTTTTTGAAGTATTTTTTTTGTTAAATAAAATATTTTAGAAGTTTAGAAGGCGGGAAAACTTATTTGCTTCATGTTATTAGTGCGCATGAATTAAATTTTGGTTGCGTGCGAAAATAGATAATTTTCTATTTTGACGTTTGATTTATGGGTTAACGTAATTGTTGATATCTGATAATTTTTTTTTATATTTAATTTATAATTTTGCTCGTGGTCAATTTTGATGAGGTTTTTATATTTTGCTTTAATATAGCATCAAAGTTTTTCCTCATTTGATAAATGTTTCAAAATAACTTTATACTTTGTAATGTTCAAACTTTTTTTTTAGTTTTTTTTTCATTAAAAATTTAATGGGGGGGGGGGAAATATTTGTTAAATTACCTTTCACCTATTGTTTTAATTTTTGGTGCGACGTACCCTACGAGGGTAGACCTGCAGATCAAAGAGCTCTTGGAAGGCGACCCGATTGAGAAAGACCGGCAAAACTACTGTGCATAGTGAATAAAAAAATTAAATAAGCTACCCACATCAAAATTCACTGCAGTATGTATCCGCAGTAATATGTGAGCACGAAAGTGATAATTTACCAGTTTACTTTTGTAAGAAATAGTGATAGACGATTCATTAATAATAATTAATCATATATACTATAAGTATTTACCGTGTTCTTAATTGTAATTTTAATCTAATTTTCTCATCATCAACTAAACTGACAAAATATTTATTGCTGGCAAGTTAATAAATCACGATTAGTCGGCTAATTGAACAATCTGCGCTCCACCGTTAACTATTATATTAAGAGCTCAACGATATTCATTGTGAATTGCTCGGAACTAAAGAAACATATAACGGGTGTTCATTTGAAAAGTCAAGCTAGTAGCATGTGATTTACTGAGAACATTTTTAAGTATGTCGTAAATTAAAATTTACTACTTAACCTACGAAGTCGTATATTTTGACAGTTTCATATATACAAATAAATAACAAATGTGATTGACATTATCAAATGTCATTTACTTCACTACTACATTGTACTTCCTCTACCAAAAATGAACGCGCCCGCAGATTTTAAAGATTTGCGACCCATTAGTATTCTCCCCGCATTGAGTAAGGTATTCGAGAGAATTCTGTGCGAACAATTACGCGAACCTCTCGATTTAAACAATCTTATGCCTAACAGTCAGTCGGGATTTACGCGCGGTCACAGCTGTGCTACAGCATTGTTAAAGGTAACCGATTACATACTGCAAGCTCGCGATAAAGGCGAATTAACTTTGCTTGTCTTGCTGGATTTCAGCAAGGCATTTGATACCGTCACTCATGAGATTTTGCTGTCTATACTGCATTATTTGGGTTGCGATGCATCAGCTGTGGAGATGCTGAAGTCTTACTTGCAGGGACGATCGCAGACTGTTCGTCTGGGTAGCAGTGTTTCGCGGCCTCTACCAGTTAATCGTGGCGTGCCTCAGGGCTCGATCCTGGGGCCGCTCTTGTTCTGCGTTTATACACACTTACTGCCAGAATGTGTAAAATTCTCGAATGTGCAAATGTATGCGGATGATACGCAAATTTATCACTCGTTTCAGTCGGCAAATATCCAGTCTGCCTTACGTAAAATTAATTCTGACTTAGATAATATTAATACTTTCGCGACGCGTCATTCTTTGTATCTTAACCCTAGCAAGAGTAGCGCTATTTTGTTTGGGGGTTTGTTGGAGGTTGAGAGGTGTGTGCAGAAAGTTGCAGTACGAATCTCAGATGAAAATATACCTGTTGTTAGGGATGTGAGGAATCTTGGGCTAATTATGGATAACACATTTAGATATAGAGCACGTGTGTCTAATGTTATAGGAAAGGCTTACTATCAACTTAAATCTCTGTATCCGCATCGTTCGATATTTACTAACAAATTAAAGGCGTCCTTGTGTCAGACACTGGTCCTGTCACTTTTCAATTACTGTTTGGTTGTTTATGGTCCATCTTTGGATTTTGTGGAGGCTGGTAGGATACAGAGAGTGCAGAATGCTTGTATAAGATATATTTTTGGCATAAGAAAATATGAGCATGTTTCACATAAACTAAAGGATTTGAATTGGTTAAACATGCGTGGGAGAGTAGCTCTGCATTCGGTTAATCTTTATCATAAAATATTGTATCACAGAAAACCACCCTACCTTTTGGATAGGATTACTTTCAGAACGGATGTCCACAACATCAATATAAGAAATAAGAATCTTATTACACCGCCTGCTCATAGGACGGCATTGTTTGAGCGATCGTTCTCTTATAATATCTATTTATTATATAACTCTGTGCCGGGTGAACTAAAAACGAAAAATGTTGCGACGTTTAGGCGTTTAATGTACAATCACCTCATTCTGCGTCAATGAATTCTTTACTACAAGCGAATGATACGTAGGCATCTTTTGTTTTAAGTTGCTTATGCGGTTGTATTATATATATATTAGTTACATGATTTGTATCTTTGGTATATACTTCTTTCATTTTCATTTGACATCACACACAGAATTAGATTAGGTTAGGTTAGTTTACTAGGCATTTAATTAGAATTAGGAAAATGTTCTTCATTTGTTATTAAAGTAAGGGTTCAGTGGAACAGCAGCTAATAACATTGTTATTTTGCTAAACTGCCCCTTAAGGTTTTCCCAACTTCTTTCTTGATTATTTAATTTTAATACTTTGATTTTAATTTTTATTCCTGTTATTTGTTTATTCTATTATCACCGGTTTCTGTATTATTATTATAATTTCTTTTCTCTAACCCATATTGTTCGATATACGAAAATGTATTGTTTGGGAAAATAAAGGCATTATTATTATTATTATTATTTGGATTGACGTTTACGGAACAACAAACTCATATTAATATATATGCGTCTTATTCTATCAAAATTTCAAAGTAACCTAGATTGACTTTTCAAATGAACACAGGTTAAACAGTTAATTTTTGAGTATACTGTGTGGCATTAACTTATGGAATAAATTCAGTAACTTCAAAACTAATGACATTTGTCGAAAACTCTGAAAAAGGTCAATTCTTATTTCTCATAATGCCTATTGTATGTCGCTTCACTTGTTCATGACGTCATCCATTTTCGAACTATGATGTCACACTATTTTTGTTAACATATTGCAATGTTTCTTGTTTTAATTTTGCATAGTACTTTCAACAGCCTTAGTCACTGCTCTGAAGGTGGTGACATCACTTATAGGTGCAGCAATTTAAAACTAAGGCAATTTACTAGGACTGATCCCTTTACTCACATTGTCACATTGTAACCTGTTATGCATAGATTAGCGATCGAACTTAAAGTCTAAACCTGTTAAAGCGTGCCTTTAGTAGACACCCGAGGTCGAGAGAGTCACGTATCGGTATCAAAACAGATCGTGTCGAGCAACGAGCGATATTTAAACACTTACGTATGAAAGAGATGAGCCAAACTCAAATTCATCAAGATTTGGTGGATACATTAGGGGACTCTGCAGTATCATAACGTGTGTTCATTTGAAAAGTCAATCTAGTTTACTTTGAAATTTTGGTAGAATAAGACGCATATACATTAGTATGTGTTTGTTGTTCCGTAAACGTAAATCCAAATGACATTTGATAATGTCAATCACATTTGTTATTTATTTGTATGTATGAAACTGTCAAAATATACGACTTCGTAGGTTAAGTAGTAAATTTTAATTTACGACATACTTCAAAATGTTCTCATTAAGTCACATGCTACTAGATTGACTTTTCAAATGAACACTCGTTATGATATAGTTAAAAAGAGGTGTCGTGAGTTTAAATGTGGTAGAGAGTCGTTCGCACACGAACATGCAGGTGGAGCGCCCATAACCGTCATTTCCCAAGAAACTGTTAAAAAGATCCATGATCTCGTGCTGCAAGATCGACGTGTGACTATTAGATAAGTAAATGAAGATAATGGTCTCTCTGAATCGAACATGAAAAAATTGTCTGCAAAACGGCTACCACGAATGTTAACAGATACACACAAGTAAACTTGAAAAGACATTTGCAGTCGTCTTTTAATGCGGTATAGACACGACAGAGAAAATTTTTTTGCAAGATTAGTGACAATGGTTAGTCCTGGATCCATAATTATGATGTAGAGACCAAAATACAGAGTACACCAGCCCTGAAAAAATTCACGATGCAACCTTCAGCAGGGAAGGTCATTCTATCGTATTTTGGGATGCCGAAGGCGTAATTTTACTAGATTTCCCGCGGAAGGGGGCCACAACTTGTTAAAAAGAAAAAAACGTCGGGGGAAGTTGCGCAAGAGTCTTCTACTGAATCAGGATAATGCACAGATCCGTCATTGCACCAGCTGCAATAGTTCAAGCAGGCTTCGAATTAGTTGAGCATCCGCCATATTCGCCAGATTTGGCGCCCAGCGATTACTGACTGTTTGCAAATATTAGAGAACACTTGCTTGGTAAACGAATTTTGACTAAATGTTTTGCATATTTATGCGCAAATTTTTGGGGTTTCCACTTGCATATTTGGGTTTGCCTAGTACTCAGCATCTTCAGAATGTTGGGTTTGATGCAAGGACTGCGTAAAGATGGCTCTGCCGGGGCTGACCCTTAAGATGACGACCCATAATTTATTTGTGATTTGAGTTCTTAAAATTTTTAATTATACAAAATAATGTTAAACTTGACGTTTGGTAATGTTTTGATCCCAAATTTGCCCCATATCTGATCACCATTTTGCCTCTGCATGCGGAATAAAGTGGATAAAATGGTATATTTACAAAAATACGGCATATTTGAAAAACAAAATCATATTTTAAGACAAGGACATATTATTTTATTTGCTAAAGGACACTATTAATTGGTATTGTAGTCGTATAAGAATATGTGTGTGTTCATTAAGATTAATGCTAATTAGTCATAAGTAGAGCTGAGGTTGTTTGCGGTACGGCAGGACCGTATGTAGTGCATCCCCACATTTAACTATTTATCTAAATATTCTCTGAAATGATTTGCCGGATCTTATAAATTAATACAGTGATATTTTAGTATGCACTGGATATTGTTATTATACAAAATCATAATAGCCATTTGTATTTATAGATCATAAATAATAATACGCATGTATTTGTATTTGGTTGTGAATTCAATTTAAACTTAAAACGAATCGTAATATTTTAACGACAAGCCGTCCTTACAATACATGCATTCGAGACAAAGTGTGCAACTCTACGAATAACTTCCATAATTGATCGAAAATGGACATTTTGGAGCTGAAGTAAAGCCCCTATTCTTAGAAAATTTTATTACTGTCGTTAAGAACTATTATTATAAACAACAAAGGCCTTTTATTAGTGTTGAAGTTTTAGTTTCATTGAATTTCCATGTTGTAAGTAGTCAATTGTAAAGTGTTCATTCACAATATTCTAAAACAAGATGTAAATTTAACTAAAATCCAGAAAAACACATTCTGATAATATATTACTAGATTAGAAGCTGTGTTTATTACTATTTATTATATTATTTTTATAACCAAATGCAATAAAAGCTACGAAAACAAAAGAAACCTCGATTTATTAAAATCTTGTCACACAGCCTTTCAAAGCCTGGCAGCACATATTTTGCATATATTTGATATATACTACCTACTTGAACTAGGTGAATGAAGTTAGAAGTTATAACTTATAACTTCTAACTTCAAGTAGTTGGTGTAAGAAGAGTACTTTTTTTCTCAATTATATTAATTTTATATTCAAAAGTTATTTGACCCAAGAGTTCGTAAGTATTGTGCCGTTATTCTACATTCGAGCAGATAAAAAAAGCATTTACTAGCGTTCCACGGAATGAATCTGAGACAACTGGCTATTCAGCAATTATATTTATTTCGTACATATCTGTGATTTACTATCTTCTTTAATCATAATACATCAATATATTAACGAGACGTTACACAATTATGCTGTGGCTTTGTTAGACCGAACACATTCAATATAATAACGTTTTAAACAATATATCTATTAAGAAATGTTTGAATAGACTTTTTATCTATGTTAATCACGCAACCGTTCAACGTTATATAAATGAAGATGTCAAAAAGAGGTGTTACTTTGATGTGAACCGCTCGTAAGTACATATGATTGCGGCTGCTGTATCTCGACCTCGTCGTCATTATAACCGATCAATTAAAAATAAATTAAATTGCAAAATGGAAAGTCGATTTTTCGGAAGCGATTTCGAAATGTTTAGTACTCGCACCCTATTCAAAAGTGTTAAAGAATACATACGGTATGTGTATTTAAGATATTTAATTACTAAATATCTTAAATAATTATTAAAAAGCAAATGTGTAATCGTACCTCTTTGATGTACAAGATCGTCCATGGTAGCAGGAGATTTTGAGAATTTTATTATTCTAAAAGCAAGACTACTTAACTAAAACACAGTATAGCAGTAAAAAAACAAATATTTGCCATTTTTATTTCTTAAAAATTATGGTGTTCTTTTTTTTCTATAACTTTCTGAAATCGGACGTTGAAATTCTGCATAACACGCCGTAACATATCTAACGAAATGTTGATAATTTTTCTTTTGAGCTCCGGAGTATGTCGTGGTTTATCAATATAAAATATTTATTATTCAAAGTTAGTACAGAACTGGCCAAAAATTATAAAATGCAGAATAGGTTTATTCCACTAATTAGTGCTTACAGGATTTCCGTTAACAGTATTCTAATCTGCCAGTTACTTACGCACAATTGCAAAAACATGTTGAAGCTTGTATTATTAAATTTGGTGAGACAGGGGAAATAACTCATAAACCTGGCGGTGGGGCACCTAGAGGATATTCGTCATATGTACAACTCACCTAAAAAATAAATCGCAAAATTATCAGAACAAGACATTCTCGACAAATGCTTCTTTTCGGATGAGGTTTGGTTCCACCTTTCAGGATATTTAAACAAGTAAAATATGAAAATTTGGTCTGCAGGAAACTCTTATGAATTTTTGGAAACTACGTTATATTTACAAAAAAATAGAAGACGAATTATTGGGCCTACATTACATACATACTTTTTTAATCAACTAGTAACTGCTGAAAGATATTGAAATGAATTATTAGAGCCGTTTATTAATGATCTTCATGATGATGAACTTACGGAAGGATATTTCCAGCTAGATAATGCATCAGCGCACAAATCTCGAGAAACCATAGCTTTTTTTGCAAGAAATTTTCGATACAAGAATTATTAATTTTCTTCCATTTATTTTATTTTATTAAATTTCAATTAATTGTACAATTTCAAATTTTATTCTTGTTATACGGAAATAAATAACAACTGCGTGATGCTCTTAACTTACCTCTTACCTTTCGAACTATTAATTTTCTAAATTCATCGCCGTAGATTTCTAATTAGATTTGCTATTTGAAAAGATTATGAAGAACTTTAACTTATATTTTCACGAAACGAAACACAGGGATTATATCCACACACACACACACACACACACACACACACACACACACACACACACGCACACACACACACATATATATATATATATATATATAAAACCACATCCTCTCTGAGTGACGCCTTCGGGCATAAAATGCCGGCATATTGTCATAATGTTCTCCATGCATTTTACACGCATACTCTAAATAAAGTACTCAAATTCAATTAGTATTCATGGTTATAATACATTGGGTAAACTTATAAATGAATAAATAATGACAGTGCAAACAATAAATACAATTCAAGTGTGGGAAATGGCCTTCTTCTGTTTTTAAATCTCAACTACGTACTACTGTTAGATGGTCCGATCAGTTTACCATTCATGTTATTCTGTTTATTGTTGTAAATTAGAAATTGTCGTTTTTATATCTTTGCTCTAAATTTAAATACACACACATTACATTTATGAATACCTAATAAAGGGATATGTACAGAGAAGACACAAACGATTTTAATATCTTTCCTAATAAAGGAAATTTTTCTTGTAAACTTATTTATTGAAGTAATGAAAGTAAACTTATTTGATTAATATGGATATTGAGTTAGGTAAGCAGTAGTAAAATTGCTTATAATTTTAGTATTTCATTAATCTTTAATGAGTTTTTGCTGATACTTTGAACAAAGTTTCAATATTTACATTGTGATAAATCGACACGTGTGAATGTCGATAAAGAACTTACATACACTTAGGTACTATATGAGAGAGGATTGATAAATAAGGTCTCCAAAAACGATATTGTTTTAACCTTAAAAGAAAGATATAAAACCCCTTACCACAATTAATAATCGTATCCTAAATACGTATTTCGACAACAAAGTTCTCATCATCAGTAGATAAAACCACTAACGACATTGCTAACACAAAGAATCGGGCCCCACTTTACAAGCGTCCACGTATACTGTAACTTAAAATAAAAATCTAAAATTGCGTCAACTTACTCATGTTCAGAAATGGTACACATGTGTTTATTCTCAAGCCCTCAGCTTTTTATACCTCTTTTCTAAGAATTAAAAGTGACAACTATATGGGATAGGACCGTTGTCCGAGTTGAAAGTAGGTATTAATTTTGTTCTTAACGATATGAATAGTTTCGTATATATTGAGCTCTCTGGGATTACTTATATTTTTAACCCTTCTAACATGATGTTATCAGCATCAAATAAATGACGCATCGAATTTAATATGTTCGTTCTTTAACAAGTCGGTCTCCAAGTCGGTTTTCGTTCCGAAAACACAATAAAAGCTCTTCTTAGTAATACCAAAGATAAAGTATATTTGAATTTGAAATCGGGTATATACTATATTATATATATGTACATATATATATACTCGATATATATATATATATATATATATATATATAAATATAATAACTTCGTGACCTTGGTATGATATGGTAAACCTAATCAGTAGGCGATTAAAGGTATGTATATTACTTCAAAATATATGTATTTAAAAAACTCTACATGTTTCGGCTGTGTACGCCTTTATCAAGAGAATACAAAATATGAATGTCATTCATATTTTGTATTCTCTTGATAAAGGCGTACACAGCCGAAACATGTAGAGTTTTTTAAATACATATATTTTGAAGTAATATACAGACCTTTAATCGCCTACTGATTAGGTTTACTATATATATATATATATATATATATATATATATATTATAGTGGGATAAACCTCTATTATATTGATGAGCCATTTCTAATGTTATGTCCATAAGTTCTTTTTCATTTTTAAAATATTAGCTACAAATTATGCAGTGGAATGTGCTTTTTAATTGCTTATTAATATTTTTATTCACACTACAACTTATGCTGCCGGCTGTTCAGTCTAGTAGATTCCTCGAGCTCACATCTCACGGATCGCTCTTCTCAGATTAGGGCCAGGTTATGTTAGAAGTAAAACAATAAATGTCAATAAAAGTCTCGGTTAACTAATTTACAAATTTTAATAAAAAAAAAAATCAAAAAAAAATCCCTATACCGAATGTATAGGGTGCTAAAGCAACATTAACAGTAGCATTAGGAGGAAAGACTCTTTGTGAATATGACTCGCACACACAGAAAACCCCCCTGTGACTCTCGAACAAATATAAAATTAATAAATAATGGAGAAATTTGTCAAGTTTGACCTCTACTTTAACCCCTACAATATCAAATGTCAAAAACAACAAAGTTTTCAAAACCGCGTAAATTGGCTTACAGTCATGCGCAAATAAAACACGACACAATTCAACCCACAACTAAAAAAATCCAACCTGAATTTAAAACGTTCTAGAATATCTTGAAGAAAAAACTCCACTAACTAAAAAAAAAACATGACAACTTTCTCTAGTATTCATATACTACTTCAAATATCAAAATTATTACAAAGAATACATGAAATTATAATAAGCAAAATAATCGTAGTATCAAATATATAAATTAAATATTTTTAACGAACTTACATAGATCTATGCACTGATAACACAAAAAAAAACTACGTGAGAGATATCATACTTATATTAGATCCCAAACTCTTGTAAAAATCGCAATAACATTACATGCACCTGAATAATATGCATAAACAAAAATAAAAACCCGACTTTACTTAAAACAGAGAATAAAAAATGAACTTCTTATCCTCTAACAACCGGTCACTTTAGAAGTTTAGATATCTCTGCTAAAATTTACCGCGAAAAATTCCTACATCTACTTCAATAGTGCCACAACTGTCCACATCCATACGTTTAAACTAATAAACATACAGAGTCAGTTAAAAATATAATTACAAATATAATAAATATTAATAAAATTCAACAATTGTTCAAATTTTTAATCTTCCATCTTTTTCTCTCTCTCTGGATAGAAAAATCCACTACACAATCCCCAAATTTATCCGAGAACAAAGTCAGAACATTCCTAATCTTTTTTCAAGGATAAATTTCAGCACTACCACATGAGACAGTGTCGCACCCTGTCTTAGTTCCCCGCACTAACATGTTGCATTGTTGTTGAACAGGATCATCCTCGTTCTGATGCTGTAGTGTGATAAACGGATGCAATGCACTGATATGATAGCGTCCTTTTTTCTTACGTCCATCCATAGAGTACAGCTCATACGTCACATTATTAAAACATCTTGAAATACGATAAGGTCCTGTATAAGGCAGATCAAGCTTCTGACATTTGCCTTGATCTCTTCTGCCTAAACGATAGCTTTTTACTATTACCACATCTCCAACCTCAAATCTTGTTCTCGTGGTAATCTGTTCATTTTGTTTATTTATGTATTTCTGTGCATTTATTGTAATTCTTTGAGCAACTTGGTTTTTTAATTGTACCAGGTTGTCAACCCTTTCAGTTTGTGTATTCCAGGGTCTGGCAGGTTTCGTCCCATACATCACAGTCGCAGGACATTCCAATGTCACAGTATTGGGTGTGTTGTTGATGTTGTCTTCAACATCCTGGACATGAGCAACCCATCCTGCATGGTTTTCGTAGGTTTTGATCCTTAGAAACTTTATTATTTCCTGGATATATCTCTCACATGGATTCCCGCATGGATGACGTATGGAAGAGAAAGAAATTTCAACATTACGATCATTTAAAGCAGTCTTAAATCTATCATTATTAAAATACGAAGCATTATCAGCTAATATTCTATGCATTTTCCCTTGATGCATAATCCATGAATCAATACACTGTATAGAGGTATCTGTGTTATATTGCGATGTGGGAAATAATTTAACGAATTTTGAAAACACATCTACCATTACTAAAATATTTTTATACTCAAATTCTCCTGGAATAAGATTCCCTAAATAATCTATAGCTACCAATTCTAATTTTTCATGAGTAATTATACTCTTTACCTCATACTGGCAGGTTCGATTTTTATGTTTACCTAATCGGCAAGTAATGCAGTTTCTGACTACATCTTTAGCGATTATACGATCTTTCTTAGCATAAAAAGCCTCCCTAAATACCAGCCATACTTTATATCGCCCTATATGTTCCAAACTTTCATGAATTTGCAACATCGTTTGCCTTGCATACACCTCATTTACAGCAATATAACTCATTTCCCTAATCACTTTCATAATCAACCCCTCTTTCATAATAAAATTTTTATAATTATCTTTAGTACTTAATTGTTCCCTTATTACATCAAATCTTTCATCTCGCTGGACCTGAAGGATCATCTCAAATTCATAATTCCCCGTAGCATAGTGTCTATTATATTCATTCAACTCTACGTAATGAAATTTACTTTTACTGTTGTACATTCGTGACAACGCATCGGCAGAAACATTTAGAACGCCTTTAATATGCTTTATATCAAAAGTATACTCTGACAACAATAGTGACCATCGATACACTCTATTATTTTTAAAACGTGTATTCAAAAGTGATGTCAAGGCAGCATGATCTGTCTCTACAACAAAGCTTTTCCCCACTAAATAATATCTGAGCTTTTGAATCGCGTGTACCACAGCCAACATTTCTTTTTCACTAATGGTATATTTAACCTCATAGCTTTTCAAAATACGAGAGATAAAACATATCGGTTGTTCTATCCCTTCGTCATTTATTTGAATTAAAACTCCGCTTATAGCGACATCACTAGCATCCACTCTTAAAATAAACTGTTTATTAAAATCTGGTAATATCAATACTAATTGATTATAAAACTCTTTCTTTAACTCCTCAAATGCATTCATTCTTAATTCTGTCCATTTAAACTTTTCATTCTTTTTAAGCATTTCATACAGAGGAACACTAATACGTGCCAGGTATGGTACAAAACGTTTATAATAGTTAACCATGCCTAAAAATCCTCTAAGCATTCTTATATTCTTAGGTAGAGGATACTTCTTTATGAGTTCCAATCTACTCTCATCTACACTTATATATTTAGTACTTATATTGTATCCCAAAAATTTAATTTCTTTCTTATAAAATTCACATTTACTCAAATTTAACTTTAACCCTTCTCTTGCTAACACCTCCATGATTTTCTCCAAATGTTGTGAGTGTTCCTGCTCATCCCTGCTGTATATTAAAATATCGTCCACGTAGTGAACCACAAACTCTTCATAAGGTTCAAGAATTTGTTGCATCGCTCTAATTAAAGCTGCTGCCGAACTGCTCAACCCATATGGTACAGTCCTGAATTGATATACTCGTCCATCTACCATAAATCCACAATATTTTCTGGACTCCTTTTCTAATGGAACCAACCAAAAAGCACTTTTTAAGTCCAATTTACTATATATTCTTGCATTGTAACATTTCGCCAATAATGGTTCTATCGTAATAGGCGTCTCGAACTGAGGCTTTGTTCTTTCGTTCAGTCGACGTGCATCTAGACATAATCGAATGTCTCCTGTTTTCTTTTTAACAACTACTAATGGATTAACATACCGCGTTTTACCTTTTTCAATAACACCATCTCTCAGCATCCTTTTTATTTCTTCATTTACTTGTGACTGAATATTTTTAGGAATGGGATAATTTTTCACCTTAAATGGTCTCGTCTCATCTACCTCTAAAGAATGTTGGTAATTTCTGGCAGTACTAGGAAATTTATTCACTAAATCTATATTCTTTTTGATTAAACTTTTTACTTCTTCTTCCTTATCCTCTTTGCAATCCAATTTCATCAAATCGATATCTTCAGGGAACTCCACTTCTCCATTTTCTTCCTTACCCATATCTTCCATCATCATTACTTCCTTTTCTTTTAAATCCTCTTCTTCTATATTATTAATAATTTTTTCACCATCCTCTTCACACTCCTTAATCCATTCGACTTTCGTATTATTAATTACTATATCCCTTTTTTGTATATCTATTATTGCATTAATTTTATCTAATAAATCTATTCCCAGTATTCCATCCCTTCCTAATCCTTTTAATACTATAAATTCTCCCATGAACTTATTATCATCTATCATAAATTCAACAATAAAAACTTTATTCACTACTGTTAAAATTTTCTTTGTAGCAGTCACTATTGTAATTTTACTCGTGGGCTTATATTTCCCCACATTATTTTTAATCAAACATTCAATCACATTCTCATCTAAAAATGACGTTTCGCTTCCTGAATCAATTAAACAACATAATTCTTTATCCTTTATTTTAATTTTTATATGAGGTAAAACCGTGTTTATTGCGTATTTCGACTGTTCATACAATGCATTACATTCATTCCTTTTGGTTGGTCTTTCTAAAAATCCTTACTACATGCTAATTCTAATTTACCCTGTTTATCTTGTGTTTCTAAATTAAAATTACACCTAGTATCTTTAGGACGTGTCCCTGTATAATTTTTAACTTCTGATGAATTTTCCCTTCTTATATCTTTATTATTATTATCATCTATCCTACCTGGTGAAGCCATTCTATTATTTCTATTGCCATAATTATTTACTCGTTGAGGACTTAAATATTTATTATTATTGTTATTTTCTATTCTAGAATATGGAGTTCAATTAACATTTCTATCTATATAATTACTCTGATATCTTTTGCCATATTCCATATCATCTAATCTTTTCAAAAGTTCAATAAACTGTTGCATGTCACTTATATTTTGAATGGCTACTGCCTGACTAATTTGTGCATCAAAATGTGTACTTAACTGACATATTAGATCTCTATCATTAATTTTAGGCTGCAGATATTTTAAAATTGAGTGTCTCCTCATAACGTACGACGCTCGTGACTCATTACTATTATTATTATATCTACCAACTAATAAATCTTTTCTTACCCTCGTTTGTCTTGTTGTTCCCCAGAATTGACTGGTAAATCTGACCTCGAACTCCTCCATCGTCTTCACCTCATCCGAGATCATGTCCCACCAGGTCATCGCATCGTCCTTGAGACAGTTCCCTATCTTTTGGAGCTTCTTTTGGTCCCCCGGCACATCTTCTAGACTTTCTTTTAATTTTTTCAGAAAACCCATGGGATTTGTATTTGCCATACCGTAAAATTTCGGCATTGGTTCATTTGTACTGGTACAGGGCTGAACAAAGGCACACTCGCTTCACTCTTCTCTTTTCTCACTTGTTCAATTTGTTTCTGCATATACGTCATTTTCTGTTCCTGCCATTCTCTTTTCTCCTTTTCTTCTAAGAATTGATCTACGCTAACAGTGTTTTGTGGTTTGTTTCGTTCGTTTATTAACGGAAATAAATCATCTATTATAATTTCTTTATCTGTTTGTTTATTGCTATTTATTGGTACTATTTGATCCACTATCTCTTCCACTTTTCTCTCTATATCCTCCTGTCGTTGTTTTATTTCATTGTGATTTTGTTGCATCATATTCATTTGTTGTTGTTTTATTTCCATTTGTTGTTGTTCTATCCTATTTATCCTCATTTCCAACTCCTTATGGTTTTGTTGCATTATATTCACTATCATTTGTGTCATTGTTTGCATCATGTCCATTATCTTTTTACTGTTACCACCTTCCTGCCATGCTTCATGTATGGGATTTAAATTAAGGTTACTTATACTTGCACTCGCACCTTCTAACGACTCTTGACTGCCAATTAGTGGTGTCTGTCTCCATTCATTTACATTCGAAATACCATCCATTTTGCTTGTAATTACTTTCTATTTCTTAAATATAACTCTTTTAACTTTGTTATATTCACGTCACACTTTGGAATCTCCAAATTTATAAATTAGCGTGTATTTCCAAATTATTTGCTTATACTTTCATTAATAATTCCTTTTCTCATTCGCCGACACGTTGGGCTGCCAAAATTATGCAGTGGAATGTGCTTTTTAATTGCTTATTAATATTTTTATTCACACTACAACTTATGCTGCCGGCTGTTCAGTCTAGTAGATTCCTCGAGCTCACATCTCACGGATCGCTCTTCTCAGATTAGGGCCAGGTTATGTTAGAAGTAAAACAATAAATGTCAATAAAAGTCTCGGTTAACTAATTTACAAATTTTAATAAAAAAAAAATCAAAAAAAAATCCCTTTACCGAATGTATAGGGTGCTAAAGCAACATTAACAGTAGCATTAGGAGGAAAGACTCTTTGTGAATATGACTCGCACACAGAGAAAAACCCCCTGTGACTCTCGAACAAATATAAAATTAATAAATAATGGAGAAATTTGTCAAGTTTGACCTCTACTTTAACCCCTACAATATCAAATGTCAAAAACAACAAAGTTTTCAAACCGCGTAAATTGGCTTACAGTCATGCGCAAATAAAACACGACACAATTCAACCCACAACTAAAAAAATCCAACCTGAATTTAAAACGTTCTAGAATATCTTGAAGAAAAAACTCCACTAACTAAAAAAAAACATGACAACTTTCTCTAGTATTCATATACTACTTCAAATATCAAAATTATTACAAAGAATACATGAAATTATAATAAGCAAAATAATCGTAGTATCAAATATATAAATCAAATATTTTTAACGAACTTACATAGATCTATGCACTGATAACACAAAAAAAAACTACGTGAGAGATATCATACTTATATTAGATCCCAAACTCTTGTAAAAATCGCAATAACATTACATGCACCTGAATAATATGCATAAACAAAAATAAAAACCCGACTTTACTTAAAACAGAGAATAAAAAATGAACTTCTTATCCTCTAACAACCGGTCACTTTAGAAGTTTAGATATCTCTGCTAAAATTTACCGCGAAAAATACCTACATCTACTTCAATAGTACCACAACTGTCCACATCCATACGTTTAAACTAATAAACATACAGAGTCAGTTAAAAATATAATTACAAATATAATAAATATTAATAAAATTCAACAATTGTTCAAATTTTTAATCTTCTATCTTTTTCTCTCTCTCTGGATAGAAAAATCCACTACAATATGCAAGAGATATTTTGATTTGTGTAAATTCGTTATAGTTGTCATATTTATTATAAGGTTGGATATATTTTTGTCAATATATTAGTTATATAAATGTTAATAGAGTTCAATCTTGATATATTTATATTTTAGTTAATTACATATGGTAAAATTGTACAATCGTGTAGGATAGAGTTAACCATCTTGTATAAATTATTGTTTAAATTAACTTATGCAAGTAAATAGTCTCGACATTTATAGTTAAATGTCATTTTTATATTTGAATTTTAAAAGAGACTAACTAACTCGCATATATATAAACGTATAGAAAATTACCATGACGATTGTAGAAAAAATGATTATTATTATTTTTTGACGGAGAAAAAGTAGAGATAAAATTTAGAAATTGAATTTGTCGATTTGTTATATATGTGTTATACAATTTGAAGAACGTACCGAGTACAATTGCAGAAGATTTAAAACTGCTTGGTTAGCAGAACGGGCTATATTGTATTGGATAAAGTTCGAAAGAACAATTTGTAGTATTTCTTGAGTCAGAGGTGGAGCAATAGCACATTGATTGTACAATAGTAGATGGAGTTATAATAGAGGTTTGCCCGAGCCTGGTAACATCTTCACTAGTATCGTCACAGCTGGGATATTCGTATAGATTATTCGTTTATAATTGGTGCAAGTCTGGTAATATTGGAAATGCTTATAGTAATTGGGAGAGTAGCAGTAGGGACCTAGATCTGCCGGCACATATCCAAGAATAGTTTTAAACGAAATACAATCGTGTGAGTAATGAATTAAAAATACTTATATCAAGATACTTCTACATTATTAAAAATACCGTTTTAATTTTCACTATAACTATATTGTATAAATTCTAATCGTTGGACCTTATATTTTAAATCCTTGCATGAGTTATTTTGTTTTATGCTTTATGTATTTGTTTTGAGTTACATATATAGTTAAATTTGTTCATATAATAACATTAGAGATGGCCATATTAATTAAATGTTGAACTTAATGACATATATTGAATAAATAGTTCATTTATTATAAAACAGTTTATTTTTTTTGAAAAAATATTAAGCTAGCTAGTTATTGTGAATCGCACCCTGTGTACAAGAGTAGATTCTTCTCTTTATTTGGAAGCAACACAGGCTTATCATAATATATATATATATATATATATATATATATATATATATATATATATATTGTAGTGGGGCAGTGATGACCCTAAAATAACATTCAGGCACAATATACAAGTAATATGGAACATTATTCAAAACAACATAAACTTTGTTTCATATGAGTAATTTATGTAACGTCATTGTAAAATCTTAATTTAATTATTTTTTATTTACAAATTTAATATATTTTCCTATTTCAGACTTCAATTTATTTATTTATCGCGTTAAATTAAGAATTTCAAGACTAATTACTATTATTTAAATAATGTACAAATATTATGACCACTATTGTATAATGACTTTTGGTTGACGCTTATAAACGTCAATGTCAAATACATTAAGAACACGTGACCAAGTCAAATTAGAGACAAGGTCATATAATATAATATTTGGCATTTAAATACGAAGAGAAAGAGAATGGCAATATAAAATAAAATCAGAAAATAACATTAAAAAAGAAAAATATTAAAATTTCCGACTAAATTAATTAGAATTTGAAAATGAAAATATTAATTTCCGTGCGTTACCATGGATTATAAAAAACAATGTTGTTTATGAGAGAATTTTTTCATCGTTTGATATAGAACCCACGCTTCGTAAAATTAGAATCTTTAAAATAATATAAAAAACAGTTATTAAGAAAATAATGTATGAAAACTACTATTAATATTAATATAAAAAACGTAACCTGCAAAAACAAAAATAACTGAGCCTAGAGAAGGTATTATTATTTTTATACTCAACTATTGGACTTAGTCTTGCTTAAAACTCATTTTGATAATACACCGAAGGCTACAAAGAAGACAGAACTGTTTGTAAAAAGATGGAAAGTTGCTATTTATAATATAAAATATTTACATTTACCTTGGATCATATAACCAACTTAACCTAGTAGAGGCTAATATATTCTCCAAACCAATCTTATTGCTACCAGTCCTTCAGTATACAATACCTGTTTACATATATCCATACCAGCTGTGTACAAGACGGGATACCTGCTTTTCATGACCGGAACACATGACGCGAAAGAAGCATTAATCACAGGTACACTTGCGAAATTATTAAAGTTCTAAATATTACAATTATTTCAATATCACGTTCTAAAATTTTATTTTTCACAACACTAATAATGACCATATGATCTAAATATCAATTAAAGGTCAACGTTTGATGTTCTAGTAATGTTTATTTTAAAATTTAATAACTAAACTGTGTGTAAAATTATTTCACAATTCTTATATGCAACTTTAATAACACACATTTTACACAGGCTGCATAAATATCAATGTATGTATAAAGAATTAGAATTAATTCATCCATTAAAGTTATTTATCTGTTTTTTAAATAATTCTTTTATTTGTATGCATGATGGTGATGATTTCTTAAGTTTTCTGGAACTAACTATTGAATGAGATTAAGTAGTTATACTGTTCTAAAATTTATAATACTGAGTAATACCGGAGTACAGTACAGTAAGTATTACTTAATTTGTCTTTATCGAGTGGTGTTATTCCATACTACAACACCTCACTTTACATTTTGACGCACCACGTCCACCACCCATGTATAACAATTTCGTTTAACCTATATATATATATATATATATATATATATATATATATATATATGGGTTAAACGAAATTAAGAAAAGAGAAGTAACATGAAGAACGAAATTAAATATATACAAAGCAATATTTATATACTAAGATATGGATGCGAGAATTGGATACTGTCGACAAGGATGAAAAGAAGGCTGGAAGCAATGGAGATGCAATATCTCAGACAAATAAAAGGAGTCACTCCGAACGACCGAATAAGAAGCTACCAAATAAGAGGAAAACTGGAAATCATATAGGTGTCGGAGTTCATAGAGAAACGGTAACTAAGCTGGTGGCGACATCTACAAAGAATGGGAAGAAACAGAATAGTAAAACAGATATGGCAAGTTAGAACGGCGGGAGGAAAAAAAAGAGGAAGACCACAGGAGACCTGGAATAGTGTGATAGGGAAAATATTTAAAAAAAGGGAAATCATGGACCGAAGCAAAAATAATGGCAAGTGACAGAAAGGAGTGGACTGAATTTATGCATAAGGAGTGAATAGTTAATTTAAGTTACAAAGTTAAATGTTTTTTTATTATTTTGTATACCCTGCACCATAATGGTAGAAGGGAACTGATTATATATACGAGTACTTATGTATATATATAAATATAATAACTTCGTGACCTTGGTATGATATGGTAAACCTAATCAGTAGGCGATTAAAGGTCTGTATATTACTTCACAATATATGTATTTAAAAAACTCTACATTCATATTTTGTATTCTCTTGAAAAAGGCGTATACAGCCGAAACATGTAGAGTTTTTTAAATACATATATTGTGAAGTAATATACAGACCTTTAATCGCCTACTGATTAGGTTTACTATATATATATATATATATATGTGTATATATATGTATATATATATATATATACAGGTCAAACGAAACGCGAACGAAACGAAACGCAAAAAAGAGTCGAGTACATTGTTCAGACATTGAATTACGAAAAATTTGCGCCAGATAGAGGTGAAGGAGATGATTTTCTGATGAACGTCACCACCTGGGACGAATTTAGGCTTCATTGTTATGACCCCGAAAAGTGTCAGTGAATGAAATATCATCTAGGTGTACGAAAATTCACAGAGCTTCATCGGCGCAGAAAGTCATGCTCACAATTTTCTGGGATGTAAAGCGAGTTATTGATTCTGAATATCTGCGGAAGGGATCAACGATTAATTTAATAAGATTTTGCAAGAATTTGCGATATCTAAAGAATAGAGTAAGGCACAACAATGTCAAATCGCATTACAGCAACAAAACAATGACGATAGAGTCGAGCTCGAAAAATACCGTTGCTTCATGCCGTACTCCGTACAGTTCTGATTTGGTATCTTCAGATTACTGGTTGTTCGCAAATTTGATGGAAGCATTGAAAGGTTAATATTTTTCATCAGACACTAAAGTTCGGGCTACTGTTCGCAACTTAACCAAGAGTAAACAAGAAAGTTTTTCATGGATGCAATAAAGAAATGAATTCAGCGTTTGGAGGAATGTGTTGCACTAAATGGTGATTATGTTGAAAAATAATTGTGTACATTGGTTAGACTGGTTTCATTGCATTGTCTTTTTTATTCTTATTTTATAGAGTTGGAGACTTTATATATCAATCCGCTCGCGTACTTTGTATTTCTCTGCTCTCTCTTAGGATTTGCATATTAGGTCTTAGTAAGATGCCTCTACGCTAGGCGGATAAAGGTCGTACTACTTGTATGAAATATATTTGAAAAATGACTGCACACTTCCGAATACCAATCTGTTGATATAGATAGAACGGATGCCAAGCAAGTGAACTGTATTCAAACTTATTTCAGACCAAAGAATTCGAACGAATTTTCTCTCTCGTAAAGTGATTACATTGTAATTTATCTATCTATGATAAACAAAAATATTTAGCATATTAATGCGTAACGACGCATTAAGCTTTTGTTGCAAATGATACAAATATGCAGAAATATATCTGTATCTGTACACATGGACGTACACCTCGTATTCCACCAAAGACACATGCGTTTCTGTCTTACAACGTCATCAGTCTGGCTTTATGAAGTAACGTTTAAAGGTTCGCCTTTGGTCAAGTAGTAAATTTTCTCCTATCAGGTGGCGCCGGATAATCTAGTGACATCTAACAACAGAGTCTACGCCAACAGTAGCAATCATATCATACATATATGTTTATGTAAGTTTGTATAATTTGTATCGGTGATAAATTGGAAAAGACTATTAAAACATACAAACAATTAATATTAAACCTAAACACAATTCGTTTTCGCTAATAGAATAAAGGCCGAGTAAGACAATTAAATCTTAAGTTATAAACATAGTTTATGTTCTAGTATATTCGTTTCCAAAATTTGGTCTGTTATGGTATTGACTAGTTTCTTTTACTATCGTTTTTATCCTTTCTGAAATATTCGGGCAATAAACACACCGAGATATTTTACTTAAATTTAGATATTAAGTTTGTTCGTGTTTATTGATTTTTGCATAATTATAAATATAGTTACTGACAACAAAATTCCATTGGTTCAAAATATTCGCTCTATAACAATGTGAAATCATAAGTTAACATTTTTGTTGGTGAGTGTCTGAGTACGATTTAGTAGGATACCGATGATATAATTATAAGATAATGTAAATAGGTACACGTAAAACACTGTCGGAAGGCATTGAAATAATACAATAACAATTTATAATAAACAACTGTTTGAAGGAGTAGATAATGTAAGAAGCGGTAATACCACGCGTTCTTACGCCGGTGTTGTTATAGTTGTTGCACAACACATTCGATACCCAGACTTATTATCTAGCTAGCAAGAAAAATAAATGAGTTCGGTTCGCGTTTCTTTTGTGACGCGTTTGTGTTTTCATTGAATCTTCTACGGTGTGAATATAAAGGCAATTATCATGACATTCAATAATTAACACGTTCAATTAATGCTTTAATTACATGTTGGGTACAAGTTTAAGAATAAATATACTCGTGTACTGACTAGTTAGTTAGTAACTTTTTAAGCGGTAAAAAAGTAATTAGGATTAACGTTTAGTGCCATTCGAAGCGCTACATTATAGTGTAGGTATACATCATACATACACAGCCTAGCCATAAATACTGTCATTATTTTAATGGCGTTTAAACAGAATATCTCATCGTACAAAAGTAAAATGCATCTATTCCAAAAGTCAAGAAAGTAATATTTCAGACGAGATATAATTTATTCCAAGTGTTTGCCTCCTGCCTCCACACGTGATTATGAATGACCAGGCTATTCGTCTATTACGTCTCTAGCCATATTATTTGCTCCAATTTCAAAAATAACTCGTTTCAGAGACTCTAAATTTAGATAACGTTTCTTACAAGTCATAACTTCGAGAAAAATCCATAATCGCTAGTCGAGATAGTTCAGGTCAGGACTACCAGGCGGCAAACGGGAAACCTTAATAAACTCAGAAAGTTTTCCAGCCAAATTTTGATACTTTTGGCTTTACGAGTTAGCATACAATTCTGTCGAAATGAACATTATTGCTTCCCCATAAACAATGAGTTTTTCAAAGGCTTTATTATTAAAGTTTCCAACGCAGTTCTTTTGGCAGACTCTAGTCGATATTTTTAAGCTAATCTTGCAAAAACGTATAGGAGAAGCACTTTCACAAGAGACGTCCCACCAAACCACTACCGAGGTCGAATTGTAACCACGCCCTTATCATCTCTAGGGAACTTGAAACCATGTCGGTCAAATTTTTCCTCGATAGTAAGGATTTTCACACCCGAGAATAAGATTTTGTGGAACTCTCGTTAGCCGTAAGGACTTTGCAATTTATTCGCTCTTTCGATTCTTATGGCCTTTAAGACTGGTATTGAAAGAGGCTATTTTCCCCTTCAGCAGGCTTTTATATCATCTAAATCTTCCCTAAACATACTAGATATTGTTTTGGATGTTACCATGTTCATTTCGCCTGCAGAAGAATGGTTGCTTCCTCAGTGAATTTTGAGACATTTTTGCTCGGTTCCATATTGTGACTACCGCGCAGATTTCAGATACCTGGTACAGTATCAATCAACACTATCGCCGATGTTTCCAAAACGAGCAATGGTATGATGTACGTAATGTTCATAACCGACCGATATAGATGACGGAATTGCAAAATTTTGGAAATTATAAACGAGAACATAATTTGGGTTCCAAAGTTTCATCAAAATATGTGTATGTTATATCTCCTTATTCGCTTAGAATCGACCGTGTCAATTCCTATCTGCTTCCAATATCCTCTGTTATTGATGGCAGAGGATATCCCAAATTAAGTAAGAATGGTAAGGAGAAAGAAGTGCATCCTCTGCTATTAACGAACTTTTCCAAAATCAAGAAAAAGAAAAAGAAAAAGGAAAGGAGTAAGAAGTGATGATTTCTAGATATGTCGACGCTTCAGTTTTTTCTATTTTTTACTGCAGTGGTGAATACCCGGCTAATACACAACAATAATATGTTGAGAAATATAACAAACCCAAGCTTAATTAAAACTAAAATTATTCGATCAGTACCCAAGCACATGAGTATACAATAAGTCAAAAAATGAAAAACAATAACGACTCGCATTGAGATGCATAGACAGAGACAGAGCAACTCCAGTACAAGCACGAACGATTTCAATGCGTTCCAATACATTAGTTGAAGGTTGTTCGTAGAATCGGCTTCGAAGATTGAGTATCATGCGTCGGAGTACGAAACATTTAGCATGATTAGGAATGAAGTTTTTTTATTGTTTTTGGACATATTTGCATTCAACAATAACTTACTTAAAACAAATATGGTGAAGTGCCATTACGCCATTTTAGTAATGCTCTTTCTCAATTCTCTTAAAATACTGCTACGTTATTCCAAGTTCTTCCCTCGATCGAAATTTGTTTTCAGCAAGCAAAAGTTTGAGTTCGGTGAATAAGTGGCATAATAATGTGGAATAATATGGCATATAAAATGGGTAAGGCACAAACTGACATCTTAATTGATTTAATTTTCCGCAAACAACTTTACAGGTATGAGAGCTGACGTTGACATGTTGAAGTTTTTTATGGGCGATTCCATGTCATTTTTCAGAAACTGCTTTCTTCAATTTGTATAGTAGAACGGCATAATACAGTTTGAACTTTGCGAAATAGCCTTTGAAAATTATACCTTTCTAATCTCAAAAAATCCCATCTTACCCGCCCTTGGAAATGTCTTTCCTTGTCAAGGACTTCTACGACATGTTCGTTGTTGAGATTGCTGTATGTAATTAGAGACATAGTGATGAAATCAGAACCATGGCATCAATCGTAAGAAATCTTCGCAAAAATCAGCTTGGTTCTTGATAAAAAACTTCAAATTTCTGCTTTACATCGGCATTCTTGGTCACAACTCATGGTTTGCGTAAAATGTGTTCTGTCGATATATTCACAACGTTAGCTATCTTCTTGGTATAGAGATTGTTGAGGATACATTTAATATCCATTTGTAATATTTTAAGTTCAAATATTTTTCATTGTTAAATATTAGTAAATCTAGGATATAGAATTTAAACAGTTCCAATTTTGTAAATATTTAAATTACTGTATAAGGTAATTTTATTTACATATTAAAATTATGAAACTTTCTTTTTTCCTCTTATTTGCAAATTTATTTATTCCCTAGTTTATACATTAGACCGCTGTTTGTATTACCTAGAGTCATAGTGAACGAAATGTTTAATCTGGATATTCATTATTAAGATTACGTTTCCCAAATATGTATAATAAATTTAATTACTTTAACAAGGGACGATCCGGAACTACATACTTAGATTTATAACCCCAATACCTAATTAGTAATCATATTTGATTATTTATTAGTTAAAATTAGAACTTTAAGACTCTATCCTAAACCTTGGGTATTGATGTCGTAGGTATAATTTCCACGGATTACTAATACAGATAAATTCCCCGTTATGACGTCAAACAATACAATGTTCAACGAATACGCGTATTTAATTATGTAATAGTTTTTAGGAGTAGTGGTATATTCTTACTTAGTTGTAACATAGTCTGAACACAACAGCCTCATTCGTAAGATCACATCAAGACGCACAGTCTTATTTTAAACGTAAACATAATAATTATACTTTATATTAAATAGAAAACGCAATTTAGTTTCAAAAAATATAGCGTATTGTACACACGCTACATATATGTTTCGCCACACAGTAAACTGTAAAGTTACATTTCGTACCTATTTATATAAATACAAATATAAAGGTGAAAAACAAAAATTCTAATCTGAGAGGGGGTGAACCTATTGTAGTTTTAAGTTGAATAGGGGAGAGTGATGTACCTCTACCTGGGAATTTAAAATTATGCCTAAAATATGAGGCATATTTAACATATTTAACAAGTAGAAGCTTTAGAAATTAATAAATTTCATAATTTAGGAATAATTTTAAATGACCAGGTAGATGTAAATCACTCTCCTTTAGTGAACTTAAAACTACAATAGGTCTACCCCCTTATAGATTAGATTTTTTTTTCACCTTTATATTTGTATTTATATAAATAGGTACCAAATGTAAGTTTACAGTGTACATGCATCCACCTGATGAAGCCACAGTGTGGTGAAACATATATGTAGTGTATATACAATATATATACAATATATTTTTTGAAACTAAATTGTGTTTTCTATTTGAGATAATGAAGTATTTTAGCAAGAGATACCAGTCTTAACAGCAGTTTTATGATAGTTTAAGTCGTTGTAGATCCAGAAATAAATGTATATAGTGTAAATAAATATATTTAGATGCGAGCATATTTATTCATTTAACAAACAGTTACCGAAGATTTAAAAAGTAAAGTGTATACGGCCTTACAACATGTACACGGTGAAGCAACATCGCGGTCGTAATTCTAGTAACTTGGGTTGAAGCATCATCGACCGAAACCGTATTCATCGCAAGCAGTTTGGTCTTCGAGCCGTATCATTTTGGCCTTCGAGTAGCAACACATTTTACTCCAAGAGGCGACATCGCCATAATAAATTTGGTAATGTACGAACCGAATAGTCTAATCTGTCCTTAAAAACAATATCATTAATTTTATGCTATATTTAAATTGCGCAACCAAGCTACAAATTGTAGTTTTGGTAGGAGTATTATCGCCCAAAAACTTGTTTTCGATGTAGTATTAGATCGGACCGCAGATTGTGTTTATGCATTTTAGAATTCCCCATTTTCACACTATTCACACTACTATAACTTTAAAATTCTAAGTTCAAGGAATGTCATCATAAAAACAGACTCATTTCTTACCAAACCATTCTCTTAGATCATTATCTGATGTTCGTGTTTGAGATGCTTCTATAACAGGCCCTCAGAGCAATCTATTGTAAATGGTGTTGTATATAACACTTCCAAAAGTAATTTTATTTTTATTCCTTAAACTAAAAAGTTTCTTTGCTATTAATTAATTGAGAAGTTGTTCTTCCTTTCCCTTACAAATTTCGTTTTCTTAATATTTGTTCTTACTGGGGTTAATTAGTTTAAATTATCTCAACATAAACCTATCACGTTAAATAAGATACGTTCAAAGTTTACTACCTAGGACACTTCCTTAAAAGCTGTTACATTAAGAAATATAAATAAAAATTTATAGCCGTTTTATCCGACATTTTTACCGTACAATATGTCTTCCAATAAAATCATTTCATTTCGTCTACTGAGATGAATTCAGCACTAAAACCGATTATATAATATACCACTCTACCATCACGCGTCATCTAAACACATTTATCTACTCGTATTGTTGGCGTATAAATAACAAATTCATTAAGACCCAGGGACATTTATTTGTGAAATCTACGTTATATATGTAGTCCAAATTTCGTTGAGAACTAATGCAGGAACATCATTTTCAACGGGTATTTTTCTTGCACTCATGACGACACCGAAACGAAGAAGATCTTATCAACCATAAGAGCAGTATGTACTACTCTCTCGCACGGAGTTTTATAACCCATCTGATTTCAATAACAAATTCGGACCGTGTTGTTCTTTTAAGTCGCACTCGATCGATCTCGTAGATCTCGAAATCGTTCAAGTTTGAGCCATCTATTGCTTGGTCAACGTATGGGCGGTTTACACGCGGAGGACTTGTCTTCGATTTTATCTCGGATGGAAACTGTACAAACATAAACACACACTTATGTAGCAAGTACGCAGCGGTAATTCGGTTTTTTCTTTTGTATAATGTACGACATAAATTTTTATTAAATTAATATTTCTGACATCTGCAGTTGTTCTATGTCTTGTAAATGGTTTAGAATAGAAGAGCAAGTAACTGTTTGTAGTAGTAACATTTCTATTTTTTGCGATTTTAGATATGTAAGCAGAACCGGACTGTGTAAATATTTCTGGAAATAATGAATTGGTCAAAACGCGAAATTTAATACATGATTCGATTCTCTTCTTCGTTTCGATGACTGGTTGATGTAGCAATCATTATTTTATTTTTTATAAGTGACAATTCTTCAGTATCTCCTATTTAACTGAATTCTTTTGTTGTAGTTTTTCTTTGTATACAGGCTGATTCATTTTCGCCCCTCACCATGGGGATCTCTCTTATTATTGGAGATAGAGTATAGGTTTAAATTTGGCAAAGTTGTTAAATTTTGTGTTTGTTATAAATCCGTAAAGAAAATAGACCTGTGACAAATGACCTTCGTTATTTAAAAAAAAAAACGCGAAAACCCCATTTTCTTCTTTTACCTGTAGCACCGACATTTGGTCTTGTAGAGAAAAAATAAAAACACATCCTTGTGGCCATTTCTAAACCTCTATCCAGTGGTGTACTCTTAAATATTTATACGACGTTTCGTTTCTTTCTGACCATCATCAACTATCTAATTTCTTAAAGGCGTCATATTGGATTTAGACATCTTCTGAAAGAGTTTTTTTTCTGATTTCAACCATGTACCACATGCTGACTATAGTTTTTGACATTAGGTTTTATTTGAAAGAATAAATTATAAGATTAAATATGGTAGCCTTTGGAATTTCAATCTGTCAAACATTTCATTTATTGTTCATTAATAATACAAAATGTCATACACTAACGAAGAGAAACGAGATATGATAAGTATTTTTTATTCTTCGAAACGAAATTCAACAGTAGCGAGTACAAGATAACAAAAACATTAATAAAAATATATAGAAAAGTAAACAATAAACAATTACAGTAAATGTTCAATTATCTGGACATCTTCGGTAATACACAATTGGGCACGCCTTCTGGCATTTTGTACTGCCCTTAGTATAGTTCTTCTAGGAACTGCATCGAAGGCATTCTGAAGTCTGTCTCGTAATTCTTCAATGTTTTGTGGCGCATCTACTTTATAAATATTATTTTTAACATATCCCCATAAAAAAATCTAGCGGACTTAAATCAGGTGATCTCGCAGGCCATTCAACAACTCCCCTATTTCCAATCCAAGGGTTTGCAAACTTGATTTAAGAAATTTCTAACAACAGCTGCATTGTGTGCTGGTGCGCCATCTTGTTGCCACCATAAATATTGTAATTGATTTAATGGGATATTGTCGTCAAGATAGTCAAATACGTATGTACGTAAAATGTTTAAATATCTTTCTCCATTTAAATGTTCTTCATACATAACTGGTCCTAAGAGACGATTTGCCAAAATACCCATCCAAACGTTTATTCCAAAACGATGTTGTGGTCTTCTAGCCCTGTTTTGTCGGGGATTTTGTACTGCCCAATAGTGCTCCGCATTTCTGTTGAACATTCCAGAATTTGTAAATTTTGTTTCATCTGACCAGATGATTTTGCTTAAAAAATTTTCGTCATTTTCTATCCTTCCCACTAACCAATTACAATATTCTAGCCTTCTCAAATTATCTCCAGGCAGTAAAGAGAGACTAACATGGATCATGTATGGTTTAAACCTACTTTTATGTAAAGTTCTCCAAACTCTGGACTGGCACAAATTTAATTCTGACGCTACTTCGCGTGTAGAAATTGATGGATTATTATTTATCTATAAAAATACAAGATTAACATAAAATTTGAAAACACCCTTTTAATTTACCATTTGTAAAATATCTTGTCGATTTTCATTTAAATTCCTGTTGTCTTGATCATTACGCCGCTTAGTAAACGATCCATTCTCGACCAAATTTCTGTCGAGATCTAGAAAAATGGTACGATGAGGCTGTTGTCGTTCTGGATATAATTGTAGATATCTTGTACTTATCATATCTCGTTTCTCTTCGTTAGTGTATGACATTTTTGTATTATTAATGAACAATAAATGAAATGTTTGACAGATTGAAATTCCATGGCTACCTTATTTAATCTTATAATTTATTCTTTCAAATAAAACCTAATGTCAAAAACTTTAGTCAGCATGTGGTACATGGTTGAAATCAGAAAAAAAAACTCTTTCTGAAGATGTCTAAACACAATATGGCGCTTATAAGAAATTAGATAGTTGATGATGGCCAGAAAGAAACGAAACGTCGTATAAAAATTTAGAGTAAACCACTGGATAGAGGTTTAGAAATGGCCACAAGGATGTGTTTTTATATTTTCTCTACAAGACCAAATGTCGGTGCTACAGGTAAAAGAAGAAATTGGGGTTTTCGCGTTTTTTTTTTAATAAAGAAGGTCATTTGTCACAGGTCTATTTTCTTTACGGATTTATAACAAACACAAAATTTAACAACTTTGTCAAATTTAAACCTATACTCTATCTCCAATAATAAGCGAGATCTCCATGGTGAGGGCCGAAAACGAATCAGCCTGTATATTGCAGCTTCACTCGTGCGCCGATGAATGAATTTCAGCAACAACTTGAAGCTGCTGCTTAAATGATCTAAAAAAACATCTCTCTAAATATTGGCACAAATACATATTACACAAATACAAATACATATAAATAAGTTACATATTATAAAATTGCCAACCCACGTCAGTTTTCTTATACTAGAGACAAAATATTGATTTCTTATAGATTTGAATTAATAAATTCTCCCAGTTGTGCTCTCTCAAGTCTTTGGGTTTATTGATATTGTGATATGAGCCACGCGATGATCGTAATGGATGATGTCACCCTACGCGTACGGCCGAGAACTTTCCCAAATAGAAAATTCGAGAAAACTGATGTACAATACAAAAGTATTTTTAATAATATAAAATATTATTAAAAATCAGGTGTGAAGAACACAATACAAGTTCATTGTTAATATTTTTGTGAACGTATCCTTCTCCAGAGACGCAGATACGTATTTCATCTTTCTGCAGATTCGTCAATACGCCTCTGCTGGAGAAGAATACATTCACAAAAGAGAAGAACATAGCTATTTCACAGAAATTATTAAGACCGAGCGTAGAAGTACATTCAGTGTACTCATATACTGACGAATCTGTAGAAAGATGAAATACGTATCTGCGTCTCCGGAGAAGAATACGTTCCCAAAAATATTAATAATGACTTGTATTGTATTCTTCACACCAGATTTCCAATAATATTTTATATTATTAAAAATATTTTTGTATTGTGCAAAAATGGTGAGGTTTTTGCCCTCTGACTTTTATTTTAAATTATTCTGTTACAAACTGATGTATTATAAATGTCGCTCGATAAAGAGCAAGAGGACATTCAAGGAGTGACCGTCGCACATACTTATAAATGTGAAATAAATATTGTTATTAGTTATTAAGTGTTTTTAGTGTACTTTTATTATTAATATAGTGTTTTTAATTGCCGTTAGTTTTAATTAAACGTACCCAAATAGACAAGTTCTTCACGACAAGAAGTTATCGAGACATTATTAAACCTTCGACTCAAAGTGTCTGTTTTTCGTTGGTGCGCAGAGCAAATTGATGTATCGTGTTGTGTGGTATTCATTGTGCAACTACCAATAGATCATTTCGGAAAGTGGGCACAAGTGCCCTCTTAAATGCCCAGCTTCAAATGTGATGCGTTTTGTCTTGCGCGTGGCATGTAATCATTATAATTATTTACTATTAAATAACAACACTGTTAGATTTTTACTGTTTAACGTATATAACACTTGACAATTGCGTCGGGCGATGAACCCACTACAGTGGCTCCATCACCCAGTGGAACCTAGTTATCACAAGATTTTTTAAGTTTTTGTTTAGATTCTATAGAATCTCTCAAAAATCATGTTTCTGTTTCAAAAAAGTGTGTTATTCGACGGTTCTTTAAGTGGAAGTCGAGTTCCTACAGAACAACAAGTCTATCTCCACACTGTATGTAAGTTTTATTATGTGCCCATCAATGAATAATTTGCAAAATTCAATTGCACAGATATGATATCACTCGTGGAAATTGAACTTCCTACTCGTTTGCTCAGATATCTTGCATCAATTAACACTCACAGATATGTGTTTACTGTAATTTGTTCAAATTCATAATCCATATATGTTTTGTTTATGTTTATAGACTTTAAATGCAATTGTGCTTTATTTTATTCACGTAAATCTTTCTCTTGTTCTTCGTAATGGTCTTACTTGAAAAGAATTTCAATACAATTATAAATTAAACTAATTATATAAAGAAAATATTTAATACTATATTCAAAATTATAAACAAAAACTGCTTTAACTTGTAAATGCAAATATGTAAATATGTAAATTATTGATAACTTTCTTAATATAAATCTAAGTTTATTCGAACCGTTAAAATCTAAATGATTGCTAAATGTTGAACGTAAAATGTAGAATGAATGTCGAATAAATGTCCTCTTCCGATGCCGTTTTTTATACTGGGAACTTGTTATTTCTCGGAAAACATTCATTTTCTTCCCCCATCTTCTGTATTTAATTCCGAATTTTCCTAATTTTTGTATGTTATCTCTATTTCAACGCTCGTATAAATCCACCTACTATATGCAAATTTGTTCTTTCTTTTGTTGTTTGAAGTTACTTTGTCTATATAATTTCTTATATTGTGATAATTTATAGTTTTTACATTTTTATGTCGGGATTAAATTATTTTACTCTTTTCAATTTCTACGAATTTTATGCCTTGACGTAGTTCTGCATGTCTCAACTTGCAAAGATTTCACCGTCTTTTGTTAGAGATTCTCCAGTAAATTTGTTTCTTTGGTTTCTTCCTTTCATCTATGGATATTTGCCGGGCCATCTCTAACCCGACTATTTCCATACATGTGATCAGCGTGGGCATGCGCATTGTGATGCATTTTAACTTTTGCTTTGACTTTTTGGTTTGTTTTGAACAGTTACAGTTTTGAACGTAAAAAATTTACAATTGCTATTCTAAATATTTCTAAATCTGGTTCGTCTTTGTTATAGACATTTTTGTTTTTCAGGTTACACTGTTTCTGCTGTTAATACCAGGCGTTTTTAAATGGATTTACTATTATTTTAAAAGAATTTGACAATATAAAATTCCTATAATAAACAATGAATATATTTCATAAAATATTAACAAGTCTAAGACGAATAACAGAGTTAAAGTATAAAAAATGATTTATTTAACATCCTTATATAAAATTTTGGTACGTAAGCATGTGTTTTGTATCTAATTAGATTATAATTATTGTCGAAATTTGTTATAACGTATAATCTATTTACATCATGTGTTTAATGCAAAATTATAATGTTATATACGAGGTGCATTCAAAAATGCTAACTGTATTAATTTTGTTTTGATTTGTTTATGCTACATTTATTTAATTTCTATCAAAAGGAGATTTCACAGGAATATATTAAATTTTTTTAAGGAAAAATGAAAGATTTTATTATTATTTCAAAAACACTTAGTTCCGTGCTCCCCCTTGTATAATGAAAGTTATTGTGTTACGTATTTACATAGTTTTCATACGTTCGCATTAGCCAATATGTTTTTTTGAATTAATATGATTTAAATATAATGTAGACAGCTCTTTTCATGTTTTACATTCCAATAAATGTTTTATTGGTTGAAACAGAAATGGTTTTTCAATATCTGTCACACTGAAATCAATAAGTGCCGCGTAGAATGCTCTCATTGTAAGACAATAATTATTAAATGCGTTATTTGAAAGTAAAAAGTCCTCAGTTTGTGTCTCTTATTACTTAAGGACTTTTATTCAATTCAGAAAGATTATCACCCAAACGACTCCATTTTAAATCACATCGTACCGTTAATTAATCTGAATATCCTACTACAAATACATACATACTACATTTGAAATTCATAAAGCGATGACGTGTCATGGTGATTTAATATAGAAATCTCCACTCGTTTACGTATTAACTTGTGCGATGACGTCCTTGTCCCATAAATACACGACCCACGTAACAAAAATAAAAGCACACAAGTACAACACGCCCTAGCCCTCTCTCGATAGGCCGGATATTCATGGACACCTGTGCCCGATTAGATTACCGTGCGTATAGATTAACTTGGTCCGATTTCTGTTCATATCTTGCATCGTATATCGTCCGTTTTTTTACCATTATCACTATACCGTTGTCCGACACAGCATTCCGTCTTAAATGGGTGCAGTCCGAATAAAATTGATATAAACGTATCATGTATGGTTCGAAATAAATTTAATATTTCCTTAATATCGCATAGTGTGTAATAGTTATTGATGAGAATGCTAAGGTGTATACTTTCTCTTGAAAGCTCGATTTTATACTCGTTATTATCCTTGCAATTGAAGTACATACGCTGAAGACCTGTAAGAAATAGCATCTCTAATCATTTGTTAAAAATATTGCGTATCCCATTGAAAATTATTTGACGTTGCAGATATATGTTCCTCATGTTTTTTATTCCATTCTAGATGAATAGTTTGCGATGGTTAACGGCTAAATAAAAAATGTAATGTTTATCTTCAATAAAAAGCAACAAAACATTTGGTTTTGATCAGTAAACATTTCAAAAAATTCAAAGCAATTTATAATATTACTAGCAAAAACTCGTCATGCGTTGCTATGCCACTCCAATAAAGACATCTTTTTGTCTGATTCTGTAAATAGTATTTGAAAGCACATTTTATTCAATCGACACAAATAGTATTTTAAGAGTTTTTTAAGAATTTTTTGAGCAGCTGTTCACCAATTAATGGTATGGTAATATTTAGAGATTCAAAGATGTTCTCATATCTTTAATTCCCCACGCCCCACACGTCAAATGCCATATGCTAAATCTCGATATTCAAGTTCTGCAATGTTGGATTTCTCCTTCGTCCGTTGTATTTTGGGTTTCAATTTTTGTTATTGAAGTGCTTTGATATTCACTTCAGTTATTCCGTCTTGAACACAAATTAATAATTTTTCAACTTCAAGGCGCACACTTAAAACGATTGGCCTTGAACCTTGTTTGTGGTCATTGAAAAAGTAATGAAATGTAAAAAAGTTTCAAATTAGCATACGGTTCATCAGTATACGGTTTTCGTCTTGATTGAGCAGCGCGTAAACGATTTGGTTTTCGATTGAACTATTCTTTCAGACTAACGGGATTGATCAGTGCATGCACGACCAGTTTCCTGTCTTGCTTCTCGTCCGTTTCAGACGAACGGGTTTGAGCAGTGCGAAAACGATCTGTTCTGTTTCTAATTGCTCCTTACTCGCCTGTTTCCAATGCTCGTAATTCCCTTATCTTTTTTGATTTGGTGCAGATCGACCAATTGCTTGTCGTTTCGAAGGCTAAGTTGATTCAAGAGCGAAAGTCAGTTAATTATACCAGTGCAATTCAGTTTATGTGTCTAGTGGAAGTCAGTTAATGAAACCTGTAAGAATATTGATATTTAGGCCTTTTTTTCATAACTGTTTGGTACATGCTTCGGCAGTTTACCCTACCGAACTGGCATCTAGAGAAGCTCTTCGAAATTTTCACCGCGGGCTGGTAGCCAGTCAGTCCTTTCGATAAATATAAAACAATTCAGCAGCTCGTTCCGTCTCTTCGTGATAACGTCAAAGCACATTTATCAAATTGACAACTCGTTGCGATTGACCTCGATTCAAGGAATAACATTTTTTGCTGTGCGACTTTTTTTTTGATGCTTGCTATCTTAGATTAGTTATAGTTTTACAGAAATGATCGCCGACACGAAAACAACAATTTATCAAGGTTTCATCTCAATCGGATGAACAATATAGGAGCTCACAGACACATATTCATTTTCATATAATATATCCTAGCTGCATAGAAGTAAGCCACTCGAGCTTACTTTTACGAATGCGCGACAGCATTTCTACGCTCGTAAACTTCAATGTGAGAAGTACTGTCTCGTGGCGCCATCTACATTTAAATAATAGTACTGCTACTATTTATATTATATTAGTAGGACCCAAACTTTCTTTTTGTTGGTAAATTCGAAGATTTCAATAGCTTTAAATTTTGCTCAGACAACGTGGATCATTTTGCAAAAAAAAACGCGAGTAAATCGTTCCAGTAGTTTTTTTGTCTATAATGGACACATTATAAACATTGGCTTTTGTATAAATAAATAGATAGATTAGAGAAATAGCACTCCTTTGTGAATAAATTTCCTTACTTTGCTTAGCCCTGGCAGAGATCCAGCTGTTAGTGTAGGCTCTATAGTGGAGTTATTTCGGAAACTTTTATCTATGCTATTAATATATTTTCCGTCGCCTACTGTACGTCCTTTTTAATTTTTCGCTTCGCTTTTGCGGTTTAAAATTATCTATTTTCTACCTAGAAGAGAAAAATTATGATACGATAATAAATTTTCTTAGTCGGCTTCTCTATCAGAGTGCATTAAACAAAAATAAGGAATTTTAAAAAGTCTTCTCATCCAAGGGTATTTAGAATATCAAATTAAGCTGACGTACTCCAACAGTATTAAGATAAATGAGTAGTGTAGTCTAACTAGTTACTTAAAATTAAACCTCCACCACAATTTTGTTTCAATCGTGAATACGTACTTCCAAAACTAAGCTGTTACCAATCTGCAGAGAAGAAATCCTGAATTGGAAGTACATTGTGGTAAGAGTTTATTTAATTGATTTTTACGAAATAAGTCACAGCCTTCGATTTAATTAGAGTCTTAATGCGGTTTAAATAATTGGATTACTTTGAGATATGTATTATAAAATCACATAATTGGTTGCTGAAAGAGAATGATAAGCGCTGCAAAAATTCGTGCTGCTGGACACGTGCAGCATTATCAGAAGGGTCGTTGGTAACGACTGAAGTATTTTTTCCAATATAAACAACAAGAGATCCATCTTGTCTTTTAGAAGACTGATGAACTACTCAGAATCTAGAAATAAGAGGTACCTATGTAATTATGAAATAATAATAATAACTGCAGGATCTACAACGTTCGCAGGAACAGAATATACCAGTAGACATAATAATGCAGGTAAAATACTACACTAAGCAATAGCACAAAATACAACCACATTAATGACACATCTACACCATATTATAAATACGAAGATAGTCTTTTATATTTTGCATATAGAGCTATAAAACAGTAGATAGCTTTTAAAGACCTAAAGACGAAGATTTTGCTACGAGCACAAAGTGTAGAGCTTAAAATATAACAAAAAAAACAGAAAACGCTCCCCGGAGCAGACTCGGTCTCGGTCAACTAAAACTGCCCCTGCCCGTTCTCGCCAACGTCCAACGGCCCACCCGGCTTCTGAGGCTGCCTCAGCTCAGGGGGTGGGGAGACCCAGAGGTAAGTAAAGAACTACAAAAAAGGTGGATAAGGGCGCACCGAATTTCTGCCACTGGACGTCGCAAACTCGGAAACTTGGTGAAAATCTATTATAAAATAAAAAAGGCAGGTCGCGTGGGGCAGAAGGCCGGCTCTGTGACCGAGACTCGTTCCACTCTCGAGGATCGAGAGACGAGCGAAAAAAAAGAAAATGCGTTGTTCCAACCAAACAATAATTATTTATTGACACCCCGTATACATATTAGGAAAAAAAACTGTACAGTTCACAAAATGGCGAACTTATGATCAAGTTCTCAATTTACTCGACCAAATAATATATATATTTAGAGAAAAAAAAATTAAATAGATAAGTAGGAATATAAATAGGCGGCTGAGGGCCAGTCACAAGTAAAGAAAAGATTAATTAGAACAAAGAGATGTACTTCCAATAAATCGACTAATAAAGTTATTACAGTGCGGCTGAGGGCCTAGTACGCCCTAAAAAAAAACAATACGTATTCTTTCTTTCTTGTAGGTTCACAATGTATTACAGGTTCAACAATTCGTTGAAATAAATCGAGCTTAAGCTAATATGAAATTGCCTATAATGAAATTATACTAATCAATTAGCAAAAATATGAAATGCATACGATTAAAGTGTTCAAATAAGTTAACAAAAATAATCTGTAGGCATATAATGAAAGTATACAAAATTAATTAGCAAAAATATGTAATGCCTATATTTACAGTATTCAAGTCAATTAGCAACAATAATCTGTAGGGATATAATCAAAGTATTCAAAATTATTTAACAAAAATATGTAATGTATGCAATTAAAGTGTTCCAAATAAATTAGCCAAAATTAAATCTGTAAGGAATATAATTAAAGTATTCCAAATAATATTTATGTATTAACGCAAAATTTATATATTAAAACGGTTACTAAAGTTCGTGAAGCGAATTCAAAAAAGTGTAAAAGAAATGTCCCACAAAAAAACGAAGGTCAGGCAACACAGGATATTTCGTTTAGAAAACACCTGGAACTATTTAACAGCGATCTACTAATTAATAATGACAATAATTTATATATGAAGAGAAATGGAAATTTACGAATAACAATTGAAAAATAAAATTAGCGTAACGAGAGCTTATCTGATGGGTCAAACTGCGATCGGCGCTCCTTCTCCCTCCAGCAAAAGAAAAACGTCACTTGCGGGAACAATCAGGTGATGTTACGTGATTTCTAACCCGGGTACACCATCTAAATAAAGGAAGAACAACGAAAGTAAGCAAAAAGAAAGTTACAACAGAGAAAGCCCTATACATATCGAAGTAATGCTTTTGATAGTGGTTTAAATTAAAACGATGCTATTTACGTGTTACAAATTCTTCTCCCCTTACTGCAAATCCTCCAAAGGAGATATCGCATATAGCGAATAATATGGATGTGAAGATCGATTAGATTCCATCACGGGGCCGTAATTACAATGATTACAATACGGCTACATCGATCAACATCCGTAATGAGAGAGAACGATAACCACGTTCGAAAAGGTCGACGACTAACGACAGTGTCTAGAGAGCAAGTCTCGTACTTTTCTTTTGAAAAAACGCGAGCACTAAAGTTCGACAAAAAAGGAAAAAAAACTGGAAAGGAATTAAATATACTATTGAATACTAGATAATAGTGAATACTATTGAAATAACGAATAACGATACCTATACAGGTAGGTTCGTTGGAATGGGAGCGAAATATATTGAAGATATCCTTAATTAAATTACAAAATAACGTAATAAAACGTTGAGCGTTACGGACACGTAACAATTTATGCACTTTTGCATGCGCTCGAACCAATTCTGGAAGCAATTATTCCACTCGTTTGTTGGTACAGTCAAAATGGAATTTTTGAAGGCATCGACTGTTCCTTCTGACGACCGGAACCTTTGATCACGCAGTCCGTTCTTGTTTTCCGAAAAGGTAAAACTGTACGGAGTATGGTCTAACAATTCGATGGTCTGTTGCGTTAAAATTTCAATTGTCTCGCGAGCTGTGTGCGAACTTGCTTTGTCTTTCTGGAGGATGATTCGTCGTTCGAAGCTCACCGTTGAGTTCAGCAAACAAATGCTTGTATATCAATCGGCAGTAATAGTTCTTTTCTTAGCCTTGGAACACCCAAACAGACGACTGGCGTTTATTTTCCGCCTCGTATGAGTAAATCCAAGATTCATTACCGCTCACGATATTGTACACGTTTTTGGAGTTTCTTGCATTGTAGCGCTATAGAGTTTTTTTAGACTAATTGACAATAGCTGTTTTCTGTTCTTCGGACACCAGATGCGGCATTCAACAGGAAACTATTTTTTTTGCAAGTCTTTGGACTCCCCAATTATGCCTGAATTTCGCGATATGTCACATGTCTATCTTCGTTAATGAACTTGCGCACAGCATCGGCGTTTTCCTGAGTGACTGCCGGTTTTGGTGCACATACTCTTGGATAGTCGCTATTACTCTTAGCGTAACTTTCACGCTTTAATTTTCCATACAAACTAGAAATTGTTGATTGATGTGGTGCTTCATTACCGAAAACAGAAAGCAACTCGGCGAGGCTTCTTGTTGAGATAATTGTCTTCGAGAATTATAAAAAATTATTGCGCGAAAATTTTGACGGTTTAATTCCATTTTTCGACTAACTTTCAACTTTGACAATTCATTGTAGCTAGAACACTACACGTATCGCACTGATAGTTTTGATTTAGGCTAATTCAAGATAGAGGCTAATTTCTAGTACTGACATTTGATTAGTGGCACCCTCTATGTCCCAGTATGTAAAACATAAAAGACATGTATTCACTGAAACAATTCTTGAAAACCAGAGTCACAAACTTGAGATATTACGATACATACAGACTTTCAAATTTCAGCGAATTCTGCATACGAACTTACAGAGGATGTATAGGTATACTAGGAAAAAAGAGAACATCCTAGCTGCAAAGGTATCGGAGATAAATTGAATAATTAAATAAAATTGAGACCAATAATGAAAAACAAGTAAATTTAAAATACACCCTGTATGAACATCGTTATAAAACATGTCTCATAGTAAATTTCATTTAAAGTTTCTTCTGTAATAAGCTTTTCTGTAATAAGCTTTCATATGCAATGATACAGATCATGTTAAGAAAATGTCTGTGTATATATAGTAAATTTATATTGTATGTAAAATGTTATGTAAATTATTATGTTTCTTTACGTTATAGTTTATAATTGTTAATAGCTTAGAATTTAAATCATGCTATATATATCAATTTATAAAAGAATATTTTTAAGTTATAGTAAGCTTCATAATCAATATTAATTTCTTAAATACATAAATATTGTTTTTGTAACAATTGCAATGTACGTAAAGTTTCAAACAAGATAACGTGAATTGTGAAGAAAACACGGCGTCGGACGGTACAAAAAGGACCACTTGAAAATAAGAACGCATTTAAAATATGAAACATTATTAAAAAGAAATATTAAAGAAAACGTAAATCAGTATAAGAGCGAAAGTTTTTAAATATAGAATATTATTTGGAAGATTATTTTAACTTAAATGTATTATGTAAAAAGAATTCACGTCACGGGGTATATATAAAGAAAATTTCTCAAGGAGAAAGACACTGATCGAAATAACGTTTTCAAGCGGTGGTCAAAATAAAATTTTGCTTTGTATATTGTATTGAATTTAATTCATCTTCAGAATTTTTATGTTTTTAATTTAAAGAAAATTATTATTTTAGTTTGTTTAATATAATAATAATTACGACAGGTAAATTATGTAACAAAGACACTCAAGACTTTGAAGTACTAAAATTAAGTTTATGAGTTTATTTGTTTTATGTGGACATTTTATTTGATCGTACGTAATTTAAATTTCTTTATTAAAACAGATAAAAAAATAGAATACAACTGTCTTTAACTTGTAAGTAGGGAAAACAATCTCACGAACATTTAAAGATATCTGGGTTTAGAACTCGAAATTTTAAACTCTTGTTAAATATATGAAATACTAATTAAAATATATCGTGTGTTATTGACGATTTTATGTAGCAGAGTAAAGTCTCGCCACGTAGATATGAAATAACACACTTTTCCTTTGTAATATTATCAACTTTTAATACAATTAAATCCACAAACTTTACAATTTATTTATTTTTAAATAAAAACACTGTTTCATGCTTTAGCACCTTGTACGGTATCAAAACTCACTGGTCTAAAGTAACACACAGCTGTGTTTTGAAATATTAATATTGGAATTTAAATCTTCAAAGTTTTATTTATATATCTATTTCATTATGAAACAAACATGTAAAAAATTTACAAATCTGTAACTGTATACTTGGACAAAACCTCGTATTTCCAGCATTTACTTCTGCTTAAGACATATTGCAGTGGAATGTGCTTTTGATTGCTTATTAATTTTTTTGTTCACACTACAACTTAATCTTCCGGCTGTTCAGTCTCGTAGATTTCCTTGAGCTCACTTCTCTCGGGTCGATCCTTACGGATGCAGGTTATATCATAAAATAAAACACGAGGTGTCAGATAAATTATACAAACATTTTCCCCCTTACATTTATATTAAAAAAAAAATAAAAAAAAAAATCAACTTTACAAAGTGTAACGTTGAACTGTTAAAGACACAGCAAATCGAGGATAAAAAAGGCTTGGATATCATATGAAGATACAAACCATTAAAAAACCTCACTATGACAACTCACGAGCAAAGATAACAAAATTATTAATATCCAAAAATTTATCAGATGTCAACAATAATATTAACCCAACAATTTAAACGTCAAAGTAAAGAATTGTTTACTCTGCGCGCGAAAACAAAATCTGACTGTCATGAATGCATTCACAAACTCGTCCCCACCTTCCTACGTATTGAAATATTTAAAGTGAATAAAAACACCCAAACTCCACAAAAACCATCTAACAAATTTTCTAGATATTATTCTGAATACATAAAAAAATTTCACAAAAATTTACAAGTTAATTATAGCGCTTTCTTCAATATATATTAATAATTAAATATAAAATAAATAATTAAATATATAAATATATTAATAATTAAAATAACAAGTTAATTATAGCGCTTTCTTCAATATATATTAATAATAATTATAAAGATTCCTACATTAATTAATGCATCACAATTAAACACGAGAGATTCCCTTTCTTTAGATAGGTGTATAAATTAAATCAAATTACAAATATAAAAGATTTGTAAATTCAAGATAAATTACTTTTAAATCACCTACGACGCACCAAAAACTATAAACGAATTATCCAAGATTTTAAATATATCAGACAAAATTAAGTCGTGTCTAATATTCACTCATACCGACCTATCTTAAAGGACATTCAAATAATCTCTCAAATGAAGTTCCAGGAACCGCAAGGGCATCCCCACCTAATATATAAAATCAAGATAGAAAAAATATATACACCTTAGTACAATATGATATCCGGAGTGGCGGCGGCTTTAACATCTGACTAACCTAAATATACAGGAATGGATTAAAAATTCAAACATAATAAAATTCATCACTTAAAATTAAGTATATTTATATCGATCCCCGTCTGAAATAAAATAGACACCAAAATAAAATACATGAATTTATATATATTCTTCACAAAAAGTTCAATATAGTTCTGTTATTTTTTTCTTTCTTCTCCATGGAAAAATCCATGGCACAATCCCCAAATTTATCCGAGAACAAAGTCAGAACATTCCTAATCTTTTTTCATGGATAAATTTCTGCACTATCACTTGAGACAGTGTCGCACTCTGTCTTACTTCCCCGCACTAACCTGTTGCATCGTTGTATATCAGGGTCATCGTCCTGATGGTGCAGTATTGTGACGAACGGTTTCAGCATCTCAATATACATTCGGTATAAAATTTTTATAAATATCAATGTCTTATTTGGCTTAAGACATGTTATCTGTTATGTCATTTTGCTTGACATAATTTATTTATGTCATCTTTAACTAGACATAATTTATTAATGTCATGTTGCTTGACATTCTCGAATGGGCTTCGTTACATACATCATAGCCGAAGGAACACGCCGAAGTAACAGTCATCATCGTAGAATAATCGAGCTCTCTCTCGTTCTCCTGGACATGGCCATCTCCAATGAATTTTCATAGATAAAAGAAAACATAGCATTACCATCTCATATACCAATTCATTATAACAATCAAACTGCTCAAACCTGACCTATATTCCAATGATCTTTTCCCGAAGGTGAACTTAGCATAGCCGCAGCTACGAAATCAGAAAAGCTAGAATGTTTCCAATTTTTTTCGTAGTAGTTATATCCTTTGTTAGTCTACTCGCAAAAATTTCAAGTCACTAGATGTACCAGAACCGAAGGTACTATTCTTCGCACGCTTCCCTCCATATCGAGAAAGTCACCGCCGCCCTCGATCCGCCGCCGAGGACTGTTGGAAAATTCTGATGCCAAATTGGGATTCTACGGTGTCGATTTACCCAAACCATGATTTTTTTGTGATGATCGGGCTAGTTTTAATAAGTTAACTTTGACATCCTACATATTAAGAAAAAGGGTTCAAATAGAAAGTGGCATAAGAAAAGTCTCATTATTTAAGACCAACGAATATAAGGTTAACGGATTGACATACTTTTTCGTAACACCCTTTATAATATTTTGTTTGTTCATCTTCGCTTAAACCTTACAAAATATTGAATCGATTCTGCCTTTACTTGATGTAAATCCATATCAAATGATAAAAAACACAAACACTGTTGTATTAGATTTACACTTTATTTAATAATAACTATATGACAGCTGTTTCACCGTACAACGGTATCTTCAGATATAACAGAGCGGTACTGTAAACATTTTACTTAAACGTACAGCAGACCGATTTTCATGTGGCCGGTGAGAGAATTTGTACGTACGTCAAGTAAGGGTCAGTGTTAGATAGAGACAGTATTCGGAAAAATGAAATGCAAACTCTTTGTGCGAGTCGTGCATTGGGACGTAGTAAGGGATAAATTCAGAAAATCACATTGTTGAACATGTTTATAATGGTTTGTATTTCACTAAATTAAGGCAAATAGAAGTAAAATAAAACGCTAACCTGTTGCATCGTTGTATATCAGGGTCATCGTCCTGATGGTGCAGTATTGTGACGAACGGTTTCAGCATCTCAATATACATTCGGTATAAAATTTTTATAAATATCAATGTCTTATTTGGCTTAAGACATGTTATCTGTTATGTCATTTTGCTTGACATAATTTATTTATGTCATCTTTAACTAGACATAATTTATTAATGTCATGTTGCTTGACATTCTCGAATGGGCTTCGTTACATACATCATAGCCGAAGGATAGTTTCATGCATAGTTTCATGTAACATGTTTAATTAAAATGTCTTACCTTACCTACTAGCTAATAGCGTACTAACATCACATTAAGGGGATGACTGAATAAGATTGTTAGCTACACTTAACGGTAGAAAGGCTTAGGATTAAGTAAAACTAATTTGGATAATTAACTGAATTATTGGCAAATAATGTTTATGCTAATCTCTTTCTCATTATAATCACATTGTAAACTTTGTATATGTACAAAAGAACAGTATATTCTTCGACGAGCGTAGGCGAGTGTTGTAATAACATTATTTAACAGTCGTGGAGAAAAGAATATTATTAATACTAATATTATTGGAAATAACAATGAAAATAATAATTACAATAAGAAATAAAACATAAATACTCAAAAATAATTATAGGAGAAAACAATAATGAACAATAAACAAGTTTCAAAAAAATTACGGTAAATTATACATATAATTATATAAAAAGTTATGCAGAATCACTATCACTGACTTCGCTCTCCGATTCAGAGTCTTCACCCAAATTAATAATGAACTGGTCTGTAACTTCGTCTATGAGAGGTTCCGCTTCCAAAAACTTTTGCTCCCACTTTATCGCGTGGTCACAACATTTATTCCATTCAGCAGCACTAAATTCATCAAAAAAGTTATCATATAACTGTTGAACATATCTAATAGTGAATGATACATTTTTTTGTGCCACATATTGTTCAAGAGATGCCCATACTAACTCAATCGGATTTAAATCTGGGTGGTATGGCGGTAATCGCAAAACACTATGGCCACGTTGTGTTAACATTTCATCTATCTCGAACGTTTTAAATGTTGGCTTATGTACTTTAATAATATTATATAAATCGGGCTTGAGCATGTTATTGTCGAAGTAAATATTTTTAGACCTTAACCAGTCTATTATAACTGATTTTCTGCTATTAGAATTCGGTGGTTTATCTTTTTGGACATTATGATAAGGAGCATTGTCAATTACTAGCACAGACTTTGGAGGCAGGTTTGGAATTAATTTTTCTAACAACCATTTTTTTGTAATTTTCATAATTCATCTCGTGATGATAATCTCCCGTTGTGGTATTAGACTTAAAAATTAATTTAGCATTCGGAATTAATCCCGTCTCGCAGCCAGCATGAACAATAATTAGTCTTAGACTTTTTGATATAGGCCTTGCTAATCCTTCATTGGAATTGTCACTCCAACAAGTAGCCACGGTATGAGAACTGTGGATGTAAGTTTCATCCATATATATAATCGGTCTTTTTTCATTTCTGTAGCTTTGAATGGTACGCAAATAAGACACTCTTAACTGACGAATGTCGTGCTTTTCCATTAACAACTTTCTGTTGGTTTTTGTTTTTCTCCAAGGAAAGCCCATGTCTTTTACTACTTTCCGAAAAGAATCTATTCCTCCAGTGTATCCTGTTTCTTTAAATTTTCTTAGAATGTTTGGCATTGTAGGCACAATATTGTCAACAGTAAAGGTATTTAAAATTGTTCTACGCAGCACACCTTTATCTGCATCATCTAAGTCGGTTTTGGGCTTGGTTTTTTTTAATTTTTCTTTGGCGATGTAAAAGATGAACCGGCACCTGCGTTTATTTCACTTTTTTCTTTAACAGTCCGTCTAATACTTCTCTCAGAAACACCCGCTACGGCAATAACGCGTTCATATAACTGATCCAGGGGAACTTTGAGTACCCCTGAAGTTTTTTCTTCTTGCATATATTTAAATACATTTGAGATCACTTCACGAGTTTTACTGTGTAAAACAAATTTATTTAATTTACTTTTAAACTCCATTACTCACTACCTTAATACGGCACTGCACTACTGTGTTTATCGCTTAAAACGATGTAAAACACTGAAAACACTTCCCTACCTATGAATTTCGTGCGCATCTCGGGGGCGGTACTTCTAACCGGCCACATGAAAATCGGTCTGCTGTATATACTTTATGACTTAATGGTATTCGCAGAAATTGGAAACCGAAAACAAGGGTAAAAATATTTCGGTTTCCAATTTCTGTGAATACCATTAAGTCATAAAGTATATACGTTTAAGTAAAATGTTTACAGTACCACTCTGTTATATCTGAAGATACCGTTGTACGGCGAAACAGCTGTCATATAGTTATTATTAAATAAAGTGTAAATCTAATACAACAGTGTTTGTGTTTTTTATCACCTTACAAAATAGATATATTTGCATAGAAATTTCTTTGTGTTTTTATTTTATTCAATGTTTTCACAATGTCACTGTGAAAACATGCCGATTTATAGACAATACCACTAATACCTTTTAATACATCTAATTTATTCTTGCTTCTTCAATTCGTGACTCGCCGAAAAACAGTAATGTTTTAAAATTTGCATTTAATTTACTCGGTATTCCTCTATATTGTGTGCCAGCTTGAACTAGACATAAACTACATGAACAAACTTTCGTGATTTTTAACTACGAAAATAAAATAGGTATACCGTATTTATTGAATCAGTCGTGATGCAGCGTGGAAAAAGCAAACAAGCACATGTATCGCACATCCAGAAAATAAACCATAAATTAAGCAGTGGGAAAATAGTCATATATTATTAGCGTCGTATTAGAAATTATGACGTAAACGCACTTATTTTGTCCCCGAGGTGTTAACAGAACTGTACATGACCCGTGACCTCTTACGTGCACGTTGTGGTCGCGTAGGAGAGTACTTTTGAGGTGCGAATATGTATTGACCAATACACGCATACATACACAAACACAATAAGCAACACCACACATCATCCACTCTCTCTCTAACATGGAACAGAAATTATTTGTTAAATATTGCCATGAGAACGTTTCTTAGGTATTTACATTTTTAACGTCGGTTTTAGTGAGTAGACTGGTTGCGAACTCAGAACTTAGATACCTGGAGCAATTGTTTTTAATATTCAGATTAGTGAGTATAGATTCCAGAATTTATTAGCACTATTAACCATTTCCTCAATTTAAAATCATTAAGAGATATCTTGAAATAAAAAAAGAGTTTATTATTAATGCACGGTACTGCGTATGCCTTTCGGTTCTGCATACGTACTAAATATCAAGGCATGTAATTTGAATAAAGGCTAGGTAAAATAAATGACTGTAGAATAATGGTATTCATTAAACCTTTAAATTTTTACGTCCTGTCCTGTATTTATTTAAAACGTTTAATATATTGGGTTCGTCAAAGGATATTTAAAATATTCTTAAGGCTGATGATACGAGTATATTAGTATACAATTTTAACCTTACACTTTTCAAAATATTTAGTGTTATATTCTTTGCATCTGATTATTTTTGAAGTGAATGTTTATAAAGTGTGTTAATTTGAAAAGTCAATCTAGGTTACTTTGAAATTTTGACAGAATAAAACGCACATATATTAGTATGTGTTTGTTGTTCCGTAAACGTAAATCCAAATGACATTTGATAATGTCAATCACAAATATCAGTTAGTGCATAAAATAATCGTGCGTCGATTCTGGTTTAAATAAATTGCTTCTCAGTTTTAAAATGGCTTTCACTTTAGAACATAATTTTTTTTTAATCCAGGCTTATTTTCGAAGTTGTAATAAAATTGATGGTTTATGGGTTTATTCAGTTCAAGATTGCATGGTAGAATTTCAAGTTGAGTTTCCACATTTTGTAATAGATTATATACAATTTAAGAATACTTTGGATAGAACTTTAAAACTTTTTTCTGAAACTGGTAGTCTCTTAAGAAAATCAGGCAGCGGAGCAGTTAAGAAACGTACACCTCAAGTTGTCAATCGTGTTGAAGAAATAATGGAAAATGGACCACAAACATCTGTTCCACATTTGAGTCAACAAATAAACCTTTCTGTTGGTACAACTCACAAGTTATTAAAAAAAGATATGCAACTTTATCCATACCGTGTCACAGCAGTACAAGAATTGTTAGAAATTGATTACCCACGTAGACCACAGTTTTGTAATTGGTTTGTAAATATGAACAATAATGGAGAACTTTCGCAAAGAGTCATCTTTACTGATGAGGCATGGTTTTATAAAACGGGATACCTAAATTCACAAAATACAAGAATTTGGAGTAGTGAAAATCCGCACGTAATTAATGAAGAATCGCTACATCCAGAGAAAATTGGTGTTTGGGCAGCGATAAGCCAAAGGCGAATCATTGGACCAATATTTTTTCAGGGAACGTTAACTGCTCAAAGGTACCGTACGGAAATTTTACAATCATTTGTCAATCAGTTGCATGATGATGAACTTCAAAATGAATATTTCGAACAAGACGGAGCACCTTGTCACTGTACTGCAGAATCTTTGGATTATTTAAGAGAATTTTTTAATGAGCGGATAATTAGCCGAAATACTGAAATTGCCTGTCCTGCACGTTCATGCGATTTAACACCTTGCGACTTCTTTTTGTGGCCCTATCTAAAAAATAACATATTTCGAACACCTATATTGAATTTGAATGATATGCTACAGAGAATCGAACAGAAATGCATGGAAATTAATAACAATCCAGTAATGTTGCAGAATATCGCCAGAAATTTTGAACGCAGGATTTTAAAGTGCATTGATCTTGAAGGACAACTTTTTCAACATTTGTTATAGTTTTCAATAAATACCTATTATTTGTTATTTATTTGTATGTATGAAACTGTCAAAATATACGACTTCGTAGGTTATGTAGTAAATTTTAATTTACTACATACTTCAACATGTTCACAGTAAATCACATGCTACTAGATTGACTTTTCAAATGAACACTTGTTATATTATGATGAGCTAACTGAGATGGTGTATGTAATTGCATTGTTACACTTCGTATATATAAGAAAGTTTTAATTTAATTTTAAATTATGTTTCTTCAAATATTTAGAATTTTAAAAAATTATTTTAAACTTAGTCATTTTCTGTGTATATTTCGTATTTGCAAAAAGGAAGTCAACTTATATCTAACGTTCGTTTACAAATATTATACATTACATTTTAAAATTTAAATTTTTAAAATTACATTTTAAATTTAAATTAAAAGCCGAAACAACACAATAGATATTGTTTTAAACGACCAGTTGGATCTTATATATACACCTCTTTTCCAATGTTGTATATAATAGTTAAGTATATAGTAGTAATTTAAAATAACATCATAAACCACCCCCATATATTTTTGTGTCATTTATAAGATCTATGTAGGCCTGTAACTTTTGCAGTTTGATAATGTATGTCGAAGCCGCGGTCACTATTACATGTGAATAAAGTGGTATAACAAAGTTATTGTTTTATTTTATTTTATTATTTTCAAAGTGATTTACCGCAAAGATACGGCTACCAGTATTAATTTTTTTTAAATTTAGTTATTTAATCAATTTCGTACTTTTTTTTTATAATTATGTCATGTCGCATATCATTTTAAAGCTTTCTTCACAAGGAATATTTTAATAATATTAATGACTACCTACGTGCACGCAAGCGTGGGGATGGCTATAGGAAGATAGCCGAAAGCAGATCGAAACGGGTAGTCGTATCGCATGGATTCTACGGGAGCTTCTATTTATTGTATATGCGCTTAATCAGTAAAGATGTCGTAGGTGACTACATAAAAGATGGTAGGTAACACCACTCAGTTTTACTTATGGAATATCAAATCAGAAAACGGAGAAAAGGGATCGCGCGATTGTAGGCGCAAGCGCATACAGACTACTAAACAAAAAAGCGAAATCCAAAACGGCGAAATGTTCTACCTGCAATCTGGAAAGAAAAGTGAACGACCATGTTCAAATTTCAAACTTGCTAAAGAAAACAAAAGGTAAAGAAAAAGCTACAAAATAGTGAACTCGTATCTTACCAAAATAAAAATAAAAACGTTAAATGAAAATAGTATTCAATAGCAACCATAAAAACAAAAAAATATCTTGTTCAAAAATATGGTCACTCTGTATATTAAGAATTTTGAAATTTAGACATTATAAAAGAGTGATTTTAAATGAAAAACCTAAGCATAATATGTATTGAAAGCACATTAATAAATAATTAAGGTATATATATATTAATTAAATAATTACGTAATAAAAAAAGAAATTCCGAAAATAGTCTAGATTTACATGTTTAAATAAATAAAAGCCTTTTGTAGGGATCCGTAGAAATAACCGTAAAATGTAATACATTCAAATTATGCACATAACAAATTATTTTACCTATAATTCAAAAATTTTAATCAAATATACTTCTAGTATTCCAAGGACTATATCGTCAGTGCACCTGCACCAGAACCTACAATTTTTTTATAAATCTCGCAAAGCCGAGAGCAAATGTTCACACAGGCACAGCTGGCAAACAAAAAAAAAGTTTTAAAAATAACAAGAATCTAATGGCAACAAAAAATATTACTTTAAAATTACTTTAAAATTACTTTAAAATATTATGTACCAAAATTAATAGAAATTTAAAATAAATTCAATACAGTAATAAGAATATTACGTTAAAAATAAAATTATTACATCTTACAAAAATATAATACGCTACTCATTACCACCAAATATGAATAAATATCTAATTCGAAAACGTTAGTCAACCTTAGGTTAAATAGGTAATTTATCACTAAATTAATAGGTAGACGATTATGAGTAATTAAACTTCGAAACGTTAAATTAGTTTTATAAGTAACAAAAATTATATCATTAAAGAAAGTCATACGAGTTACTCTGTTTTTCTTCGTTACGTCCACAGTAAATTGCCCACAGGTCGGCATCTACATAATACAATCAGCTGGAAACAATCGTCACATGGATAATCAGCCCTCGAAAAAATGCAGACTTTACGTTTTTTTCTCCACTAATTGATACTGGAAAATCAATTTCGTCGGCATTGGCAGACAAAGGTGTAAGGTGCCTAGGATTTTTGTCTTCACAAGGAAAGATTTACTTAAGCCGGAGTCCGTAAAAAAATGGAGTGGAAAAGGTACAATACTTGCCAGAAAGGAAGTTTTCCCCTTACAAGCTTCTCAATTTCAACTGCAAAATTGGTCTACGACAATTCTGAAAATACTTCACGCTCTACGCCTGAATCCGCATGGCGACTAAAACTCACAATCGTAGTAGAATTTGTGAAAAACTAACTTCCTCTTGTACGAAGGGTCACACACTATCATCACTGTCAACTGTTTCAAGGCATTCTTGTTGAGAAATTGTTTTCGAAAATTATAAAAAGTTATTGCGCAAAAATTTTCACAGTTTAATTCCATTTTTCGACTAACTTTTCAAATTTGACAGTTCGTTGTAGCTACAACACTACACGTATTGTACTGAAACTTTGGATTTAGGCTGACTAAAGATGGAAGTTAATTTTTAGAACCGACATTTGATTAGTGGCGCCTTCTATATCCCAGTATGCCAAACATAAAGGACATCCCCCGTATATGTAAATACTGTATTTCTTGTTGGATTTTTCGCGAAGTAATGTAAATGTAAATATGCTTTCTACTAATTTATTCGAATTTTTTATTGAAAAAAAAACACTGATGGTCGGGCAAGCCATGCACATGGGTTCGAATTCCACTTAAGGACTAATTTTTTTCAATAAAAAATTCCAATAAATTAGCGTCGTAATATGTAGAAAGCATATTTACATTTACACTACTTCGCGAAAAATGCAACAAATTTGCACACGGCTTACTACGGGCAAGATATATATAATCTGTTTCCATGATGTAACTCAAGGCATCCCCAGAAAGATTCAGGCCCACTGCCTTTAATAGCTTAGTGGTCTAGAGCGATGGCCCGGCAAACCATGCACGTGGGTTCGAACCCCACTTCAGGGCGAATTTTTTTTTTTTAATAAAAAATTCGAATAAATTAGCGTCGTAATATGTAAAAAGATATTTACACTGTATTTCTTGTTAGTTATTATTTAGTGTGTGTACTTTTCATGAATATAGTTATTCTTAACTACCGTGTGTTTTCTTAAATAGAACCCAAACAGAAGATTTATCACAATATTATACACTTCAATCATAAAAGAGCTCTTAAAAAATTTTAAACAATTATTGTTGAAGAAGTAGTTTCAGTATCTTATCAACTAATTATTCTAATTTAAATTATACGTTTCGAAAATTAGATTCAGTAACTATGTCGGAATATGTTGATACTTTTGACGTTTCGAGAAATATTATAATTCAACGAAATATTTTTTCATTGTAACTGTCGGCATTTCTATTATTATAATCTGCCTAAGCAGTAATGACACTCAAATTTTATATTTTCAAGATTTTGAAGAGAAATATGATTACTTGTTCCATAAAGATAGAAAAAAATAATTAGGAGTTGCTGTATTATTGCCAGCCAAGAATATTGTTTCCTTGTAAGTGCTAAACAGGCACATTAAAATGATATGTACACAGTAAGAATCTCTTGTTTGATATACCTTCTAACTACTATCCTGGCGTTATGTATTAATCACTAGAGAGCTCGAATTATCTTTAGATCTGCAGTGTGTTAAATAGGTAATTAATTTCTTGATGAGCTTTTATGCAGCTGCTAATGAGCGATTTTCAATCACTTTTTACATCACAAAACCGATATGTAATCTAATACAATCTTGGTGGTAAAGACATATACACATACGTACGACGTTCCGCTACATATCAACGTTATCAGATCGTTTTTAGGTGTCGGTAAAAGTGTGTGAACTTAATGCTCCTTTTAACGTATCCTCATCTATTTTTTTTCTCTTGTTCTATTTATGTTAATTCTGTGTTCATTTAACCAAGTATATCCCACTTAATGTATAGCTTCCTGCTCATATATTAGTCTGAAGTTTCTTAGCGTTCCAAATATGTAGACATTTGCATATTCACGGTTTAATTATAAAACGTTAAAGAACAATTATTTGGTGAATTAAAAACGATGTATTTGTATTGAAGTATACCAATTTGTCTGCCTCGCCATTATATGAGAGTTGTTTGGAAACTTCTTGCAGTAGAATAAAAAATATATGAATAGTGGCTTAAATTATTTATTTTCGAACGTATGTTGTATAGAGTTATTCTAAAGTAAGTTCTCAGTTTGAAATGGCAATAAGTTTGACAAATTTTGAATATGTGCAAAAATAATAGAACTCATTTGTTCATAAAGAAACGGGATTTTATTATAACAAGAAGAAATAGGACAAAGTTAAATGTGACAACCAACGCTTTGTTCAATAAGTATTAATGTCTTCTATGGTATAAAGGACATTAGAATGTGTATTCTTTGGTATGTTTTCAATGACATCTGATAGCGATTGTTTAAGTTCCTCACGAGTAGTAGGTCTACTAAGAAATACCCTTTCCTTAAGGTTATCCCATAACCAGAAGTCAGCCGGCTTTCTGTCAGGTGACCTAGCAGGACAACTGTTTGGAAAATGCCTACTAATTACTCGATCGCCAAATGTGTTACTTAATTGTATTTTTACGGTATTGTGTATGTGAGATGGAGCTCCGTCTTGCATATAAATAATATTTTCAATATCATGATTCTGTAATGCTGGTATTACGAAGTCTTGCGTTATTCGAAAATATCGCTGTCTGTTTACCGTTACTGTTTTCGTTTATCCGTTTCCATTTCTTCATAGAAATATGGTCCTATTATAAAATTTAAACTAAAACCACGCCAGACAGTAACATTGACATTATGTAATCCTTGTTGTACAATCGTATTCGGATTATTATTCGACCATATCCTACACTTGTGTGTATTAACGCTCCCTCAAAATGTGCCTCATCTGTCCACAAGATGTCCAACCATTCAATGTTATTTTTAATTTCTGCCAACATTTGCAGAGCAAAAGCTACGAGAATCAGCTTATCGCGTTTTCTGAGTTCAAATAAAATTTTAATTTTATAAAAATAGAGCCGAAGCAGTCTTCTTATAACTCGCCACACTATAGAGTAATTTATTTCCAAACGCTTTGCAACTTTATTAGCACTACAATTATTATAAAACTACAGCTGCATTCACCTCGTTATTAACTAATTTCGGTCTAGCCGGTCGTTTTGTAACGGTAACTGAACCAGTTGCCTCAAATTTTCTCACAAAGCTACGAAATGACCTTACAGAACAGGGTTCATTTCTCTAACTATGTAACGCACGAAATCTCAATGCATTTGGATATTGTCTATTGCAATTATAATAATACTGAATGAAGCCAATACGAACTCGTAAAGGCAAAAGCTTTGTGTATGATAAATAAAATTGACACAGTTACCATAGAAACAAAATAAATATAAAAAAAAAACCTTTAAAGCACAGGGATAAATATACGAATCTAAACAGTTAATGATAGCCATTTTGAACCGGCAACTTACTTTGGAATAACCTTATAATATACGTTAACCAGTAATCGTCTGACAATTACATTTACAGAACGGTTATCACTGACATAATTACGTCAACTGAATATTTGTATCTCAATTTGTTTGAGCCTGGCTCGCCGACCTCTTCCGCGGAAGTTGAGCTACCCACCAGGCGCGTCTCTATGTGGCGGATAAGGAGACGATCAGGTCTCTCTTGGGGGACCTGGTTAGTGGCAGTAATAAGCGGGATGGTTATGCCTAAAAATCTTCTAATCCTTAGCTAAAGCTGTCACCGCGGACTAGTTCCCTCAAGGTACGTTGTAAGGCAACGTGCTTACAGCTGAATGGCCACTGGGGTATATGTGGTCTCAAACGTTCCCCTGTGGGCATCAGGCGGCGCCCCCTTGTATTTACGCCTTGTGCCCGTTATGGAAGCTCTGCGGGCATTGACTTCATACTTCTTTCATACTCGTGGGAATCAAATGAACCCAGAGAATAAAAAACAATAACTTAAAAAGATGGAGGATGAAGAGAATCCAAAACCTAAGGAGTCTATAGAGACTTCCTTGGCAATGGAGAATCCAAAAAAAAAACAAAATTGAAACGCAACGGACCGACATTGAGAACGTTGCGAAAACAGGTGGTGCACCCAATCAGAGAAAACATCTTTCCGGGGCACGAAGAAATAAATCAAAGAAAGTGAGAAAACAGGGTGTGGATACGAGCAAAATAAGGCGGACACTTTCCTAAGAAGAACCTCAAGGGGAATCTAAGCCAACAGGGGCCGTTAAGCGAACCGTATCGGCTAGAGGCACTTCTGAGGATAAAGTACCTCAGGGCACGAAGTTTTCAGCTTCGGGCGTAAGTTACAAAGCAGCTCTTAAAAGTATTAAGACTGCAATAGTTCCTAAGAATTAACCGGTCCGCTTAGTGACTGAGGGCAACGTAGGATCTATACAAGACGTCCTGATGATGGTCATAAATAGGGAGCAAAAGGCGCCGAGGTTTGAATCCTCCCGTCTTATGGATGGCTACTATGAAATTATCTGTGTAGATGAGGACTCGTAGAACACTACGAGAGATTACTTGGAAAAGGAAACTGTTTGGAAACTCGTGAAGAGCGAGGAGTTGCCAAAACAGCAACGAGTTTGAGCGTTTCTGCCAGAGACTAAAAGAAAGGAACTGACGGTGGGCTTGAAAAGACACGAGAGACAAAGTACAGGTCTTAAAGTGGATCGATCGATTGTTCTCAGTTCCAGGTCTTCAGAAAAGGGCTTACATGGACCTTCGGATTGATAAGAAGTTTGAGGAGACATTAGTAAGGACCGACTGGCGATCTTACTACCGCTTTCAGAGAGCTAGCTTTGTAACCGTCGAAATAATGAAAGACCAGAAACAGGTGATGCATAATGAGGGTACTCTAGGAGAACTTCAAGCATCAACCTCTGAGTGTTAAATTGTTGAAGATTCTCCAGATAAATCACCCAAGAGCCATGGATAAGTAGAAGTAATTTGGGAGGACTACAGATTAGGAGAAGGGAGCTCTTGGTTGGTACCACAGACACTAAAATTAGAACTTGTATCTGTTTCAGAGCCGACCTGGACATGATGCCTATCATGGAGCTATTTAGTGGGGATATGACGGCAGCCAGGATCGATGGGAGGATATTGGAGACGACAACTGCGTCTGTATATCTACCCATTGACTCTTCAGAGTTACGGGGGCCTGATCTTAAGGCCTTGGTGGTATATGCCAGTAAGAACAATCTGGAATTGATTATCGGCGCAGATACCAATGCTCATCATAAGGCTTGGGCAGCAAGGATAACAATTATATTGGTAAGTCTCTCTTTAGCTATCTCGGTTGTACTGAACTTGATTGTCTGAATGAAGGTGATAAACCGACATTTAAGACATCAAAGGGGGAATCAGTCATAGGTGTAATCTTAAGCACGTTAGGAGTACGGGATTTTGTAAGGGGGTGGCATGTATTCGACACTGATCATGCGTATATCCGCTATAAATTATGTATATATTTAACGGAACCCAGGCTATACAGGGATCCCAAGAGAACAGACTGCGGCTCTTACAAGACTTGTTTGCTGAAATCCGAAACATCCCTGTTAGAATAGGGAATGTGGAAGAGTGTCGCATTTACGCCAACAAACTTACAACGTTGGACCACCTAAAAACTAACATCCGCCAAGTTATAGCCGAGAGAGTCCACGAAACTTATGAAAAAGTTACTTTGAACGAATCAACGACTGCAGAAGGTCCAGAGACGGACGCTTGTGTGAGATAATTTTCCATAATTAATGATTAATACCAAATATTCGATAAATAAGATAATGTTACATTTAATTTTGTGCTGTTACTGGTGAACAACTGTTGACGAGTAAAGATTATTATTATTATAAGAGTGAAAGTCAACGCAGCCTTTGAGTTGAAGCTCCCCGGATGCCAGGTTTGGTTTCCTTCTTTAGAACGAAAATTAAGTCTCTCGAATACATTTTGTTCAAATTTATTAGCCATCAAAATTTAGTTGGTTCATTTTTGTGGTTCCCCCTGTATACGCTGCGTTTGTTAACATGTATCGAGAATCGTAGTTGAGAAATCATCTTCGTTATGTAATGTACACTTTCTCAATCGCCATTTCGATCGAAAATTTACAATGTTGCATTCGGTATGTACAGACAGGTATCTCGAAAAATAGCGCAAAAATTATCCGTGTTCTAATAAATATTGCATGCGCCTCTACCAATTGCTCGGCAATAACTGCGGCTATGTATCACGGCCCCGGACGCACGTAATACAATACGCTATATATTATACACCCCATAAAACTAGTTACTGCTACAAAGTATCAGTTACCGATATGCATTAAACATACGGATTTATACGTTTAGGCCGGTGTTTGAGGAGCCGCTGGGGTGCTATAAAGCGCACCTTAGCCCGGAGTCACGCGATTTTCTGTATTTGAATTGAATGTAGACAACGAAGTGCTCTTTGTTCTTCCTTCTTCTTATCTAGTGTCTATTCTGCTCTGTTTTTTTCGGCATTAACAGTGGCTGTGAATTTACAAAAGTTTACAATGTGTGAGAAATACATTATGTTTAGAAAACAATTACATTTCGTATTTACTGCTTAGTTTCAGGGCATAAACTTTTGATAATAATTTTGTGAAATAATTAATCAATTTATATAATTCTAACGTTTCGGCAATAAATATTTTCGTATTTATAAAGAATGTTCTTAATGTTTTTACACTGTTGCAACACTAAAATAATTGGGAATTCTAAATTATGCAAGTAATTGTGAACCCACAATTATTTAAATTGGTTTCATAATAACTATACAGGCGAAATTCCTGAACTCCTTTGTCTTATCAACATCTCCATGATTTGTTTGTCTTTTTAAATAGCTGAGAGATTACCAAAATTAGAATTGTTATAAATTTATTTATCGTGATGAGAAACGTTGTCGTATCTCAATGATTTCTCTATCACTAAATATGCAAATTTAATATATCGTCATAGCTTATTTCATTATTGTAAACTAACTGTTTCATTCGACTCCAGAAACAGGGATTTATAAACTAATGGATTTATATCTGTCAATTTCGCAATTTCGCTTTGAACTAGAGAGGTGCGAAATACAGGGTGATAATAAAAATTGGAGCTTTACGTTTAACTGAAAATAGTACACACAGAATAATGACAAATGAAAAAAGAATGTGGTAAAGTTGTAAAGTAACAGATATATTCACACTTATGCGAGCAACACAGGAACACCTCCTAGAGCAAATGTTCGAAGTTATCGCCTACTGCTTGAATACAAGCTTGTGCTCGCTGTATCCACGAGTTATAACACGCTCGGATATCTTGCCTGCTTATTGTGTCTGCAGCATCTTGAAGACGTATCAATAATTGAATGTATTCAATTTAATTATCGTTATTGTACATTGTACGTTATTGTACGCCATGTCCCAATAAGGCTGTAGGGAGCCATACAGATATCACAGGAACTATACTGGAAGACCCGATATTTCTAATGCCGGTGGACAGTATGGCACCTGAGATTATGTTTACAGCTAAGTTGAAAATATTTATACCGACCAGGGAACAGGCAAAAAGTCGCTCGAGCGATTGTGGTGCGGGCACCTGGTACAGTGATGGATCACAATCTAGTCAGGGGGCAGGTGCAGGCATATGCGGAATGTGCCCTAGAAGGAAGATATCGGTGTGTCTGGGGAAACATGCTACGGTTTTCCAGGCCGAATTCTTTGCAGTCACAGCTTGCGCTGAGGAAATTCGGGAAGCCGGCTGTGCAAACAAAAAAATCAACATAATGACATAATGATAATCAACGATAGTCAGGCAGCTATTAAAGCCATTACGAACCCATCTACCAGGTCTAAGCTGGTGAAAAACTGTAAGCAGGTCGTCAATAAACTGTAAAAAGACAATACTGTGTCGCTGATATGGGTGCCAGGACATGAGGGAATTAAAAGCAATGAGTTAGCCGACGAACTGGTTAAAGAAGGCACTAATAGTAACTTGATAGAACCAGAACCTGTATGTGGAATCGCTAATGATTCCGCTAAAAGGGAGATCTGGTTATGGCTAGAAAAAAACATAAAAATAAATGGAGGTTGACGGAAGGTCAACTCCATACCAAAACACTACTAGGAGAGCTGGACGGAAAGTTTTCAGCCAACCTAATTCGTAGTAAGTCTTGGTTAGCGAGCCCTGGTGTAGGTGATGTGAAAAACAGGAGGAGACTAGCCTTCATGTAATATGCACGTGTGAGGAACTGAAGGAACTCAGACAGAAATATTTCGGGAGAGATCTATTGGATCCGTCGAGTGTACTCAAACTTCCCCTAAGGAGGATAGTGGCTTTTATCGAGGACAAAAGACTAACAGAGTGGAGCTGAGAGATTTATTGGGGATAGTACAAAGAGCAGTGTGCCCAACTGCCTCGACGTTCTGGCGTCCAACCAAAACAGAAGAAGAAGTAAAAAAGGGGCATGAGGTTTCTAATAGACCACGAGTGGAAGGAATTTAGATCCGATTGAAGTGTAACGCAGTTATTTGGAGAGCAAATGCGTAAGAAAAGTTTCATATAATCGGCAAATAAAAGAAAACGTCAGGAATGAAGACAAAACATTATATTGTTTACAAATAGCAAAAATGAAATATGACCCTAATGACTCCCGTGTGGTGCACCGGATGTAACAAGGTCATCTTGAGACCTGGTGCCACCCACAACAACACTCTGAACACGGTCGGTTAAGTATGATCTTAACCATGTCAGATCATTCCCAATTATGACGTATTTTTCCAGTTTGAGTAGTAGTAGCAATGGTTAACCTGATCGAATGCTTTTCTAAAGTCAGTGTATACAGAATCCGCGTGATGAGTATTGATGAACTCCCAGAGCAGAGCTCTATTGAAATTTGTGAAAATATACAGTGTGTTTCATTTAAAATAAAAATGTTAACATCGTTTACGGCTAAACCGGAAGTCTGATTCGGATATAAATATACTCATCGAATTCCCGATTTGCATTTAATTAGTTGTAAAAAGCCTTATTAAAATCTAAATAGACATATCAAAGATATTCGAATGGATCCATACATTTGCCGACTCTGTATATCCCATTTATTGGCGCGCGCCAGTATTATTTTAGGTTCTCATGCTACAGCATCAGTCCGTCACCATACGGCATTACGAATGCACTAAATTCGTGAATGCAAAATATATGTCAATGCATTAAAATGCGCGAGTGAGAATATTACTAAGTAGCCAGAACGCAAGAGCGCGTGCTTGACTTAGATCAGCTCCTCTTTTCTACGGTGCAGGAAAATTCCAAAACGTTTAGAATCTGGATCGAATATTGGAAAGCTTGATTTTGCGACTCCTGAGAAGATGCGTTGTCAATATTTTTTCGCTATTTTCGGTAAAAAAAAAAAAATGCAAAATCGATAGTCGAATTCTACTAAAAAGATTTTTCTGAAAAAAGCCTTATTATGATATTAAAATAGAATTTTTCCACGGTCGGGAGTAGAAATCAGTTTCTATGACATCAAAATTAAAACAGAAGTAGTCGATTATTCCCAAGGGAGTATAATGCTCCCAAGGGAGTTTACATTATGGAGAACGTTTGTGATTCATGCAAAAAAAAGATAACATTGAAATTATTTATTGACATTTAAATTAAATGTTACATTTGTACAATTTTCAAAATTAATATTAGAAGGAATATTACTTTCGCTTACATTTACAGTTTTTGTGATTGCCCTAGTAGTGGTACCTACTAAAACCTGATTAGCAATTTTGACAATAACTCAACGACTACTAAATAAATGCTCAAATCCGAATACAATAATTCTGGTGCTACCTACTTCATAATGACAAAATATGTGTTTTTAAGTTAATGAGACCGTGGAAAAAATAGTATATACCATTCGGGAGAGATGCTATTTTGTCCTCGGTGCACCTCTGCCAAAATAACGCATTTCTCTCCCTTATAGTATAATATACTATTTTATTGTTCAATGTAACTGGAAGTAGAATCGATAGATGTAACAATAGTTTGCTGCCCAAACGTTCGCTGCTCACGTTTTCACATGAAAATTATATAGCAACACATTTAAAGAAACTTGCTAACGTAAATACATTTTAAAATTTTAATAATGTCCTCATTAGAGACCGGACGTATCTGGCCGAAATTACGATGGACCATATAATCTATAATAACACAAGTTTACAAATTCCGGTCAACTTTTGGATCAGAGCAGATGAGAACAAATCTTGACGTTATTTGAGGGGCTGAATTCAAATCCGGGTTTCGTTTTTCAAAATTGGTTCTACTTTGTGAGTTCGCGCATGTTGGCAGCACTGCGCTATCATAATGACAGTCAGCTGTTGGCGTCGCTAGAAACAATATTTAATTTGTATTTTTAAAGTTTTTTTGGAATCCAAAACGTGTGAAAATGCAAAGATAGAATTGTAAAGTTGATTCAAAGTGTTTTTGTTATGTTTGCGGATGTTATATGATCAGAAAAAGTGGCAAAGTTATTACTAATGTGATCAGAAATGCATATTTTTATTATTTTGGTTTCTCTGTATCAAACACTCACAAGCCGTGGGTACCGAAATTGTTTTGTAACGCGCGTAGCACAATATTATCCAAGTGGTCACGCGGTAAAAAAGTATGTTTTTCATTTTCATTGCCAATGTTATGGAGAGAGCCGAAAAATCATGTAGATGATTGTTACTTTTGCTTGATGAATGTTGTAGGTGTAAATGCAAAAAAACTATCAAAATATATATATCCTGAAGTATCATCAGTGTCTAAGCCAGTTCCCCGTGCGAGCAATGATCGTTTGCCAATTTGTCCAAGTACGAGTGCAAATTACATGGAAACTTGTAGTTCATCACCGACGAACAGTGGAAGCGATTTTAACATGGAGGAAAAACATTTAGTTTCGCAAAGTGAACTCAATGATTTGGTTCGTGATTTGAATTTATCGAAACAAAAATCAGAATTGCTCGCATCACGGATGCAGGAGTGGAAATATATTGACACTCAAACAAAAGTCACTGTATATAGAACCAGAAATGAGGCGCTTTTACCGTTTTTCAAAAAAGAGGAGAATATATGCTTCTGCTATGACATCAACGGTTTGTTTGATGCGATGAATACACCATACGATGTAAATGAATGGCGTTTGTTCATAGATGGTTCAAAATACAGCCTGAAAGCTGCTCTGATACACAATGGAAATATAAAACCATCAATTCCGATTGCTCATGCAGTACAAACGAAGGAATGCTACGATACAATATGTAAAATTTTTACCAAGATAAAATATAAAGAGCATCAATGGAAAATTTGTGGCGATTTGAAGGTTTGAAAATAAATTTCAATTCAATTTTAAAGAATAAATGATTTATATACTATTCCTACAGGTTATTGGTCTCTTGATGGGGATGCAATCTGGTTTTACCAAATTTTGCTGTTTTTTGTGTCTGTGGGATAGCCGTGCAACTGACCAACATTATGTGAAAAAAGATTGGCCAAGCCGTACTAATTATGAACCAGGAAAACAAAACGTCTCTTCTATACCACTTGTGAACCCACAGAACATTTTCTTGCCACCTCTCCACATAGAGCTTGGCCTTATCAAAAACTTTGTCAAAGCGCTCGACCGTGAAGGACCGGCTTTTGAGTACTTGACCAAGTTATTTCCCAAGTTGTCGTACGCCAAAATCAAAGAGGGAATATTTGTCGGACCTGATATTCGAAAATTAATGGCTCACAGAAACTTTACAAAATGTTTAACGCCCAATGAAGCAGCAGCATGGGTATTATTTCAAGATGTTGTTCACAACTTTCTCGGTAATCGCAAATCCCCGGATTTCAAGCAGATAATCGACAGTTTGTTGCAAAATTATTGCAAGATTGGAACTCGAATGTCTCTCAAAATACATTTTCTGCATTCCCATCTCGAATTTTTTCCTGAAAACTTGGGTGATACAAGCGACGAGCAAGGAGAGCGACTACACCAAGATTTGGCGAAAATCGAAAAACGATACCAAGGATTTTGGGACGAGGGCATGATGAGCGACTACTGTTGGACTTTCATGCGTGAAACAGATCCCAAACAGTACAAGCGACTCAGTTCGACTGCTCTTCATTTCTAATTTATCACTTTTTAATGAATAAAATGGAGATTAATTGTCAAAAATTGTAAAAATTGTGTTTATTTAATATCTCGAAAACTAGAACCAAAGTCAAAAAACGGAGTGCAGATTCGGATTCAGCGCCCCAAATAACCATAGAAACATCTTTTGGTTGCTTAGATCCAAAACCGTGTATACTTGTGTAATCTATAACATTGCTAAGTACAACACCCAGTTATTGAATAGTACTATTCATTCGGTTAACCGCACATATGTTTTTTGTCGTTGAATTGTGACGCAATTACTTCGATATAACAGTTAAATATCTTTTTTAGTGGGCGTAGATACCGTGAGGACCTTTTAAAAATTATATGATTTATTAGTTTATACTTCGTAAGTTAAATAAAGTACGGTGAGTTAGTTTCTTTTGTTTATTGTTTTAACTGTCAATTACATAGATACTTCGTAATTTTTGTAATAGATCCTATTTAATATCGTTTCATGGAATCTACTTCTCCCAATTATTTCGTCGTAAGTGTCTGGTGAATTTCGTTAAGTTTCAATAACTTACTCATAGATTTTTAATTTTCATTTATTTAGATGTAGAACATTATTCAAGTTACTTTTTGAGTTATATAATAAACAGATATGAAAAATACATATCCGTAAATGTAAAACATGGACAAACACCTCGTATTTTTAGCATTTACTTCTGTTCAATACATATGTTTCAGCCATCTAGGCCTCATCGGTTGAACTAGTGAAGCAATGTATATACAAATTAATACAGATCTGTTAAACAACGGATCTGTATCTGTATCTACATTTACGCTAAAATCGTCTCCAAAATACATATCCGTAACTGTAAAACATGGACAAACACCTCGTATTTTTAGCATTTACTTCTGTTCAATACATATGTTTCAGCCATCTAGGCCTCATCGGTTGAACTAGTGAAGCAATGTATATACAAATTAATACAGATCTGTTAAACAACGGATCTGTATCTGTATCTACATTTACGCTAAAATCGTCTCCAAGCCATAACCAGTTTCGTTCTATCAGGCGACACCAATTTAATCAGTGACATCTGACGGAAGAAAGCGACTAGGCCAGAAAAGGCGACCTTCCGCTCGAATAGCAAGGCTATTACGAAAAAGCGGAAAAATACGTATATTGGTGCTGTCCATTAACACGCGCCAGATGGCGGTAAATATACAAAAAAGGGATATTTATCAATACGTTGCACGTATTACGCAGTTGTTATATAATGAAACAGATATGAAAAATACATATCCGTAACTAGATGGCTGAAACATATGTATTGAACAGAAGTAAATGCTAAAAATACGAGGTGTTTGTCCATGTTTTACAGTTACGGATATGTATTTTTCATATCTGTTTCATTATATAACAACTGCGTAATACGTGCAACGTATTGATAAATATCCCTTTTTTGTATATTTACCGCCATCTGGCGCGTGTTAATGGACAGCACCAATATACGTATTTTTCCGCTTTTTCGTAATAGCCTTGCTATTCGAGCGGAAGGTCGCCTTTTCTGGCCTAGTCGCTTTCTTCCGTCAGATGTCACTGATTAAATTGGTGTCGCCTGATAGAACGAAACTGGTTATGGCTTGGAGACGATTTTAGCGTAAATGTAGATACGGATACAGATTCGTTGTTTAACAGATCTGTATTAATTTGTATATACATTGCTTCACTAGTTCAACCGATGAGGCCTAGATGGCTGAAACATATTGCTATAGATTTTTCCTTGGACAAGAAAGGAAAAATGATTGAACAATATTGAACTCTGTATTGTAGTACATTTATAAAAAATTATCTATTTCAATTGTATGTTTATTTATTTCAGACGGGGATCGTTATATATATATTTTATTTTATAAGTGAAAATTTTTATAATGTTTGAAATTGTGATTACCTCTCGTATATTTAGGTTAATCAGAGGATTGAAGTTGCCGCTCTTCCGGATATTGTATTTATTAAAATGTGTTGTCTGTATATATTTTTGATTTTATAGATGGTAGGGATGTTCAGGCGGATGTTGAAATTTCATTTAAAAGTAGAGATATCTTGACGTTTAAAGTGATCGGTTTATTAAAGAATAAAATACTCAATTTTATTCTTTGTTTTATAAAATCGGGTTGAATATTTGTTTATGCATTTATTGTGAGGTGCATGTAAATCTTAATTCGATTTTTGCGAGTGTTTTGATGTTTATAAAATATTTTTTTATGAATAAGATATCTCTCGTGCATTTTATAAATGGTGCATAGATCTATGTAAGTTTGATAAAATATTTTGTTTATATATTTGATATCACGATTATTTTTATTATTATAATTTCATGTATTTCTTGTAATAATTTATATTTGAAAGTAGTATATGGGTATTAACGAAAGTTGTCATGTTTTTTGTAAGGGAAGTTTTTTCTTAAAATAATATTCGAGAACATTTTTGAATTCAAGGTTGGAGTTTTCGTTAGTGGGGATTGACCTTGTTGTGTTATTTTTGCGCATGACAAAAATTCAATTTTCGTGGGTTTCGAAATCTTAGTTGTTTTTGACATTTGTTTGAAGGGGTTAAAGTAGAGGTTAAACTTGACAAGTTTCATTAGTATTTATTAGTTTTATGTTTGATCGAGTGTCACAAGGGGTTTTTCTCTGTGTGCGAGTCATTATTCACAAAGAGTGTTTCCCCATTGCTACTGTTTGATGATGCTTTAGCACCCTATACACTTTGTAGAGGGATTTTTTTTGAATTTTTTTTTAAATAAACTAACAAATTAACAGATAAGATTTTTATTTGTGTTTATCGTTTTATTTTCGGATTAAAACTTGGACCTGATCCGCGAGGAACGATTCATGAGATGGGAGTTCGTGGATTCTACTAGACTGAATAGCCGGCAATATAAGCTGTAGTGTGAATAAAAAATTAATAAGCAATTTCAAAGCAAATTCCACTGCACAATTATGGCGGCCCAACGTGTCGGCGTATGAAGCAAAGCAAATTTGGAAATACAAGATAATTTACAATTTTGGCGAGTCCAACGTATAATTGGAAGAAATAAAACAATATAATTCAAATATGGAAAATATAATGGAAAATTTGAAACAAAGAATGGGTAATGCTGGTTACATACATGAAGAGGGGGACGACGAAGTAGGCAGTCAACAGATGATGGATATGATGCACACAATGACACAAATGATAATGAATATGATACAACAAAATCATAATGAAATAAAACAACAACAAATGGAAATGAAACAACAAATGGAACGGATGATGCAACAAAATAACAATGAAATAAAACAACGACAGGAGTATGTAGAGAAAAAAATAAAAGGGATAATGGATCAAATGGAACCAGGAACCAGTAACAATCAAATAAACAAGGAAAACACAATAAATAAAAGTAAAATAGCACACGTCGAGGAAAAACAAGCAATAGAAGAAAAGGAATTAAAAATAATGGAACCAGAAGAAAAGGAATCAATAATAATGGAACAAGAAGAAAACGAATCAACGATTACAAAAGAAAGTTTAGAGGACGTGCATGGGGAAGAATCTATGCCACAGGACGAGGGAAATGATATGGATACAGAAATAGGAAGAAGAAATAATCAAATTAGGGTAAGCGAAGAAATTACATTAAATAAAATTAAGTTTGAAACTAACGAGAAAACAGAATTTAATATAATTAAAATAAATGCTAAGGTAGAATGTAGGATGGAAGAAAGTATTCACGATAAAATGATCAATAAATTAAATAAATAAGCAGTTGTCATTAATGATATTAATGATAAACGAACTAAAATTAAAATGAAATTGATTTCTAGAAATAACATTTATGGATATAATTTGAGTAATTATATAGCAAGTAAACGCAATAATTCCCGTAATTCTATTTTTAAAATCAACTGCTTTTTAAATAATATAAGTCAGACCCATGTCAATAATAAAATGTTAAAATATTATACTCTGAAAATTAGAAAGTATAAGGGTACTAAATTTAAATTAAATAGACCCACATTTTATAGTAAGGTAAAAGTAAAAATGAAACTACAAATTATTTACTGTCGGATATTTTGAATAGGCCCAACTTAATGAGAAATTTCGTTGTAAACTATTTAGTGGAATATGCGAGATATAAGGATTTTTGCTTTTGAGTTAACTAATTGATATTCCGAAAATTTTGTGTTGTAACAAAAGGATATATAAATAAAATTTGGAAAAGTAAATAGGATTTGATAAATGATATTGAAATGGATTTAACGTAAAAGATAATTAGGATTAGATTATTAGTATAAGAAGAGGATGTAGAAGTAAAATAAAAAGGTGTTTACTGAATTTCGTCGTGATAAAAAGTTATATGATATTGAATATGAAAAAATATTCGTCGGTGAAATATGAAATAAATATATGATATGTTTGAAGGAAAATGAAAGTGTATTTATAGAAAAAAATTTTCGTCGGTATATTTAAATAGAATTTCGTCGTTGATATATGAAAAAAATTATTATGATAATTGAGATATATATATATTGTTGAAATAAAATTATGGTATTTATGAATATATAGAAAAAGAATTATTGGCATGTTTAAAAAGGTTAATGAATAAAAATATTTGAATAGGATGGTTTACGATGTGCTGATGTAATTGACCTGGTAATGAAATTGGATTGAATAAATGGATATATACAGGATGAGTTATAAAATAAAATTTATTGTTGATATAATTAGTTAATTAAAATTTTTCTGCGTATAAAAAATTATTGATAATGGGAATTGCGTTGAAGAAAAAAATTAAAATTATATAAATATATAAGAAGAAGAAATTGAGCTCATGATATTATTGTTATGATTATTATTATTATTATTGCTTGGAAATTAATGGTGTTATGAATTTGTTTATAAAAATGATTTGATATGTGAGATTTTGATGCTATGTTTTTCTTTTATTTATGAAAATTCGTTGGGGATGTTCATGTCCATGTGATCGAGAGAGTGCTCGAATATTCGACGAGGATGACTGTTGCTTCGGCGTGTTCCTTCGTCTGTGATGTTTGTAACGAAGCCCATTCGAGAATGTCAAGCAACATGACGTTAACTAAATTATGTCAAGCAAAACGACATAACAGATAACATGTCTTCAGCAAAATAAGACATGTATATTTATAAAAATTATATACAGAATGTATATTAAAATGTTGAATTCGTTTACCACACTACAGCATCAGAACGAGGATGATCCTGTTCAGCAACAATGCAACAAGTTAGTGCGGGGAACAAAGACAGGGTGCGTTACTGTCTCGAGTGCTGTGCTGAAGTTTATCCTTGAAAAAAGCTCAGGGATGTTCTGACTTTGTTCTCGGATAAATTCGGGGAATCATGCTATAGATTTTTCCTTGGACAAGAAAGGAAAAATGATTGAACAATATTGAACTCTGTATTGTAGTACATTTATAAAAAATTATCTATTTCAATTGTATGTTTATTTATTTCAGACGGGGATCGTTATATATATATTTTATTTTATAAGTGAAAATTTTTATAATGTTTGAAATTGTGATTAGCTCTCGTATATTTAGGTTAATCAGAGGATTGAAGTTGCCGCTCTTCCGGATATTGTATTTATTAAAATGTGTTGTCTGTATATATTTTTGATTTTATAGATGGTAGGGATGTTCAGGCGGATGTTGAAATTTCATTTAAAAGTAGAGATATCTTGACGTTTAAAGTGATCGGTTTATTAAAGAATAAAATACTCAATTTTATTCTTTGTTTTATAAAATCGGGTTGAATATTTGTTTATGCATTTATTGTGAGGTGCATGTAAATCTTAATTCGATTTTTGCGAGTGTTTTGATGTTTATAAAATATTTTTTTATGAATAAGATATCTCTCGTGCATTTTATAAATGGTGCATAGATCTATGTAAGTTTGATAAAATATTTTGTTTATATATTTGATATCACGATTATTTTTATTATTATAATTTCATGTATTTCTTGTAATAATTTATATTTGAAAGTAGTATATGGGTATTAACGAAAGTTGTCATGTTTTTTGTAAGGGAAGTTTTTTCTTAAAATAATATTCGAGAACATTTTTGAATTCAAGGTTGGAGTTTTCGTTAGTGGGGATTGACCATGTTGTGTTATTTTTGCGCATGACAAAAATTCAATTTTCGTGGGTTTCGAAAACTTAGTTGTTTTTGACATTTGTTTGAAGGGGTTAAAGTAGAGGTTAAACTTGACAAGTTTCATTAGTATTTATTAGTTTTATGTTTGATCGAGTGTCACAAGGGGTTTTTCTCTGTGTGCGAGTCATTATTCACAAAGAGTGTTTCCCCATTGCTACTGTTTGATGATGCTTTAGCACCCTATACACTTTGTAGAGGGATTTTTTTTGAATTTTTTTTTAAATAAACTAACAAATTAACAGATAAGATTTTTATTTGTGTTTATCGTTTTATTTTCGGATTAAAACTTGGACCTGATCCGCGAGGAACGATTCATGAGATGGGAGTTCGTGGATTCTACTAGACTGAATAGCCGGCAATATAAGCTGTAGTGTGAATAAAAAATTAATAAGCAATTTCAAAGCAAATTCCACTGCAATATGTATTGAACAGAAGTAAATGCTAAAAATACGAGGTGTTTGTCCATGTTTTACAGTTACGGATATGTATTTTTCATATCTGTTTCATTATATAACAACTGCGTAATACGTGCAACGTATTGATAAATATCCCTTTTTTGTATATTTACCGCCATCTGGCGCGTGTTAATGGACAGCACCAATATACGTATTTTTCCGCTTTTTCGTAATAGCCTTGCTATTCGAGCGGAAGGTCGCCTTTTCTGGCCTAGTCGCTTTCTTCCGTCAGATGTCACTGATTAAATTGGTGTCGCCTGATAGAACGAAACTGGTTATGGCTTGGAGACGATTTTAGCGTAAATGTAGATACAGATACAGATCCGTTGTTTAACAGATCTGTATTAATTTGTATATACATTGCTTCACTAGTTCAACCGATGAGGCCTAGATGGCTGAAACATATGTATTGAACAGAAGTAAATGCTAAAAATACGAGGTGTTTGTCCATGTTTTACAGTTACGGATATGTATTTTGGAGACGATTTTAGCGTAAATGTAGATACAGATACAGATCCGTTGTTTAACAGATCTGTATTAATTTGTATATACATTGCTTCACTAGTTCAACCGATGAGGCCTAGATGGCTGAAACATATGTATTGAACAGAAGTAAATGCTAAAAATACGAGGTGTTTGTCCATGTTTTACAGTTACGGATATGTATTTTTCATATCTGTTTCATTATATAACAACTGCGTAATACGTGCAACGTATTGATAAATATCCCTTTTTTGTTTACTTTTTGAGATATGATATGGAACAACATCGAGAATGGGATCGTGAAAGAATGGCGAATTGCATTAAGGGTCATACTGATTGTATGCTCATTGCCAGTGATTCCGAAATTTATTGCAAAGTCTGTAAAATGTTGTTAAAAAGTTCCAAGAAATCGCACGTAAAACGTCACTTAGCATCGCAAACACATATACAGAAATTAGACCCGTTGGAATCTGACAATTTTAACGAAGAGCTCTGTGAAGCTTTAATGGTGGCAAGTATTCCATTAAATAAACTTAAAAATCCCACACTTCCTATTAATAATTTGAAAAATATTCCAAGTGACTTCGGATCTGGCCTTCAGCAAGAGTTAGACGCAGATTTTAATAGAAATCCAGATTTAATAACATTGCGGCAAATGTGTGTGGAGACAATGCCTCAAGCTCTAACTGCCAAATACGCTGAAATAAAAGAATATTTCCGGTATGCACCTATAACCAGTTGCGATGTAGAAAGGACGTTTTCCATCTACAAGGATGTATTTCATTCAAAGAGAACAAATTTTACAGAAGAGAACCTTGAGAAAGTATTGCTAATTAATATTAATACTTCTTTAATCAACTTGGACTACAAAATAAACAAATAAAAATATATTTTGTATTTTATAGATCACCACCCGTTTGTTTTCCAATTATGTAAATAGAATTAAAAACTCTTTAAAAATACAAATTTTCAATAGTACGTCCGTGGGTGATGAGTCATCGGCCCCTCGTGGCCGGCCCCTAGTAAGTAAGGTCTTAGAATTATATACCAAGCAGTTGCAAATATTAGCAAACTTTATATTTCCATAAATAGAGTTTTATTTTTAGTTTTAATTAATTTACTTCGTTTGGACTCAAAAATAGGAGAATTTTAATAACACTATTATGTGTTGCTAAATAAAATATGTAATGCTATTATATATAGGTATATATATATATGTATATATATATATATTGTAATAAATATAAAACCCGGGATAATAATTATGAGAATGAATATAAATTATAGAAAAATAAATGAAATAGGAGCTGAGACTGCTTAATCTTCGGGTCTATAGGCGGGATCCGGATGTTCGGATATCAGGAATTAAGTACACAAAATAATACGAATATGTATATGTTTGTAATAAATATATTAAAGAATTAAACTGTTGTATTTTCTTAAATAAATAAAACAAGATACAAATTGCATATGATAGGTGAGTATGTTACTCCCTATATTATACTGTAAAATGGGAAGCCTACCCCAAATTAACATAAAACAAGATCTATTCTAGTGCATAAATTATTAAAGATTTTTATATAGCAAATATAAACATTATTGAAAAGTGATTATTATTTTGGAATTACGTGAGTATTAATTAAATATTTAAGACTTGTGGGAAATGTTATATCTTGAGGAAAATTACAGACAACAAAATATGAAATACCTGTTCTATTGATATAAACAGTAACAATAAATCTGAAGTACGTGTATCTTCTGGATGATATTAAAAACCACGATGTAGATCGTCAGTTACAGTTGTGGAAGATCACGATAATCTGGTTTGTCACATCTAGTAGAGATGATCCTAATATAAAACGGCTTATAATCCAGGTGAACGTAGGTTTCAGCAAGGTTATGTGTTAATATAATAAACAGGGAAAGGTGTAATTTATCCCTCGGAATCCAATGTAATTACTGGAAACTCCATCAAAAACTCTGCATAAATGCAAATAATAACTGTGACGAGGATATAACGTTGAAAACTGTATATAAGGATTCCTGGAATAATCCACTCGTAGAAAATTCTAACAGCAAGGTATTTCCCAATATTTTATTAATAAAACACTACTTTTTATCGAATTCTTATGGTTTTTACTTTAAAATTAATAAACTTGAAGAGATAACTTTAAATATAACAATCTTCACCAATTTCGTGCAAAAAAAACTATCTTATTTATCCTTTTTTTTTTTATTGTCATGACTCCCATTAGAAAATTTACATTTTTGAATCAGATTTTCTTTGGAATAAATACAGTAAGTTCAAAAGTTAAATTAAAAGTCATTTTGACAATTTAGTAAGGAAAAATTTAAAGTGTTTCTTCAAAGAAAATCTTACATGAGCCAGAGATAAAGATAACTCTGACTGATTGTTCAGAAGGTTAATGGGCATATCTCACGTAATTGCAATTACAAATTTAGAAATAAAAGTTAATTAGACACTTAATATACAGTAACGATTATAGCAGTTCGATTACAAAAAAAATGATCAGAATCAGATTTAGTATCACGAAAACATAAAATATAATCTAAAAATTTAATTTAGAAGCAAGTAACAACAATAAAAAGAATGCAAATTACAATTATATACGATATCAATATTGCTAAATCTAATTATGATTTTACATAAATTATACAGAAATTTGGCTATCAAATTATATATTTTTAAAAACATTAAATTTCAGATAAAACATTTCTGTCCAAGAAATCATTTAAATGAAAGAAATTATGAGCATCAGAAGAACTACAACAATATATATATATATATTCTCGAAGAGTCATTACATAGAAGAACGTGTTCTTAAAATTCTCTTTGCGTTATAATAAAATCCAACTCAAAGTAATAAAAATACCTTTAAAATAATGATTGCTTTTTTTAGTTAATAATTCTAAAAGAATTATCGTTAATAGAATAAAGTTGCCTTCGAGGCAGCACGGTGTTAAGAGAGGAATAATGAGAGATTTCTTTAGCTTTTTAGTGATTGCTCATTCTTAATGATTATTATTAAAATTATTATTGAAGCTAAAAAATACCTGGTCTTCGATATCAACTTAGCTACGGTAAAAACCTAGGTACTAATAAATTTTAAAATAGATCATATTGTTTGTTAAGTTTTTTTTCTGTCAGTAAACCGTTTTGAACGGTATATTAATGTATATGATTTGCAGGTAGTCGCTTTGGCATTTAAATAGACAATGTTGGAAAAAGCAATATGCAGAAATACTAGCAAATAAAATTGAACAGCTTCCAATAGAAAATAATATATTTGAATGCTTTTTATAATGAGTAATTATTGCACTGGTTTCTTATTTTAATTAAGTTGAGATCTATCGATGCATGAATTTAATATTCTGATTGTGGTCCAATTTTTTATGAAACTAAAATAAATCATAATCTATACAAGAACAAGAACATATAATAATTGGAATGAAATATTTATAATCAGTTGTTTGTTTGAAAATATCATTATATATATATAACTATTATATTTCAAAATGTCTCGATAGGACAGAAAAAAGATATATGTACAAGTGCTTCATGGGCTGGACCTTTAAATAAATAAGAGTGGTGGAAAAGAAGCCGTCAAACAGATAAAAGTTGTAGATTCCAGACCCCAAAAACGTAAAAGAAAAACGTAAAAATGATGCCAAAAAACATATATATACAGCTGAGCTTCGCTTGTTCATCTGTTGAGGTTGATTTTTCAGAACTAAGAATATATTATTTTGCTTACTTTCATTTAGTTATGATATGAAGGCAGTTTTTTATGTTATCTCCCCTAGCTATAAAAGAAAAAAAATTTAAACTTGAGAAATATTAACACTTCTTTTCCTTAAAAACGCTATGCCTTCGAAAAAAAATTCTTCTGGTAATTTCGCAAAATATAACCCCATAGCGATTTCCACGTCGTCATTCGATAAAAATCAACGTCCTCTCAAGTGTTTTTGAGTTTTGGAAAGAGATAATTGTCATAGGGGGTGAGGTCGGGACTGTAGGGTGGATGTTCTAATTCCTCAAAACAGCATTCATTGATTACTACTTGAATAATTCCCGATAATTATGCACCCTGCAGTTATCGTTCAGTGTATTTCTAGAGATTTCCCGTTATTGTAGTCTATTTTGCATATATTCAATTGAGAGAATTTCTTCCGCGTTCCAGAAAACTGTGGCCATTACTTTTCCCGCAGAAAATTGTATTTTTGCCTTCTTGGGCGGGGTGGAGAGCCCTTATGTACGCATTGCATGGAATCTAGTTTCCTGGAAGGGTTCCAGTGGTGTACCCAAGTTTCATCTCCAGTTACAATTACATTTAAGATTTATTCATCTTGAGATAAAACAGTTAAATTCTTTTCACAAATTTTTCGTCTACACAATTTTTGTTTCGGACTGAGCAGCCTGAGAATCAATCATGCCGGCACTTTGCTCATTCTCAATTCTTCGTATAGAATTTTAAAAACACTGATTTCTGGTATTCGTATTTCTCTAGCAATTACTGAAACTTTTACTTGCCGATCAGTTAACACCGAATCTTCAACTTTGTTGATGGTTTTGTTTAGTTAGTGCTTGCAGAGATCTTTCATAGTTTGGGGGTCATCATGAATAGATTCTCTGCCCCATTTGAATCGCCTACATCAAAATTTGATTTGGAAACAGGACGGATTATTTCATCCATACACTGCCACCATTCTCTTATGAATATTCTTACGGCTATTGTTAAGTTTCAAATTACTCATTTTCTCTTCTTTAAACGAACGTAAAAGTAACAAATTAGAACCAGACTTGGAGATGATAATATCAAATTTCACAGAAACTTGACGTAAGGAAATTTTGACGATAGCATACTGTTTTTATAGTTAGGTAGATAACATAAACAACTCCCCTCGTATATGGCATGCTAGAGTAGGTGTCATCTACAGATATGGTACAAATTTGTGAATCGATATCTTGTAGAACTAGCTACAGAGATTTGTTTCCTAAGTTAAAAATGATTACTCTAACGTTTGTCTTGCTTTTGTGTGTCAAGGGAAATTTTCAAACTAATCATGATTAATAAAGACGGCAGACTATGTGCCCGAACAGTAGCGTGATGTGGAGGGATCGAGTAGAGGCGTACGACGATCAATTCAGTTGCCGTTGAGACGTTGTAAGCGATACAATCGTGTTGAAAATGTCGGGAGTGCGTAGAAAGAATGCATCGACACTATTGCATGCTAACGTAGTAAAGAAATTTTTACATCGGTTTCCCGATTTAATATATGACGGCACCGTAGTGAAATGTTTAGTTTGTGAAACAACTTTATTAACTTGGAAAGCAAGTCAGTGCCAAAGACATGTAAATAGTGACAAACATAAATCGAATAATAGTGGACGCAGATCATATAATAAATTTGTGTGTGATTTAACAATGATGTTAATTGCGACCAATATACCAATGCAGAAAGTGGAACACCCAATGTTTCGTCAGTTTTGGAAGAAATACAATCCTACGTGGAAATTACCAGCAAGAAGTACGCTACGGAATTACGTACCGTCAGTGCGTGAGAGAATTGTAAATTGTACGAAAAATACGGTAAAAAAAAATTCCTGTGGTTAACAATAGACGAAACTACAGATATTAAAAAACAGTCCATCCTAGCCATTCTAGTACGGACGCTGACTCCGCAAGGACCTTCTCCTCCTTATTTTCTAACCTGTAAACGAATGCAAGGGTGTACTACCAGAGCGATATATGAAGTATTAATAGAAACACTACACAAATTTGAGATTTTACCGAAGCAAGTGTTAATGTTAGTTACCGATGCTGCCAAGCTTATGTGTTCCACGGCAAACTTACTCAAAACGATTCAACCAAACCTGCTGCATGTCACATGTTTGCTTCACGCTTAACACCTTGTAACAAACACTATACGTACAACTTATCCTGATGTGGATCAACTGATAGGACAAACGAAAGCGGTTTTTCTTAAATCTCCGAAACGGATTCGGCTATTTCATTCGCTGTGTCCTGATATACCCGAGCCGCCGCAACCGATTCTTATACGATGGGGTACTTGGTTAGAAGCAGCATTTTATTATTATAGACATTTTGAAAAAATTAAATCAGTGATTTTACAACTAGATGCCAAAGAAGCAGCTGCAATACGGCTCAGCCAGGTTCAATTTAACAATCCTCAAGTTGCAGCAAATTTAAAAATTATTTACGACAGTTACGTTCCAATACTGGACGCAATAAAAAATTTACAGAACACTGCGTTGTCCTTATCGGACTCATTAGCAATTATTGACCACGTAAAACTAGTGCTGCATATCCTTGAAGATGAAAAAAGTGATTGTGTCCGTGAAAAATTTAACAGTGTATTAGATAAAAATGTAGATTTTACAAAATTAGGGCGACTTCTTACCAATACTTACCAATACTCTCAACGTCGAACAATCCTTCTCTGTATATAAACATATATATACGTCGCTACGTACGAACCTTTCCGAGACTAATACAGAAACATATATTATGGTGCAGTTTTTTCATCGCGCACATCCGCATTTTTTTGCAACAATGTAAACATGTTGGGTAAGTTATTTATGTTTTTTCTTAACGTTTTGTATAGGGATTCGATATATTTATTTTTAAGTAAGCGTACTGTTATTCTGCTAAACTCTCCACGCAACGCCACTGCTGGAGCACATAGTCTGCCGCCTTTAATGATTAAACAAGAATAGCTATCAGACTCGAAATGTATATACAATAGAAATTCGAAAAAATATATAAGTTTTAGTGAAAAAGGACAGATAATTACAAGCTAATGTCATATGCGAGATTGAAAAGTACTACCAAGGAATTCTTGATTCAATGAAGTTACTACTCAATTACCATAATTTTGAAATCTATTTTATCATTTTTTTGTTTTATATTGTTTCTGTCATTTGTTAGTTACCATTGTATTCTAAATATTCTATTATATTGCTAAAGCAACCAATGTTTCGTCTAAACCTTCTATACTTGTCAAGATTATAATGATATTTCACATATGTGTGACATACATGTTGATTCATTTAAAAAGGTATCAACAACTATGGTTAATTTACCGGACTTTTGTTTTTATTATAACGTGTTAGGTATCGTTATTATTTTTTATTGGTTATTTTGTGAAAATGTTTCTCTCGTATCGCACTTGTTCATAAATTAAAACCTTCCGAGAATATCTAAAGTAGGCATTTCAATATTCTTGAAGATTCGTTTCGAATTTACATTATATAGGTATTTTAATTTAGTAATTAATTAATTACTTACAACTTCTATTACAATTTGGTTAATAAGTAAGTTTCTTAATAAGTAATTTTACTTATTTTTTAGCTATTTTTTCCAAATATCGTAATTATACCTGTACCGTATTAATATTTACATAATTTTATCACTATAGTAAACTTTATATAACTCATATTATGTGAGGTATTACTTCGAAGTATTTTTCGCAAGAAATATTTTAATGATATTAATTTCATTGATATCACAGCCCTTCAGCTCGAATATTTAATTAATTCTTCTTAGACATCGCAATGTTATTGGCTATCCTTCAACTAGATCATGAAACGACTCTTTTCAACCACGGGTTTTCTTTAGATAAGTTCTCCTCTTTTTTTTCAGTTTGTAAATATTTATTCGTCTTGCCTGTATATATAGTTTTTATTTAATTTCTTTAAGCCATCTCAAAATTTAGTTTCTTATGTAAATATTAAATAAAACTTAAAGGACAACGTTGTTTTGTTATTTTTTATTACAATGCTCGAGCGGGTGTAGAGAGAAAGCACGAAATTTGGTCTGGAGATTAACTTGACCAAGGCCAAACTCACGACCATTGACAGAGAAAACATACTTTCACAAGGCAATCGATTAAATATAGAAGAAGTCAATGATTTCATATATATCTGTGATCGCTTATAAGCAATCAAGAAGGATTTCAAAAAGAAGTTAATAGATGTATTTCAATAACAAGAAGTGCAATTACGAACCTGAGCAAGATATATACTTGAGCATATAGCATATAGAACTTGAGCAAGATATAGTGAGCAGAAAATTACAAGAAACACTAAAACCATGTTAGCTAAATCCCTGATATTGTCGATTTTTCTGTTTGGAGTTAAATCATGGATAATAAAAGCCTCTGAGACGAAAAAGATAGATGCATTTAAGACGTAGTGCTGGCGACGTATGCTGGGTATGTCTTGGACCAAAAAACGTACAAACGCATCGATACTGGATGAACTTAAGGTTAAAGATACTATTAATATATACTACTAATATAAATACTACTAAAAGACTATCTACGGTATGCCGCAGAAGAATCCTGCAGCACTTTGGACACACAACTAGACGAGAGGGAGGTAACCTAAAAAAACTGATTGTCCAAGGCAAGATTTAGGGCAAAAGACCAAGGGGCAGATCGCCACCCAGGTGGATTGATCAAATGAAAGAGATAACAGGCGCACCATTGCAAGACCTGTTAGGAGAAACTAAAGACCGTGAAACGTGGAAAGAAAGAGTGAACAGCTGTACCTAGAGATGGGATCACGGCTTCTCAATTATGAGAACACGACTAAGTAGAAGAAGTTAATGAACATTCACTTCAGTATACTACACACGCCCTGGACAATTGATGTTCATCACCATATGATTATTCATTATTTTAAATCTCTCCTTATTGCTGGCATGGTCGATCGAACAGCGTCCAAAAACCAACAAGAGGTTACCTTACCTATTAGAAATAATTATCAGTAGTAATATAGCAAGTACAATAAAAATTAGCTTTTATCTTTTCATTTTAGTTTAACTTGCATTCGGTCAAATTTTCCAAAAATTATCGATTCATTTTTATTGCACGAATTATATTTAACGGAAATTTTCATGAATCAATTAAATGGTGTAGTTTTTGTAGAAATGACAATTAACAACAACTGATTTGGAGTTACTAATGAAAACTGCTGATTTAACGATAATTTTACAAAATTGTTCATTTTATAAGTGCTGTAATATTTCACGCAATCCCGCGATATGGAAACGCTTCAGGTACCGAAATTAACCAGAAAATAGAAAAGTTAACTCCGGTAAATACGAAGAAACCAAAAACTTCTATGTGGCAACAATTTCAAGAATTTTGTGCTCAAAGAAATTATGTACTGGAGAAAACGACTTCTGTACAAGAAATTAACTCCATTTTGAAAGACTGGGCCCGAAATATGCGCAAAAAAGATGGATCATTTTACAAAGAAACTGTTTTAAAGACAATGTGGAGCATTACGGCCAAATTCGCCCAAGAAAAATATAATCAAGATTTTGGCATCACAGGAGATCAATTTAATAACATAAGATTTATTATCTGCACGAGATGCAAGAAACAATAGACGAAAATCACCGCAAATGCCACCATATAAACGAAAAAGTTCAAGCACATTTACTTGTGAAGAATTCCTGAAAATTGTACAATTATTTGATGAAAACACTCAAGACGGTCTTCAAAAAAAGTTCCTCCGTATTACATCTTATGAATTAGCGTTTCCAGGACGCGAAGCTGTTAACTGTTTACTGGATTTCTTTCAAGAAGAAAAGTCTCACAACAGTACAAAAACAAACAAAATTGAATATAATCCGTTGTTAACTAAAACTCGGCAAGGACGAAATAAAATGTGGTCAAACAGCAAATGGTTAATCACAAACAAGGCAAATGAAAATATTTGCAAATGAAACTATTGAAGTTAAATGTTTCTTTTTCTTTTGTTGTGTATTAATTATTTTGTTGACGATTATTCTTAAACTGTTATCAAAAAAAGGTGCCAACATCGGAACAAATCGTCTGCTTCTTACACCAAATCCAGAATGGAAAAATAAAGGCAAATGGTACAAAAATATACAAATTTGGGAGAAATGAAATGGACAAATGGACTAAAATGTCAGCAAGAAAAGCAGATTTGGATGGCAAATTTAATTTACAAATTATTCACACCAAGCAAGTAACAAAAATAACACGACATGGTAATGTGAATTCAATTAAACCTTACTTGCAACTCGATAGAGAATTCCACGAGGAACTCTTTCAGAAACTGAGAGGTAATGAAGACCAACTATGTAGTATTCCTTCGCGTTCTACAGCTAATGTTAATTCATCATAACATAAACAGACGTTGAATAGTTCAATTATTAATTATAATTGCGTTTCTAATTGTCAGAATTTTAATACATAATTAGATATTTTATTGTACTTTTAATCTTTGCTACGCATTAAACATTAAAAACTACGTTAGTATTAATTTTTTATATTTCTGATAATCTACACTAGTGCAAATTATCGCTTAATTTAATTTTTATTGGCTATTCTAACAATAAAAGGGAATGTCATCGTATTGATGGGTTATTAAATTTGATAGATGAATGAAAGTTTCAACAGAACTACCCTTAGTAATAAAACGTATAGCTGTTGAAAATTTATTTTCTGATCCGTTTTATATACAGATAACGGGATATCGCTCTACGTGTTGTCTTTCAATTCTGTTTTTCTTATAGTGAGTACTTATGTATGTAATAATCAACAAAATATATTTTATATGCATCACACAAAGAAAAACAATCGAAAACTTGACATTACTGTTGATTAAACAGTAGCAGAGAAACGCTTTCTGTCCTTTCTTCTGTACCCTTTTTGTGTCCAATCTGCAGTTATATAATTTTCAATCAAATAACAATCACTTGCACTGCCCCATACGCTGTATATATATAATTGGCCGTACTAAATTTTCAAGGAAAGTGATCAAGAACAAAGAAAACACATTTTTATCGTGCCCCCCGTGTAATTTATCTGTCTGGGAATTAGTCCGTTGAGAGTCCGCGGCGTACAAACACGGTGGGTGCTGAATTATAGCGAGCATTGCAATAACGAGTATAACCGAACCGGGTTGCTACCAGATAAAAGAATAGAGAGGGCCGTTAAACTGATTCATTGCTTTGTCTCGATCGCCGCTGCCACCATTAATGCTCGGTGCATACTCGCGGTGTTACCAATTATAAACCAACCTTATGGATGGCATCGCATTGTGGAGCTACAATCTTAGGAAGTATAATCCGCTGCAGTGAGCTTTCTGAAATTCGATATGCTGCAAAGAAAATACCCTTTATTCATCCGCAAGACATACAAATTGAACTAGTTTTTATGTAACTTAGGATATATCTTTAACTTAGATAAAATAAATAAGTTTAAAAACCTTTAATTATAGGCAAAAAATTTTAAAATTACGTAAATGATTATAATGGGAAGTTTTAGTAATATACATAACACAAAGTAATTACGAAATTTTGATCTTATTTAAATATTTTTTAGTAGTTTAGTATAATAATAGTAAAGAGAAGAATAAATCCTTTGTTGCATATATAAAGGCTAATCCAATTAATGCTTTACAAATCTGTACAGTGACTATCTACCTGCATGTATTTGTCAGTCTTGTAGGTTAGGTTATTACAAAACAATATAAAACATTTAACGCCACATTAAAGGATGTCACGAAATTATTAAAATTTACTATCAGAGACGGTGTTCTGTAAAGGAAACTTGCCGTAGATTACGTGCACTCTATAGTGCAAATCATCTATTACGTGAACAAACAATTCGTAATGTTGTTCAAGATTTGAACGGGATTTTACGTTGCTGGATAATCCAGGAAGAAATTGTATCAGAAATGTGAGAAACGTTGCATCCACACAAAGTCCAAGTGGGCTAAGTATTGAAGCCAGCAGATTATCTTCGTCGTGGTTTCGCTGCTCAGATATTAGAGTAGCTAGCTGCATATCCATATCTTTTCATCGTATTGTAATGTTCAGGGATGAGGTGCACTTTTGGCTAAATGGCTATGTAAACAAGCAGAATTGCGGTATTTGAAGCGAAAAAAATCCTCAAGAATATGAAGCAACACCCTTACATCCGAACAAAGTTACAATTTGGTGTACCATTCACGTCGGTGGTGTCATCAGACCATATTTCTTTGCAAAAGTGCAGCGATAGCGTCATCTTAATTGGCGTTCGTTGTCGAGCAATTTTAAATGAATATTTGTTCTTAATTGTTGTTGCAGGAATACTGATTCCAATAGGACGGCGCTACATGCCATACCATCAACTAAACCATCGCTGTACTGTAAGGTGAATTTGGTGATAATTATTTAAAGGAACGGTCCTGTGAATTATCCACCACCACCTTGACGATCTTGTGATATGACGCCGTATGACTCCTTCCTGTGTAGTAATGTGAAGTCGAAGGGCCTCGCTAGCAACCAAACAACATTTGAGGTTCTAAAAACCAACATCGGATTTGTCATTCATGAGATATTGGATGCAATGTGTGAAAGCGTAATGAGAAATTGAACACATCGAATACGCTATTGGCAATAAAGTTGTGGTGCACATTTGAATTAAATTTTTTGAATAAACAAACTATTTTATGTATCAAAACAATTTTTATATTTTGGATTAACGATAGTCGAGGATTTATATTTCTAGAAAGAAAAATTGAAATATAATAAATATAAATTCAAAGTTAAAGGAACCACAACAAGTTAATCCACTCATTCACAAAGCTGGTGGAAAATGGGCAATTAGCAACCAAGATAAAGTAACTGCATTAGCTAACCATCTTATAGATGTGTTCACATCTTTACCAGCCTAGATTCTTGCAGAAGAGGAAGACGATATCTACTTATTATTAGAGTCATCACATCAAATGTGTTTATCAATCACTAATTTCATATTTGGGGAAATGAATTTATCTATCGTCATTGACCTCAATCCGAAGAAGGCATCTGCTTACGACCTAATCACAGCGAGAGTGTTGAAAGAACTAACGAAAAAGTAGGAAATTGATTATTATATAGGGTGATTTACGAGCTCAACGACAAGTTTTTCCATATGAAAGCGCATGTAATTTTAACAAGAAAACATTATTGGGACATATTGCTGTGAATTGTAGTTTTAATTTGCTTATTGACTTATGTTCACAATCCACAGTAGCTCCTCCGAACTAGACTCAGATGGGTGGGCACCTTCCTTGAGCTTCTTAATCGTCAGGGTTACTCTCACGAATATCGTGGTATAAAAGAGAAATAATACTAATTAAACTCAAGAAATAAAACTAACATTAACACCACAAACATTTAATTTAAATCAAAAAGAAAAAAAAGAAACTACTTTATCAAGTATAAAGCAGAATTGTGACTTAATACGCCGCAACATAGAGAAAAACTCTTGTAAAATGTGAACGATACAAGAGAAAAAAAAACTCTAAACTGACTTCCGAACAAAGATCTAAATAAATATAAACAAACTTTATTAGCTGTCATCAATTACTTTATTCCCTCAAAAAATCAAACGTCAAAAATAGAACTTTCTCTATTTTTCGCACGCAACCAAAATTAAACAAGCGCATGTCAAGCTTGTAATAAAATAAATTTTCACCCCTTCCTACTATACTACGATAACTTAAATGAACAAAAACTATATTAAAAAAAAACAGTCTAATACGTTTTGTTAATATTTCAAATGATTACAAAAAATATTATAAATTAAATTTATAAATTTAAAAAGCTTCAAATTTCAGTAGAATTATTACTACAAATATATCTATATAAATATCATATTAAAAATACATACATTTAGTTTTGTACACGTTACGCCACAAAAACTATTATCTGAGAGATTCCAGATAGGTCAATTTATTCAAATTACAAGTTTAAAAGACTTGTAATAACCCGTAATTGAATTTTAATCACATCAAAACACTACAAAAATACCAAACGAAGTTATCCAAACTACATTAAACAAAATTAAGTTCTGTTCAATATGAATAAAAAAAAAAGACCTCCTATCTGTTAAAGGACTATCAAATCTCTAAAATGATGAAGCCACTGGAAAGAGCAAGGCATCCCTACCTAACATAAAAATATATAAATCAACATAATAATAATAATATATATATATCTGTATTATCATGACTTCCTGCTTGGCGCGCACTTCGAACATCAAAATAGGCCCGTGCAATCAACAGACATGGATAAAAATACACAATACAATAAATTGTTATAAAAATTTTTAATTTTTAAAGTTATTTCCCTGGAATAAAATTTTACAAATAAATACAATAATTTTCCTATCTTCTTTTGTTTCTTCAGCAGGGAAAAATCCACTGCAATATGTATGTACGATTTCAATTAATTAAGGAAACAAATGTTTGATTGTAATTATTTTAATTTTTCAAAATCACTTAAATATTTACATAAATTGCTCAACACTCAAAATCATGTGATTACAATGCATGCTTCACCACTACGAACTAAAGAGTTTTCACTCGAAAGGAAAGGATTGGTTGATTTATAATTTGAGTAGCAGCATTTTGTATTCTCTTGAACAACTGTGGTCGTGTATTAATTTCCTCTTGATAAACAATTTGTTTCATGTGCTCCCAAAAATAGAATTCTAAAGAATTTAATTAAGTCGGGTGATCGCGGTGGCCATGCAATTGGGCCATTATTACCAATCCACCTGTTTTTAAAGTTTAACCGGTTTAACCACTCAATAACTACACGTCCGCGATAAGGTGGAGCACCGTCGTGATGGTACCACATAGTTGCAGTAACGTTAACAGATGCATTTTAAAGAAACTCAAAGATGTTTTTTAAAAAAATTCTGTAAGTCTCTGCGTTCAAACGTTCTTCCAGCATATGCACAAGTAATAAGGCCATGTTGCTGCAAAAACCAATTTCAAAATGCTAGCCGTCGCTGAGCATCTCCAATTTGTCAGGCTTGAACATTTTGTCGATGGTAAGAATAAAAGACTTCGCGCTGCAAATTACGCCATAAAACTTCTGACTTACATTTAGATTGTATGCTATTCTCCGTGTACTAATTCAAGGATTGTCAATTGCAGCATCAATAACAGGTTCTTTCTGTTCTACACTAACTACATGTGGTCGAATAGCTTTTGCTTGGGCAGGATTACCTGTTTCTCGTAATTTTGGGAATGATTCTCTGAAAACTGAGCGATGACGTAGATGACAAAGTGGAAATCTTTCTTGATATTTTCTCACCGATTTGCGTGCATTTCCATTAAAATAACCATAGACGAATATGATATCGGCATAATCTTCAGTGCTATAACCGTACATTTTAAGTTATCAAGAGAATACTGATATTAGACTGATACAGACTGACATGTGTATTTATGCTTTGTTTTGTTATTAATAAATCACAACAATAGCCATGAATGAACATTTAAATAACAACAATCAAACCTTTAATGTCTATTATATCCTTAAGTAATTGAAATCGGACATACGTCCAAAAGTACACGCGCTATAGCAAAATTTGTCAGTGAACTCATAAATCACCCTCTATTATTCAATGCAATAATAAGGCTAGGTTGCTTTTCGGATCAATTAAAAATTGAGTAGGTTATAGTTATATTGAAGCCGGAAACACCTCTACAAAAAGTCAAATTCTATCGATCAACTTTCGAAAAATTATTCCTAGTGAAAATTACACCCATATTGCTAAATTGTGAACAAAAGCGTAATCCTCAATCATCAGTTCGGGTTCAGGCAGAAGCATTCTACAATCGAATAGGTGCAAAGAATAGTAAATAAAATCAACAAAGACCTTGAAGCTAAACGATATTTGTCGGCGGCGATCCTAGATATATCGTAGGCATTTGACAAGGTGTGAAACAAAAGAAAATTACCACAAAGCTACTATGAAGTATCCTGGTCAACTTCGGGGTACCACAAGAGGGCGTGCTGTCACCAGTATTATACCTGGTTTACACAGCCGACATTCCACTAACAAGGTTCACGATGATGGTAACTTTCGTCGATGATGCGACTATATTTGCGTTCCATACCAATTCTACTTCACGGCACTTGCAAACCTGTAGTATTTTTCGTAGCCATAAGCGGGCAACAGTGTCAAAATGCCTTTTTGTAATCTACTAGCTAACCCGGTAAACATTGTTCTGCCTTAAATCGATTGTTTTTGTTTGAATATTTTGCAATTAAACGTTGTGTTTGTCCGTTAAAAAACACGATAGACGACAGATGTCGTTCGACATTGAAACTTGACAGCTAGAACACGTGTTGAATCATTGTTTTCACTAATCTGATTGTGACAGCCGGCGAGTGTCGCATGATTGTTTCGATTCCGAAATAATTGATTGCAATCATGGAAATTGGAGGTAAATATAAGTTTTGATAGTTTTGTCGAGTATTTGCTCTAAATTTTGGTTTTGTTTTCCAGTTCCCACTACTTTTTTTATTAAACCATTCCACGTTATTGCAAGTGATCTTTATGCTGTGGTGCTTGGTTGGCTCATCATTAGGTACATTTTGCGTAGCAATGACATGAGATAAGTTGTTGAGGGCAATCCAATACGTATTGTCGACAAAATCCATAACGAAATCGTTGAGTTGTGGAACAGAACCCACGTTAACAAGTTTGTTGCCATTGTTTCAAACTCCTTCCATTATGCGAATGAAGATGAAATTTAGTTAATGTTCAAAAATAGGTTCATTCTCTTGAATACACAACAGGCACCGACGAACTAAATTCTATAGCAAACTTAAGAAGTACATATTATTTCTACTATGATTTACAGAGGGGGGTCAAGCAACTTGTACATTTACTGTACTCTCAACGTTGCGTTCCGTTGGTTACAATAGATGTTTTTGATTTTCTTTTTACTCATTCGTGTTTAAAGAGATTACTATTTAAAAAACTCTAGGACTTCTTAAAAAATAAGATGTAACCCACATTCGTATTAACATTTCTTTCCGAAATTATATCTAGTTTTCACTGCCAAAATTTGTAAATAGGCTAATGGAGCAGCCTGTATTTCATAGGCATTAGCTGAGGAAAGTTTATTAATGCATTAGTAGTTAAATCGAATTTAGAATCATCTAATCAAAATATTTAATATTATAATACTTATAAATACGTTCCTAACTTTTAAGATATAGATTCCACCTTTTTTTATTTATATTACTTTAAAATTATATTCTGTTTAAACAAGCTCTTGGAATATTTATTGGTGACAATAATAAAAACAATCGAATTAATTTAATATACGTACTTACATACAATATGCAAGACATTACATGAAACAAATGGTTCCATTGTAAATAAATAAGAACATGATTCGTAAAGTCCATTAAATTCCCTTTTTGGTTAACACGCAGGATAGTGCGAGTACATAAAAAAACGTTACTTTCTTTTTCTCAAGCTCGCACAACAATAATTTTGTATTGATAGAATGAGTCACAAGTCCGCACTTATGGCATCACCAAATCGAGTAGCGATGTTCTCTTCTTTTTGGGAAGTGAACGTGCCTGAACTATGACCTGGCAATTAGTATTATTTTCAGACGATACAGTAGACTTTTATGGGCGTAGGTGTATTGGTCCATGTGCGATGTTGACTTTGTAAGGGAATAACACCTTAACGGAAACAAAAGTTGCGAAAGATTATCTGTTTATTTGGTTATATGTTAATGGACAGGGATGTATTAAGCTCTTTGACCATATAGTATAGGTATAATTATAAAGCTCGAATATATTGAACTGATGGAGTTAGTCTGTACTACTTTGTATACAAATTTTCAATTATAAAAGTGTTCTACCATCACAAAATCTTCTTCACGGTTTTATTTAAAAAATGTTGAATATACACTTGTGTGTATAGAAATCAGCCCACTGTAAACTTTTGAATTTAACTATATTTTATTTCGAATCTATTTATCACGAACGCCTTAATATGGATATTTCTTTGAAATCTGAGAAAGCCCCACAAGATAAAACTAAACTTAACAGGGCAACAAAAAACTTGAACGAGAGATATCACAATAGATAGAAATACTTGGAAAATTTAACGTCAACCGAAGCCACAGAATAATACGACCATTCCGGAAACCTGACAGAAGCTGGGCTAGAAATGACAAGCAAAAAGCTCGCATCTTTGCCGAACACCTTCCAAAGTCTTCCAACCACACCAATGGTATTTGTCTCCGGAAAGAAATGAAGTAATAAAAGTCTTTCTTGACGCACCTTACCAAATATCGCCACCAATAAAACCTAACAAAATGAGAGAAACCAAGGAATTTAAATAAAGCGCCTGGATATGGCCTTATTACTGGTAAGATTTTAAAAGAACTCCCTGAGGTAGCAATGAAGTATATTACATATATATTTAATGCAATTTTGAGAAACGGACACTTTCCGTCGCAATGGTAGGTTGCCCAAATTGTTTTAATTCCTAAGCCTGGCATACCTGTGGAAGAAGTGACATCATACCGCCTGATTAGTCTCTGCCTATCTTGTTAAAGATATTCGAGAAATTACTCTAGAAAAGACTGAAGTCTTTAATTGATAAACTCGCAATAATCTCTGAACATCAATTTGGGTTTAGAGAAATGCATCCCACTATTGAGCAAGTGCATCGCTTGGTGGAAATCATACGTAGAGCCTATGAAAAGAGAGAGTATTGTTCGGCAGCCTTTTTGATATATCCCAGGCTTTCGATAGGGTTTAGCATAACGAGTTATTGTTCAAACTAAAATCTAAATTACTATCAGATTCTGAAAAGCTATCTTACTGATAGATATTTTCTGGCCAAGTACCAGGATGAACTGACAACACTGAACCGAACACAAGCTTGAGTACCCCAAGATAGTGTTATTGGCCCTGTGCTTTATCAAATTTATACTGGCCATATACCAACATCGACTACTACAACTACCGCGACATATGCTGATGATATAGCATTATTAGCGACAAGTAGTGATCCTACAGTGGCATCGCATTATCTCCAAACATTACTAAATAACCTCCAGGAGTGGCAAAGAAAGTGGAAAATAAAAATCAATGAACTAAAATCAATGCATGTAACATATACATTACGTCGAGATACTTGTCCTCCTGTTTCATTAAACAGTGTTCAGATACCCCAGAGTGAAAGCGTCAACTATCTCTAAATTCATTTGGATAGTCGGCTAACGTGGACTAAGCACATCTTCTCGAAGAGGAAGCAGCCAGGGCTGACATTCTCCAAATTACAGTGGCTCATTGGCCGGCGATCTTCAGTATTTCTGGAAAACAAACTTATTGTGTACAAGGTGATTTTGAAGCCAGTGTGGACGTATGGCGTTCAACTGTGGGGAACCGCAGGTGTCTCTAATCTGGAAATTCTTCAACGGTTTCAATCCAAAGTACTGAGAACAATTACAAATGCACCCAGTTTTGTACCAAATGCCACGCTACATCATGTTCTTCACATGAGGACAGAGCGCGAGGAAGCAAAACACGCAACTATTAAGTATTTCACACGGCTTGAAGCACATCCAAATCCTTTGGCATTGAATCTTTAGATAATAGTGCACAAACATACCGTCTAAAACGTGTAACGTTTAGATGTAGTGAAAACGTGTAACATTTAGATGTAGTGAACACACACATCTAATTGACTTATATAGTAGCGAATTGTTATCGCTTATTTTTATTCGTTAATATCTTGCTGTAGGTTTCTAACTCATGTCCTTTTGTATATAATTACAACTTTAATTTAATAATAACCTTGGGTAGATCATGAAATTTACATGGAGTTATTAAACAAACAAAAATTATCAGATCAAGAAAAAATATATGTTGTTTGAAAGACAATTTAATATCCTTTGATATGAGTTATGATATTTCGGCTTCTTAAATTTAAAATTGTGAAATTAATACATCAAACAAATAATTTTCTTTATTACTTAAAGAAGTATGGTTTATTGACAATTACCTAAATTAACACTTATTTTTTAACAATGGGTACGACCCCTTCTTGCCCTAACAACATCTCTCGTACGAATAAATATAGATCTAATCAAGTTTATAATTGTTTCTTATGGGATGTCAACCCACTTTTCTTCTATTGCAACAAAAAGCTCCGAGATCGAGGTTGGAGCACCAAATCTAGCACGAATTCTTCGTTTTAGCTCATCTCATACATGGTCTATCGGATTAAGGTCGGGACTGCATGCTGGCCAATTTATAACTAGAAAACCGACTTCTATAATGTAATCTCGCACGATTCTTGCGGTGTGCGCCTTAGCATTGTGTTGCATAAAAATAAATTCGTCTGCAATGTAGTCGACGTAAGTTACGAGGTAAACCCCTACAATCTCCTCGATGTACCTAGCACACGTTGAACCTCTCCTCCCGTGACTACGGTCGTTCATACCGCTGAGAACTGGATCGGTCTGCTCTCCCATAGAAATTGCACCCAGGTCATACAACCAGCACCACCGCCATAAACTTTTCGCTCTACAATGCAGCATTCTGAAAATTGCTCTTCTGGTCTCCAGTACACTTTTCTTCTTCGATCCCTGCCATAGAGGCATATCCTGGTCTCATCTGAGAATAGAACAGACCCCCACTTTTCCAATGTCCAATTCAGGTGCTCCCGTGCAAAAGGCAGGCGAACTTGACGGTGAGCTGCGGTAAGTTTTGGAAGGAGCGCAGGCGTTTTACAAGTCAGGTTACATTCTTGTCTTCGTCTTATTGTCTACTGACTAATTTCCACTTCTCCGCATTAAGACGACGATTTCTTAATGTTGTTATATTAGTTATACAGTTTTCTGCCGGTCCAGGTTGCCTATGAAAGGATCCAGTTTCCTCCTAACGTTGGTACATTCTTGGAGCAGCTACGCATGTCATGTGCAGTTGTCGAGCAACAACTCGCTGACTAAGTCCATTTTTTATTAAATCAATTACTTGGACGGTTTTTTTACGGTGTAGTAACACACTTGAAAACTAATAAAATTAAAAAAAGCGAATAATGTGCAAATTTCAATTGCTAAGGCAAAAATTTGAATCTGCTACAAGTTTGTTATTCTCGTTATAACAAGAGATCGCAAATTCGACACACATGCCAGCGGCGTACAATTATAAAACGTGTACAAACACTTACCGCATTATATACACAACACGACTGCAAACTACGAAGTGTACGAAAGAGCAGTACCAAATGCTATGAGTCGCTGCTAGTATATACACATTCTTTTACGATACATATCATGACTTCTACGTGCGAACACGCGTTTCGGATTTTCCTAGTTCTCATCAGTGTACGAAGGACAATACTATATTGTTTTTCATAAGATTCTAAAGTGATTAAAATATTTAAATTGTTGCATTTACACCCATATGCTATCCTAATATATTGTAATTTCTAAAACATATATTTTGCAAATCTTTGATGTTGTAATAAATATTACTTAATACAGGCCTGTTTACACATGTGTGTGGCTTTATTGTTCCTGCAGTTTATTTAATGACATGAATTAATTTTTACCAAGCGAAATTACAGCCTTCTTATAACGTAATATGGCATTACATTTCGTTATGTTGTTCATGTTGACACGAAGAGTTCTAAAATATGTTAATGTGATTTTTACGTTTATTCTCGACCATTGTAATAAAATTATACATGAAATTGTAGAAAGTTACAGGACAAATGTTGGTGAACTTGTAGGTGGATTATTTTCTTTTATGTGGCAACGAGTTGCTAATACATACCCAGGTTTATGAATAATTTAATATCGTAATGTTTTTATGTCGATTCGAGAAATTTGATACACCCCAATTGGATATTCTGAAGTGAATTCATAAATGTCTTATTTTCGAAATTCTGATTGTAATTTGGCTGTATTTTAGGTTTTAAATGTTTTATTACATAAAACGATACTTTATTTGGAATCTTTTATATTTTACACAGCTTAATATCATTTACTATATTTCGTTTCATTCTTGAAATAATAAATTTAAAAATATTAACCTAGTTACATTGTTAAATTATGTGATTCTAAGTGATTATATGAATTGTTTATTGTGTTGCTTAAAATTTTAGTACTTTAGGAATGCAAGAACTAGGAATTGTCATGGGGCAGCATAATTTTTGGGGAAAGTTTCGGGGTCTTTTTTATGGATGGCAGTTTTCGAATATCAGATTGTTTCCTCATATACTTCCATAATTTTTCTTCATGTATTCAATTAAGAAAGGAATTTTCTGAAAGTTTACTATAAAATTTGACGGCGCATATCCTTATATGGCTATGACTAACATATTGCTGTGAAATTGACTTTGGGTATAAAATAGAAATAGAAATTAATGAAGTACAAATTAATAAAACGTAACCTGAATAGCCAAAAACAAATTAAAAAGAAATCAACTGAAGTTGTGTCTTTTAAAATGCACCTGGCATATAACAGTCCAATTTTGTATTAAAAATGTATGTAAATAATTTAACGATATGTCGACAAGTTTAAGGTCATCTTAATTATTAAGAACATCTATAATTTAACTAAACAAGAAAACATGCTGTACGTACCGAAAATGTAGCAAACGGATGCAGAATAATCTTTTCTTTATGCATTAGCAACGTAGCAATCATATTTAATTTCAATTCATTGTACTTTATAATTAGAGACCGGACACATCGGTCAAATGACGTCATTACGATGGACGATATAAATAGTCTACAACATCTGTAAGTACATCACGCAGTTATTGAATAGCACTATTCATTCGGTTAACCGCACACAAAAATAGATGTACAATTAACCGAATGAATAGTACTATTCAACAACTGCGTGATGTATTTACAGATGTTGTAGACTATTTACATCGTCCGCCGTAATGACGTCCATTTCAGCCCGATGTGTCCGGTCTCTATTTATAATTTAAGTCTTTAAGTTATGAATATCTTAAGTTAGAAATATTTTAAGTTAATATAAAATGAGATGTGAACATATACCAACAAACAATAAAAGAATTTACAAAAAGGTTTTAAGTATATCAATACGTTATGCACGTATAACGCTTTTGTTACAATTGAAACAGACATGTAATATACATATTTGTAACTGTACACATGGACAATACACCTCGTATTTTCAGCATTTACTTCTGCTTAAGACACGTGTTTCTGCCATCTAGGCGTCATCAGTCAAGATAGTGAAGCAATGTATACAAAATAATATGATCTGATAAACAACAGATTTGTATCTGTATATACATTTACACTGAAATCGCCTACAAGATGTATTTACTTTGAACGTTAGGCCTAGTTACGTAGAACCAAAAAGATTGTCCTGAGATACCCAAACGTTATACAGAGTCCAAATAACTTGAGTAACTGTCCACATAATAATTTATTTTATATTAAATCATATCGAGCTAAAACTCACAGTAAAATGTTAACCATTCTCTTTTGATTATTTTTGGCTCCATTTTCTTCTTTTATCAAGAATTTTGTAACGCTTTTATGTTGTAACTGATTTTCATTCAGTTTTTGTTAAATACATCTTTTTAAAAACAGCAGAACTCTCTGGTTTCGACTAAACTTGGCCAGTATAAATCCAAATGTCACGGCTATTTGACGGCAAAAACTTGCTATTGTCTCTTAACTTTTTAATGGCTTGATATATAGGTAATATAAAAATCTTTTCTCGTCGTAGAGAGAGGTAAGAAACATTTGATAAGCGAAAACACAAAAAAAAACGAGGTAGACCTAGGAAAAAATAAAGCCATGTAATAAGCTTTAGTTCTGTGAAAAAGATAGGTTACTTGGAACGAAGCTCGAGAACTGAGAAAAAAACAAGAAAAGATTGCACCTATTGGTAGATAAGACTTGAATTGTATCTATAAAATACTAGATTTGCTGGTACATCTAAATAATTCTATACCATATAGGATATACCATATAGAAAGTTGAGTCATGTGCCATTTTGTGTAAAAATTTTTTTCGATTGGGGCAGTTGTAACGTTCTTTCAAAAAAACATTACAAATATTTTTAAACATATGAACATGTCAAATTGTTTCTTCTACTTTTTAAGTTATTTCTCCAGTTTAGTTCTGTGGTTATGTGCAGCCTAGGTAACGTACTGATGCTATCGATGTAGCTATGTTTTTGATGTAATCTAATAGTCACTCATCATTTCTAGAGGTAAATGTACGTTGTGCTGGTTTAAGTTTCATTAATTTTTCTTTTCCATTTAGACAGTATGTATAAATTGTCTTATAGACTTGATGGTGCTGTTGGGATTTTCATGCTTAATAAGAATCGCTGTGTCATCAGTTGGAATGTCGATTGTAGTATTTGATGTAGTTGGCAAATCAGAATAATATGGTAATAGAAGAGAGGTCCCAGCATACGTCCTTGACGGACTCGTGATTTAATGTGGAAAGCAACCGAAATTTATGCAATAATCTTGGTTCTAAAAAGACGATTGCCCCTGCAAGACTTGGTCCTGCAAGTATATTCACCATACTTTGTCAAAGCTTGTCGTATGTTTAGGAATAGATGTACAATATTTCTTTTCTATTAATTATAGATTTGTTTATACGAAGGAGTATTGATATATTCTTAGCCTACCATTGAAAAAATTTATAGTTGGGAATATTTTATTATTCAACATAGTCTCTCTTAAATTAAGCACTTTTAACCCTTCTAAAAAAACGATTCTTCTTGGTCTATTACCTCTTCGTTACACAAAAATTGACGTCCTTTTAAACTTTTTTCCAATCGAGGGACAGATAATAGTCTGAAGGGGCTCAGTCTTGAGAATAGGGCTGGTATTGTAGTATATCGAACACTAGATTCCGAATTGTATTCATGGTACTGCCCGATTTGTTTGCAGGGGCATTGTCCTGCAAAAACAACACTCTTTCGCTACATGCCACGTCTTGTTTCCTTGACTTTCTCTCTCAGAGCGATTAGTAATTTAGAATAAGAATTTCCAGTGATGGTCTGACACTTTTTTTACGTAATCGATCATAATTATTCCACAGATATCCTAAAAAACTGAAGCAAGAATTTTTCCGGCGGATTTCTGAATTAGAAACTTCTTAGGTCTAGGAGAACCACGATGCTTCCATTCCACCGTTTGCTGTTTTGTGTCTGGATCATAAAAATGGGCCTATGTTTTATTCATAGTCACAAGAAGGTTCAAAAAATCTGGATCTCCTTCAAAACGGACACATATTAACCGTGTTTCTTTCACTCTTGCCCGTTTGTGTTCGATGTTCAAGCATTTAGGAATCCATTTTGTAGAATTTTTTTAATATCTAAATCAACGTAAGCTATGTGAATATTGATTAAAGAAAAGAACATTTCTCAATAATTTATTTAACAAAAATTATGGTATATATACAAATTCGATATACAACTTAATTCTAGCAGTTCTAAAAATGTTAATTTTACATACATTGAATAAGTGTAATTAAAATCGAGGACATTTAACATTTATTGCGGTATCGCTGATCACCTCGTTTTATTAAGGAGTTTACACAGATTCTTATAGTGCATTTTTTGTGTTCTAGTACTCGTATTTCACAAAACTAATGCGATGACTATTTACGAATAAGCAGAATAATGAACTAGTTTTCATTAAATACCTGACCTATGGCTATTTACGTATAAGCTAAATAATGAACTAGTTTAGATTAAATACCTGACCTGGATATGCGAATTATTTGGGGACAATGGATTGCTTAAATATAATACGTAGACTATACAGTAGGATAATTATAAAATGTGAAAAAATAGATTAATTATGATGTTGTTTAATCTGTGATTAAATACTGTGTAATGGGCGCTTTCATAGGAAATCTTTAGTAGACTGGCTAAATGTTTCAGCCCAATTCGACGGTGTGATAATATCTTGTCATCAACTGCATCAATATTTTCGGGAGTGTATACCGAAATCGATCTTCCTGGTCGTTTCTCATCTTCAACGGAACATTTTCCTCTTTTGGATGACGCAAATATTTTTTACAGCCGCATATGATGCGCATTGATCACCAAGTGTGCTAAAAATTTCCTTACCAGTTAACCTCTTCAAATACTAGTATTTGATGATATCTAGATCCTCCAATTGATCGATTTTTGTATTTGCATTCAACATGCTTTCTTTCAAAACTTACTGCACAGCAATACTTCAACTTCGTGATGTAAGATTTTACAGAGACACTTTCAAAATGTCATTATTTCTTGCCATTATAACAAGATTTTGTTTCGTTCAAGGAAAATTACCTAGGCTAACTAAATATCAATTACCCTCGTAGTATGCACAACTCTATAGCACTGTTGGAAAGTTGAGTAATGCTCACCGAATTCGAATTAATAAACCGGGATATTGTCGACTAGTGGATCAATTCTGTGAAGTAAAGTTTATCGAGGGCCTTGGAGATTATTGACTACAGGCTTATGGGTCTATACGTAGATATATAGTTTGGGATTTTATCTGGCTTAGGTATTAAGATCACTTCCAGCATTTTTAATTGCTTCGATCAGTACCGAAGTATCAGAAAAGCATTAAACACAAACGTAAATATTTGAAATACTTTTTTGGAAGATCTTTTGTGAAGTGACATCACCACACTGTCACCACACCACACTGATGAAGTCGTCAGACAGAAACGCATGCGGCTGTGGCTTAAAGTGACCACCGGTTAAATACAAGTTGCACGTCCAAATTGTGTCCATATGTACAAATCCAAAATTGTGCCAAAATTATAATCCATGAATAATATTACTTTTGAAGAATATATCTTCTATTACATGGAAGGATCTACAGAGGACATTTTCTAAAAGGTTGCTATACTCCTTTTGTAGCAAATTATATGTGTTTACATACTTTGTAAGCTATCATAGTATAATTTATTATTTTCTGTCGAGGAATACCATGTTTGTATTATTTTTATACTTACACTTGACGTGTTTACGCATCTACTTTTTATGGGTTCTTTCCTGGTTTGTTGTCATTGGGAGTGTCATATGGTGTTCGACAAAGAGATCAGCTTGTTCCTTTGTAAAGGCTCGGAAGTGGAGACTGCTTATGAATTGGTATAGATCACCTGAAAATATGATGGAATAATTGGGAATGTGTAAAGCTTTGTTTTTGTGATACATGTGTCCTTTCATGCCTAAGTAGATAACAAAGAAATACGCTCACGTATATATTTAATTACGACTCTTTTTGGTTCTTTATTTATTTCTTTGTTTTTCTATGTACTATGGACACATACGCATACTATATAAATATATACATTACGTGAAAGAAATATGTGCGTGCTTCCTTTACACGATTTCTGTAGGCATATATGTATGCATACATGTATGTGTACAAATATACATAAACCGCTTTTTAATTAGCGTCCATTTACATTTTTGGCAAAAAAGAAACCCGTTAATATTAATTATAAGTCAATTAATTACAATCCGTTTTATATAATTGCCAAACAGTTTGAATATTTCTCTTACGCCAATTAATCACAATTTCTACGTTACGAAACTGGCCACCGTTAATGCATTCATGTAGTCTTAATTGCCGAAGTACTTTCATTAATATTTATTTGAAATAATCGAACGTTCTTACAAATTAATTACCGATACGGGCTCAAATGCACGACTTCCAAATAGAATTAGTTCACATACGCTAAAATTTCTTCTGAGAAATCGTTTTCGTTTGCAGAGAACGTGCATTCAAATTATCTATATTCTAACAATAAACAATAAATATACAACGCTCCGAAAAGCTTTATATGCTGTAAGCTTGTTCTTTGAAATAGTAAATGGGATCACGAGGTGGTTCTATATGAAAACTTCCACACTTTACTAAATTAAATAAATAAACAACAAATGATAGACAACAAATTTGGGAAAAGTCCGAAACTAAAAAAAAATATTGCCAATTGATTTATCTGTACATCACAAATTGCATACCGGGTGGCCGCCAAGGTATCCGAGTTACTTCGTATTTTATATGTACAGAATTAGTTCTCACAGCTCGGAAAAATGAAGATGACTTCTTCTGCTGAGAATTTTGTTTTCATCTTGGATAATGGCCAATGAAGATTTCATGCAAAACTATTACATGAATTCAAATTTCATCATGGTCTTACTGTACCCAGATTTCTTCCCAAGCTATTATTCTAAGAAATTGTTCATTTCGAAATTCCTTTTAACACAATTTTACTTTGTAATTTAATAGGAGTAAGTCTCGAATAATATAATGAATTCAATGACTAATTTGAAGCAAAAATGATTCTATTAACTTTTCCCAAATTCTTAACGGTTTTTAAAATATCGGATTTTAAAATTGGCAGGTCGTATGGATAGATGCTAAAAAATGCAGTCTTCAAGAGAAGTAAATATTCGGTAGAACTTTCGCAACTCTTCGATTAGCAGGTGCGTTCCCTAAAGCAACTTGTGAAAGAGAACTTATCCGAAGAAACAATTTCTGTACTTACTGGATAAAACTAGGACGGCTGTGCAAGACACTTTGCCAGAAAACGGACTGCATACCTATTATTACCAACCTGTACAAGAACTTCTCCCGGCGAATCTTCCCTCAAGAGTTCGTCTTTGTGAATGGTGAAGCAATTATCTGGATACTCTTTCAAGAACCCTTTTCTGTGACAAAGATACATTTACAAGAGATGGAACAATTTCCCAAACGAACATGTGTGGGCAATCTAAAACCCTCATTCTGTTTGAGGAACCTACTTCCAGAGAAGATTCTCGGTAAACGTTTGGGCTGGAATAATTAATAATGTAGTTATCGGACCACATATCTTCGAAGGAAATTTTAACAGCAAAATGTATCGGACTTTTTTGAAAAACGATCTACCTCTACAACTTGAGAAGATTTCTCTTTAAATCGGAAGGAGAATGCTGTTTTTACATTATGCTGCTCCGGCCTATTATTGAAGAGGTGCCACTAATTTATTGAATGAACAGTATCCAAATCCATGGATAGGCCCATTACTTAGTCGTCGCGATCCTTGTATCTCAACCCACTAGATTTCTTCATATGGCGACATGTGAAAACACTTACCATTCAACGGGAAAGCCTAGTAATAGGGACCAACTTATTCAGAAGATTCACGCGGCGTTTTATGTGGTGAAAAACAATATGGGGAAATACAACTGGGCACGAGCGCTCAAACAGAGGATTGAGTTAGGCATTGCACAAGACGGTGATCACATTGAGCACACCCAGAGAGAGACGCAAGCTGCCAGCAGCAAACAACACACAGGTTCATACCCAGAAAGCGACACAAGCTTCTGGCAGCGAACAACACATATTTTCACACCTTGCTATCTATTTTTTGGAATACTAAGGCATGATTTATTATTATTATTGGAATGTATCTTTGAATAATTTAAACCATAGCAACTTAATTATTTGACATTTATATTCTGTCATTTATATTTTGTATTCCCTTGACAAAAGCGTATTGCCGAAACATGTAGGGTTGTTTTAAATATATATACTTTGAAGTAAACCAGACCTTTAATCGCCGACTTATTAAGTTTACCTTATCATACCAAGGTCACAAAGATATTATATATATATATATATATATATATATATATATATATATATATATATATTGTAATTGGGCAAACAGCACCCATATTCCAGCATCTATAATGTGAAAAACAGCATTAACAATTATAAAACTCATAGAAGAAGGGTTAAATTGGCGGATTTAATATGTAAAATTAGTATCGAAATGTATATAAATTAATATAACGATCTTTGAATATTTTAAAATTAACCTATTTTTATTTCTAAACTTACTTTTATATTTTTATTTTCAATTTCATAATTCAAATCTTTAGCGCGAAATAACAGATATCTAATTTATCTACATCAAAATTTTGTATCGATACTAGTTAGACACGCCCACTTTTTAAAATACAATTAACCCGCGAAAATGTTATTTTCTACATACAAATACAACATAACCTAATATTTGAATGCATGTTTTGACAACTTGAAAATTATTTTATAAATTTAATTATTATGACAAAATTATCACATTGTTTATATTTTTCTTGTTTGTGGATTTAGTAAAAGTAAAACTTCGAGGCTATTTTACAATATTAAATAGGCTTTGAAAATAAATAACCGCTATCGGCGTCTTTTGCTAAAAATCTAATAACGTATGGCCGTAATTTTGTTCGACTCCTTTAAAAAGTTATATAAAAATTAATATACCAGTGATATTATTATAAATTTATGCTGAATCGAGATATAAATAATTGGCCCATCGTCTGAACACAAACCTGAAGTCAATCGCTTGGAAAAATTCGAGACAAGCATCTTCATATTGGAGTTCCGTCGAGGAGGCAGAATCGAAGCCGTTTTCACGCCGCATACGCCGTCATTAAAATTGGAGGACCCGCACTTTGCATTTTCCCGATCACGACGATTTCATCTTGGATAACTGCATAGTTCGTAGGAATACAGGTTCACTTCTGTCTATATTCTACAACAAAGTCGAAAAGTTAATATAACGTTAATAAAACAAATCATTCAATTTAATAAAATCCTGAATTTTACTTTTATTTACATCCTAGACAACCATATCATAGTTATCCTACATAAATATTTAAAACATAGTAGTACTTACCTGATTTATTGTATAAACTGTTGGAATTTAATATAAGATCATATTTCTTAAAAACACATAGTAGTTATTAGTAGCACATTTGTAGTTATTTATATTTGTCGCTTGACACATCTATTTGTTCAAATTACAGATTTCTTATTTATTTCAATAAATTATTTATTTTTATCACTTAATTGAATCTTTTATTTGCTAGTGTTTGGTTGTAAGAATTATTTATATTAGATCTATTTATTTAAACACCATACTAAGGAATAAACATTCACATTCTATCCACGACGATCCTGAAGAGTCATATTCTAATTATTACATGCTCACGACTGCTAGTTGGTATATTAAGAACATAAATAGCGTTGATCTAAATATATTTTCATATTATAAGGCGCCTAATTATAAATTCAAATCTATTAACATTTACTTTCTTATACTTTAATTCATCATTTATTTATTATTCATATTTAGATCTTCTCAGCTATTTATCAATGTATATATATATATATATATATATATATATATATATATATATATATATGTATGTATATGTACTTATTTCGTGTTAATGAAACTTCTAAGTGCATTTGCGGTTTTGTTGAACTTCTTTTCCTTGTACTACGATGAGTTCGAAACAGGCGTCTGTTCGTAGAAGTCTCACCAACGCTAAATAAGCATGCGTTGTGTATACATTATGGGTACATGTATATGTTAGTTTTTAAAACATGTTTGTATTTTACACTCAACGTTAGTTAAACATCGATATGCTATGAATACGCGTCTTCCAAAATATCACATCCGTGCTTTTCATGTAATTCTACATAATTTTGATGTATCGATCGCTTCGTTGCGCGAAAGTGCGACCGACTTCTCTCTTATCACGGGATCGATTTTCGAGGAATGGTTGGCTTTGTTGGCGAAGTGTGCAACAGCACGTTTCCCAAAATATCATATTCGTGCTCTTCATGTAATTCTACATCATTTTGATGTATTGGTCGCTTCGTTTCGCGAAAGCGCGACCGACTTCTCCCTTATCACAGAATCGATTTTCGAGGAATGGTTTGCTTTATTGGCGAAGTGTGCAAAAGCACGTCTTCCAAAATATCATATCCGTGCTTTTCATGTAATTCTACATCATTTTTATGTGTCGGTCGCTTCGTTGCGTGAGAGCGCGACCGACTTCTCTCTTATCATGGGATCGATTTTCGAGGAATGGTTGCTTTATTGGCGAAGTGTGCGACAGCGCGTTTCCAAAATATCATATCCGTGCTTTTCATGTATTTCTACATCATTTTGATGTATCGGTCGCTTCGTTGCGTGAAAGCGCGACCGACTTCTTTTTTATCACATCATCGATTTACGAGGAATGGTTGGCTTTATTGGCGAAATGTGCAACAACACGTCTTCTAAAAGTAAGAAAAGTAAAAATGGAATAATAACCCAACTAAATAAATAATCAAAGTTTTGGACGCTCCCTTTGAAAAGAATGAGTAGAACATATTATCGCTAAGATAATACGATGTTTGTTTAATTCCATTCTAAAATATCTATTAGTTGTGTTTTATGTCCTGTGGCAATGAGTTGCATATTTTTGTCTACTTGCCCAAATTATCGAAACTGACATTTGTTATTAGCAGAGTATATTTTGGTCTGTGTAAATCATTTTTTCTGCGTGTGTTATATTATAATTAAGGACTATTAAATATTTTAATGTAAAGATGAGACTTAATAGTGAATAATTCTCATTTGCAGTAAGTTCAGAATATTAACTATAGATACACAAAGTGTATGAGTTAAGAATCATATCTTTCTTCAGGATACCGTACATTTACAAGCTCCAATAAGACCGAAACGCATCTGAACGTTTCGATGATCGACGTGGTTTTTCGCGAATTTTTAGTTATCCTAATATCTAGGAAGCAGTTTTGTTCCTGGGTCGTAAAAATGGACCCATGTTTCATCCATAGTCACAAGGCGGTTTAAAAAATCTGGATTTCCTTCAAAATGAGCACTGATTGACCGTGATGCTTTCACTCTTGCTCGATTATGTTCAGCGTTCATTGCATTTAAGAATCCATTTTTCAGAAATTTTTTTCATATCTAAACCGACATGAACTATATGTCGGACGCATTCATATGAAAATTTAGTGCCTCAGTTATAAGTTTCGGTCCAATTCGACGGTCTGACAATATCATATCATGAACTGCGTCAATATCTTCGGGGTGCACATCGAAATATATCTTCCTGGTCCCTTCTTATCTTCAACGGAAAGTTTTTATCTTTTGAATGACGCAATCCAATTTTTGACAGTTGTATATGATTGGCATTCATCGCCAAGTGTGTTAAACATATCCTCGTTAATTTCCTTACCACTTAACCTCTACAAATACAAGTATTTGATGATGCCACGATGCTACAATTTATTGATCTTCACATTTGCACAGCAATACTTCAACTTCTGGACGTAAGATATTACATTGACACTTTTAAACTGTCATTATTGCCTGCCATTACAACAAGATTTTGTTTTGTTCGAGGAACATGGCTTAGGCTAACTAGATATCAATACCCCCTCGTATAACGTAATAAATCGGCTACAATTACACTTTTCTGTTTTGGAGCAAAAGCAAAACGGTATATCTTACCTGAACGGTAGGGTGATACATAAACAAACTGCCAATGGTTACGTATGCGTACTTTATGTGTACATAAACAAGGCATACTGCAACAAATATATGGACACACATGTTTGCTGTTTTCAGTATCTAACACGTTGTATGGACGACGGTGTTACTCGATTGCGAGAAATTTAATTGTGTACTTGTTCGTATGGAACATATATAATATTTTATCAATCCGAGATTTATTGCCAACACTTTGTATTTAGTTTGATATTCCTTTCGAGTGTGGGCCGTAAGGTCGCCGCAAAATATTCATTGAAATTTTCAGCCCACCACATTCTATCTTACCGTAGTATAATTATCGCCACCTTCAAGCTCTCTCGAATAAGTTACACCGGCGGTCGCCGCATATTTCAAATTCATGCCGATTTCATTATATGATAATTCACCATTAGCGAAATATCTAACCGATATCCAGTGACACCACTGCGTTACGCATATTTAAATATTTATAGCTAGGACTCGTATACATTAAGTGTTGAATGCTTATGTTGTGTGCTTTTGAGCTAGACATAATTATAGTAATAAACAATGGCGTCTAACAATAGTAAGTAACAAATTGTTATTTCAATGACAGCTTTGAAAGAATACAACTGCGTTTAAGAATATCTTTAGATGCATACAGATTTGATTGAGAAAACGTAGTCGTACGAAATTGACTCTTTTAAAATATGAGACAAGAAATGAACACAATCAAAAAAAATAATAATAAATATTAAGGAAATATAAGGAATTTTCCTTATATCTCGAAAAATTATTTTTTCTGAAATCCTCAGTAAACTCACATAAAATCGGCACTAAAGCAGTTTTTTATCCTACAATTTGGTGTATTACGGGTTGCGAACATTGATCAGTAAACTGACAACTGTCATCTCTACTGTTATAGAAATTCGATTGGAAAGTGTAAGTGAATGAAAGTTATTTTGCCATCGTTACTTTATAAACTTTCATTTAGCAAATAATTATAAGACAATTGAAAACCAGGATACGGTAGATCTAACCTGCACACCGCCAGAGCTAACAGAATCTTGCAAAGATGCAATGAAGCATTTGTTACCAACAATGTCCGCAACTCTGTATGAAAAACAATATAAAAATTTTATTAAATGGACCGATGAACATCATGCAATCGATTACACAGAAAACGTTTTTCTATTTCCGTCAGAAACGTGAGGTTAAAAAATCGTCAACACTGTGGAATATTTATTCGATGTTGAAATAAACATGTATCTCCAAACATAATGTTAATATTTCAAAATTTTCGAGGCTTATTGCGTTTATAAAACAGCAAAACTGAGGATATAAACCGAAAAAGTCTAATGCCTTTATAATTAAATTTGTGAAGGAGGCTCCTTACAGCAAATGCTTTATTTGAAAGCTAATTGTGGTAATTTATTAAACGCATTTTACTAATTATGTTCATTGACTTTGCAGGTTTGTATGATTTTTGGTATCCCAGGTGCATGTAGCATGGATGAGTTAAAAAAAGGACTCGCAAATGTAAAAGACAATTTCCTAATAATAAAAATCCCAGATTCTAAAACGAGAAAATCAAGACTTTTTACTGTGCCAAATGTAGATTTAAGTCCACTCAATCTTTATAGAAAATATATATCACTAAAGCCTGAATACTCCACACCAATATTTTTTTGTGTTCTATAATTATGGAAAATTTTCCACACAACCAGCTGGCATCAATACCTTTGGGAAAATACCAAAATACAGACCATGCATTTCGTAGAACATGTACCTCTTTATTAGCCGACATAGGTTCCGATGTCCTGACTTTGAAACAACATAGAGGTTGGAAGAGTGCATGTATCGCGGAGGTCTATGTTGAAACATCTCCGAGTAAAAAAAGCGTGAAATAGCGACTAAAATGCTCCAAAGTTAAACAGCATGTACACCATCAACTTCAATGACAAGTGGTTTAAGTTTAAGTTCAAATAACCAATTCCAACCAATAAATACACTGCTCAACTTTTGAACTGGTACACTGCAGTAAAAGTAAACAACCCTTCGTAGGCGTTAGGCATGACTTCCTATATAATCAGGGCTGTCTTTCGGAATGCAAACAAATGTCTATCGAATGACATTTGCGACTCCATTGTTGTTTGTTGTTATTATCTGTCATAAGTGCTGTTACTGAGCTCGCGGACGCTTATACTTTTATCAAGTTTTAAGAGAATTTTTGCGAATTTCTCGAATAAGTTTTAATGCAGAGTGGTTGATTGCATTTTAGAGATGCCATTAAGGCGTTTAAGTATTGAAGAGATGAGCCAAGCTATGGGAATGTTTATGACTGGTGCATCGCTAAGAACTGTTGCAGCCCATTTCAATGTGAGCCACAATGTGATCAGTAGAGTTCGAATGCGTTTTAATGATACTGGATCTATCCAACATAGACCCGGCGGAGGGCGAAATCGCAGTACAACAGTCAGGGAGGACCGTTTTATTACGGTTCAGTGTCGAAGGAATAGATTTTCTACTGCAAGAACACTCCAAATTCAGTTATTGATTAACAGGTACTCAAGTATCCATTCAAACAGTAAGAAGAAGGCTCCATGGGGTAAATTTAAGGTCCAGATCTTCTAAAAAATGCACATTGTTGACCAGGGCCCACAACAGAAGAAGGCTAGGGTGGGCACATCAACATGCAAATTGGAATGTTGAAGATTGGGGTCGTTTCTATTCAGTGACGAGACCAGAGTGCATCTCCATAGCTAAGGTGGAAGAGTTAGAGTTTGGACAAACAGAGGAGAACGCTATATTGAGAACAACGTGACTTACCATCAAGCTTATGGAGGTGGTTCAATTACTGTTTAGGGAGGTATTTTTGCGACTCGTCGAACTGAATTGGTTATGCTTGGAAATGCTACAATGAATAGTTTCAGGTATCTTTATGAGGTATTACAACCTGTAGTGTTCCCATTTGCTAATGAAATAGGCGATGGTTTTGTGTTTGTTGATGATAACGCGCGTCCTCCTAGAACAAGACAAATCAATGCATTTTTTGAAGAGAACAATATTACGCACATGGATTGGCTAGCGAACTCTCCAAATCTTAATCCCATAGAGGACGTATGGGATTACCTGAAGAGGTTGATAAGATCACGAGGAGTGGATTCAAACAATCACCATCAGCTCCGAACTGCCGTTTTGGAAGAATGGCAAAATATTCCTCACCATTACATTCGGAATTTGATTTCCAGCATGCCAAGACGTTGCCAGGAGGTCATAGGAGCTAGAGGAGGTCCCACGTATTATTAATCTTTAAGTGTTTGGTTATCTTTCCTTTCCAAAGCAAACTTTTCTGTAATACCTAAAATGAAGATTTTGCTATTTTTCTATTAAAACATTTGAAATTCGCTATTTAAGTTTTATTCTTTTAATTCTTCGCCTTAAAAGTGTTTCTCAGAACCATATACTATCAACTAAGCAAGAAAGTGTTGCTCAAAAAGTAGTAAATTTTTATTTATATATGTTCTTGTAAGTGTACCAGTTCAAAAGTTGAGCATTGTATTTCAAACAATACGAATTGTCATATAACAATTCACGTAGAAAAATAAGTTTTTCCCTGTTATCTTTGTTTGTTTTTCACTTAAGTATTATTTTTTCATTTCACCTTGGATACGGTTACCATAAACACGGTAATATCGCCCGTGGGCGTTATACCTTGGCGATATGGCTCATAAGGCCCGCTAATTTATTCACAGTTTTTAATGTTGTATGAGTATAAAGAAGGCCCGAGAAGAAAAGAGCAAAACTTTAGCATTCTTTATTAAAATTAAGAGTATCTAAACATTGACAATTTGTAAACTTCAAAGTGTCAACAACTGTAATAAAAAAAAAATTAAGGTTAAATCGTTGATTCAAGGAGTCATGTTGGATGCGTAATGATGCGTAACGAACTGTCAACGACACGACAGTTGACAGAAATCTCGGAACTTTTCCAATGTAATTTGACTTTTCCGCTTAAGAAATTAATTCTTCGTGAAAAATAAAATCTTGTATGAACCACTGCCGTTATGGCAATTATATTGCCTTCGGTCGACATTCAACCCTCGGGCGAGGGGCCCACGGGATGAATTAACGTCGACCTCGGAGCAATGTAATACCCATAACACCCTTGGTGCTCTTCCTCCACTACTACTAGTAGAACAACTTATAGCAGAATATTTCAACTCAAATAATAGATGTAGAGAGTATTGGGAAGCTTTGAAACTCGTTCAAGCGGTCCATATCATCGACCCTTCCACGAATGGAGTTGACTTGCTACGAATAGAGGCTACTCAATAGAATAAGAACGTTCTACGGCATCTGTCGTGATTCATTCTATGAATGGGGAGCTGACTGAGACACCAATTTGCAAATACGAAGAACCTCCCCAGACTAATCACCGTATTACAGCTGAGTGGCCCTTTACAGCATATGGAGGTGAGATGACTGACTTCTTTGAAGCCACTGACTCCGTGTTGGACTGGATCAATGGATTTGATTTTAAAATTTAACTCTGTTTTGTGTAGATGTACATGCAACTTTAAATTTTAATCCACGTAAGCCATACGTTAAATTAATAATAATAATAATTATTATTATTATATACAGAAAAAGAAATTCCTGATATATCCTGGGCGATTCGAAGAAACGGGAAAATTTTGAAAGTTGAGTTCGTGGCTGTGAGCGATTGTTAGCATTGAATAGCGTACGCCAGCCTATTAACGATACTTTGCCATTTAGTTATCGTGGATGCTTGGAGTGATGAGCAACGTGCAGTTGCGGTCAAAGCTTTTTACAAGTACAATGACAGTGTGTGGAGGGGGGGAGGGAATTCTGCCGTCATTTTAATTTAGGACGCTACCATCGTGTTCCATCAGCACATGCAATTTAAACATGAATACGTAATTTCGAGGAAACTGATTGGGCAATAAAAAAAAAACCTCCAGGATGTGTGCGAACTGTTCGTACACAAGAAAATATTCAAGCTGTTCGAGAAGCTATCATGAGAAATCCACGTCGGTCAATCCGTCGTCACTCAGCATCTTTACAGTTGCATAGTTCAAGTGTTCGACGAATATTAGTACAAGACTTGTACGAGTATGTCATCCATACAAGTTGCAGATCGTCTAGGAAATGAAGCCCAACGATCATGTTATGTGACGACAATTCTGTGAATCAATGCTTCAAAAGCTAAACGAGGGCGGGGAGTTTATTAAATACTTTGGATGTCAGATGAAGCGCATTTTCACCTTAACGGATTCGTTAACAAACAAAATATTGGTCACAAGCCAATCCTACGGAGCTACGGTGTGATAGACCCTTATTTTTATGAGGACGACATTGTCAATGCGACCACAGTCACATCAATCGTTACGTCGGCATGCTTGAAACCTTTGTTGTGCAACTACTACTGAGATTTCCAGAAATTATTGACATAGCCCGAGTTAAGCAAGATGGGGCAACGTCTTGCACTGCAATAATATCGATGGGAGCTGTACGCCAATTGCTTGGGAAATGTGTAATTTCAAGTTATGGTGACTTTCAATGGCCGCCCAGATCCCCTGAACTGTCGGCTTGTGATTTCTTTTCGTGTGGTTACCTTAAAATCAAGGTTTTCTTTAGTCAACCTACTACAATTAAAGAATTGAAAGCTAACATCCGAAGTGAAATTTCAGAATGCCAGTTGAGATGCTAGGTCAAACCATGAACAATGTAACGAAGCGACTGCAGGAATGTTTGCGTAGAGAAGGAGCTCACCTGAAAGATGTCATCTTCAAAGAATAAATTGTACAGTATGTATTCTAAAATGGCGTCATTTTTACTATTAAATGACATACATCAATAACGTTTTTTAAAATTTAATTTCATGAAATTTCCCGCTTCTTTAACTCACCGTGTATGTACTTGAAGGTAATTTGTGTTCACCTCACATAGTGTAAAGACCAGCTAATTTATTTACATTACAATTTTTTATTTCTCTCGCAAACGTACAATATTACACATAATTTCTGCAAGAAGAAAAAAGAACGACATTTAATATGTCTGATATTATTGCCAGATAAGACTACAATTTGTTTAGAAGAAATACGAATTTTATTTTGTAACAAGCAACGATAAATAATACGAATTTCACGAAAAAAAAGAATAATGAAAACTAATCAATAAGTACTTCTATTCATTAGATTTTCTTCGAAAATTTTTTGTACATCTTCCAAAAGTTGAACGCACCAAATACGCCTGTATCAAAGACACTTTTTTGTAATCTAAAACCGCACGTAAATGGTTAATGCACCTTAAAAAACTGTCTTAAAGTTGGAATTTATGTGTGATTATAAACAAATTACTAAGCCACTTAAACTAATGCTCAGATACTTATCCGTAATGCTGGAAGCCAACAAACCCGTCCATTCAACATATGTATTATAAATTGTTCTTAAACGAACAACTCTATTTACGTCTGGGAAGGGAAATCTGACACGCTTTCATAATGGACAGGGATTAGCATAACTTGGCGCAAGCGCTACCTAAATCAGATTTAACAATAAAAAAAAAAGTAGAAAACGTGAAGAGGAAAAAAATAAGCGCTCAAAATAAATCACTGAACCATATAATACTTATTTGCAAGGATTATGCGCATATGTTTACTTTTAAGACTGTATTAAGTGTTATTAGACTTTACGGCTACCCTATAAACTTACTTTACCATTGTTATCGGAATGCAATATGAATTTTGGCCACTTTTTATTCGGATTAAATGATTAAATTTTCATTTCATTACCGGTGATATTACCGTGCAAGAAAAAATGTAATCTCAGTTGGGTGAAGTCGAGGTTTCTGCAAGGGTGGTCTCAAATATTTTTATACGCTTATTAATTCCAGTTTTGATGCAAATAAGTTTACGTATGTTAATTTTGACGGTATTTACTGAAAGAATTATGCTAGCGTATGAAGCTTTAATTTCATGCAGATTGTAATCATTTTCACAATGGCTTTTGATTATATCTACTTATAAAAGTTTCGCGAATCATCTGCATGCGATTAAAAACAATCTAGAAAGTATTAATAATTAATATATGCAGGTTAAAATACCTACAGACTTGACAGAACAGACTGCGGGACATCTAAATCAATACAATAAAATGGAAAACATGGCCAATCTCTCTCTCTCTCTCTCTCTCTCTCTCTCTCTCTCTCTCTCTCTCTCTCTCTCTCTCTCTCTCTCTCTCTCTCTCTCTCTCTCTCTCTCTCTCTCTCTCTCTCTCTCTCTCTCTCTCTCTCCCTCTCTCTCTCCCTCTCTCTCTCTCTCTCCCCCCCCCCTCTCTCTCTCTCTATATATATATATATATATATATATATATTCAAAATTTATAGGAGATTGAAGTATTACTTAAGTTTGAAATAGACGGGAATGGGTTAGTCTGGAGTCTTCTTGTGGATCCGAAAATGCAGCATACAGGTTTGAGCGCGTTATCTGATGGCGTCACCGCTTAGCTTCGGTCTAGCTGGATGCTATTCCCGGTGAAATTGAATTTTCGTTTTATGAGGCCCTGGTTGATGTCTGGATACGCAAAATGCGTCAAAAAGGAGCTGGATAAACAGGTGATATTTTTATATGTTCGTAGTATAGTTTTTCTAATTTATTTAATGATTTTTCTTCTTATTTCCAGAGCGGCACTTAATAAAACGTCAATGTCTTTTCAGAATTTTTACAACATATATCACTAACTCTCGAATGTTTTTAATTTGTATGTATTAATATAATCTCGCTAATAATTTTAGTGAAAATGACAATTTAATTACTCTAACCATATAGATACTTTACAAAAATTATATATATTGTTCTTGTAAATAAATAATTATCATATGTACATAAAAATCTCATTTCTATGCTGATTTATAGTCGAGATATTTCCCGCGGTTTTTAGTTTGAAAATGGACAGCTTTTTCTAAAGAATATGTGTCATTTATTATTGATCAATTAAGTTGAAATGTCTTCGGTAATACATGATATTGGATAAAAATAAATAATTATGAGAATTAATTTTTAACAATTAAAACGCGAAACTAACTTTATTGATATGACAGATGAATAATTCACTTCCAAAAATTTCTTATTTTCTAATATTTACATACTAGTGAAAATGATCTGTATCTTACAAAACTAGGGCATTCTTATGCGTAAGTTTGCCCTACTACAATATATATATATATATATATATATATATATATATATAAATATAATAACTTCGTAAGATTTATATTTTGTATTCTCTTGATAAAGGCGATACTACCGAAACATGTAGAGTTTTTTAAATGCATGTATTTTGAAGTAATATACAGACCTTTAATCGCCTACTGATTAGGTTTACTATATATATATATATATATATATATATATATATATATATATATATACAGTGTGGTCATAAAGCTTGGAACCAGATACTCCCGCTATTAATGCATCCCTTCCCAGCAGGGCTGCGCCGCTCTCCAGGTGAGGGTAAGTTATGATACGTTAATACTGCGTCCATACCAAATTCTATTGCGTTAGAACCACTTCTTCAGATTATACAGGGTGTGCTCTTCACTTTTTTCCAACAGTGTATTAAATGTATTTTCAATATTAGAACAGGCATTTGGGTTATGCGAATATATTTGCATAAGATAAAAACATGTTTGTTAATTAACTTAGACCACAATAACTTTCTCTTCCTTTACAATACTTTTTCGACGCCAAACACACATAATTTTCCATGAAAAAATCAATTGACTCTCGTCGTCAGGAAATAGGAACAGAGTTAAAACAATTCTATCGAGATAGATGTTGGGCATAGCAATTACTTAAAGTTTCTGTCGAGTCATTTCTTAATTATTATCGGTTCTATTAATTCCAAAAAATTGCCGTGTATGTTATACAAGCCTCCATTTTATGCGTCTTTACGATTCCAGTAGAACGTATTTTCTTAGAAAAAAATTGGAGATTTTTTCCTATAACCGGGTGTGACAAAATCAAGCCTTCTACAAGCACGAGCATTCAATTTTAATAATGACATCATCATTAAACAAATAGCTCAGGTGTAGCGTGCTAGTTCCCGCAGTGGTAATTGAAGTACACGTGCTCTATTTTACTTGCTGTTATACTCCTATGCTTTTTACATTCTTTCTTCTTCAGTAATAGTGCATTAACTGTGGTGTAATGATGGATAGTGGTGAAAAAGTTAAAAAGCATAACATCGAGGTTTCTACGTGTAGCGGAGTGCCGTCTAGCCAAATATTTACTTACGTATTTAAAGTGCTAGGTTTTTTTGTAGTTAATTTTGTTCTTAATTTCAACTCATCACATATAATCGAAGTAAAATTACTTGATCATGAATTTCAATATTTACCTCTACTTTATTTTTATTGACTTTTATTTAGCGTTTCTATTTTGTTTGTTTGTATCGACTCGTTCTACTAATGGTTTAATATGAGGTAAATACACAAAAAAGTAAACGAAGTATATTTGTAATTGAAGGCGAACGTGTGGAAGGAATTTATTTGAAGTTTTTGTTTTAGTTATTTTAAAATAGCATGAGAGCAGTAATGAGCTTGTGTAAGCTGATATAAGTAGAGAAGGGACACGCTTACCACCCAGTGCAGTACTGGCGAAAGGCTGTATTTCTAAAATATTTAATTTTATTTATATAATTGGAAAATAAACGGGTGGTGATCTATAAAATTACGAAATACATATTTATTTGTTGAAAAGTTGTATTTATAAAGTTTTTAATTTTATTTATATAATTGGAACATTTTTATTTGTTCATTTTGTCGTTCAAGTTGAGTAAAGGAGTATTAATATTGACTAGCAATAGTTTCTCAAGGTGTTCTTCTGTCAATTTTGTTCTCTTTGAATTAAGTACATCCTTATAAATAGAAAACGTCCTTTCTACATCGCAACTGGTTATAGGTGCATACTGGAAATATTCTTTTATTTCTTCATATTTAGCCGTTAGATTTTGTGGAATTGTCCCCATACATAATTGCTGCAATGTAATTAAATCTGGATTTCTATTAAGAATTGCTTCAAACTTTTGCCGAAGGCCACATCCGAAGTCACTTGGAATACTTTTCAAATTATTAACAGCCACATCTAATGTGGTTAATCCGTCATTTAATTTGAGATTTTGATTTTCAAAATAAGTGATTAGTTTTGGCAATTTTCCAAAGTGTTCGTGAAGAAAGTACAACTGATTTTTTAAATTTGGGATTTGTGTGAGCTCCTTGCACTCACCAATACTTCTAGCATCCTCCTTTAGCAGTGTTACGAAATGTTTTAGACTATCGAAATTCTCAGCATAATAACTAGTAGCTTCCAGCCATGTTCCCCATCAAGTTATTACTGGAGTGGGAGGCAGTGACAGAGATGGAAATTTTTCCCTGAAAAGAGCTACTCTCAATGGTGCTTTTCTGAAAACTTTTTTAAAAGCTGATACAAGTCTATCAACTTCCGGAAAAGTGTCTCTGATATATTCACAGATTCTGTGGAGAGCATGTGCTACACAAGTAATATGCAGCATATTAGGATATGTTTTCTTCAATAGTCTGCCTGTTTTTAACATATACGCTGCACTATCACTGACAAATAAATGTATTTTTTCTTTGTACGTGGCGTCCGAATGAAGCATTTTTTGCATATTCTCCTTAATAGTTTCAGCAACTGTTTCCGCATCAACTCTATTTATAACACTTGTTGCTATTACATATGAGTTATAGGGAATAGTTGGATGTAGTACACCAGCTACAACATTTACCACACAGCGTCCTAACATATCCACCGTTTCGTCGGCGCTTATCCATATGTATTGATTTAAAAGATGGCATCTAATGCGTTCTACTGTTCTCGTATAGCACCTAGAAACATAATATTTGCGTAAAGTTGATTCATCAGGAACATTTCGACCAGTATATTTTTTCAGAAATATTTTTAAAGTGGGATTGCTAAGTTAATTTAAAAAGAATATTAGCCGCCATAAAAGTTTTACAGAGTTCAGATGTGTTTGCGATCCTAAGTGACGAATTTTTGGCGATATTTTACGGATTTTGTAATAAATTCCGGAATCACTGACAATGGACATATAATCAGTATGACCGTCAATCCAACTCGCCATTGTTTTACAATGCCGTTCTCGACATTCTTCCATATCATGTCTAAAAAGTAACTTAAACAATGCTCTAGATCTAAATAAATGAAAACTAAAAATGTGTGCGTAAGTTATTGAAACTGAACGAAATTCAATACACACTCTTACGTCGAAATAATTGATAGAAATAGATTCAATCAAACGATATTAAACAGGATCTATCACAAAAATTACGATGTAATTAACAGTTAAAACTATGAAAACAAGAAACTTACTCACAGCACTTTATTTATCTTACGAAATATAAACTAATTAAAATACATTATAAAAACCCCGCTTCTATCTAAGCTCATGAAAATACTTTAAAAAACACTATACAATAGCTGGCTTGTCCATTGTTATCGCGGCGAGACCAGGTGTCCGAGTAAGTCAAACAAATACGTCACTGAATTACGCCGAGATGTACTGAGCGACGTTATACACAATTCCAATTGCCGATTGCGTTTTATGGAAATTGCATCCGTTCTCTAGATATAAGTATGTATATAATCGTAATATATGCCTAAGTATTTTGCGAGTAGCGCTGACGTCTTTTGTAGCAGACTAGGTATCGACCTAATTTAGTGTTTATAAATGTGATAATTACTTTTTGATATTCAGGACATCTTGGCTCTAATAAAAAAGATAATTAAAGCTACGATTCTTAATTACTCGATTAAGAGTTTCCTCTTACCAGCATTTAGAAATTATATAAAATAATTAAGTAGAAAGTACGCTGTCTTGATAAGAATCTCTGCAATGTTTTGAGCAATGTAAAGATGTAGGGGATGAATATTTTGAAATCGTTATTTTGCAGGGAAATTACGAAATAATAACTTACGATCTTTTTGTTTATGATTATCTATATAATACTGCTAGGGTGTAGCTATTTATTTATTCGATTGACAATACGAGGATTGGTCGGAAACATACGTGGCCTAACACAGAGATGGCGCGAATTCGCAGGAATCTTCTTTACCATTCTGCAGAAACATAATTTAGTAGGTTAAATATGACAGTACAAAGCGATCTGTTAATTAGTCTGTTTTTGACAGTACGCCAAAGTGAACGTCTCGTGTGATTTTGTAACAATGGAGAAAACTGAGTTGAGAACAATGACAAAGTACTTTCATTTGAAAGGCTTAACAGCAACCGAAATCAAAGCAGAACTGGACTCAACACTATTGGAATCCACTCCGTCCTGTTCAATGGTTAAAAATTGGGTTTCCGAATTTAAGCGTGGTCGTATGAGTACAAATGAAAAATCCCATAGTGTACGTCCAAAAACTGTTACTGTTCCGAAAAACTGTTCTTGAAAAAGTCCACCATATCGTCTTGGATGACCGTCCAGTAAAATTGCGCGAGATAACAGATATTGTAACTATCTCAAATGACAGTGTGCACAGAATTTTAACTCTGAAGAATTGGAAATGAAAAAATACTTGGCGTATTGGGTGCCGCGGTTACTTACACCGGAGCAAAAACTGAGTCGTTTGAGTGTTTCTCGCGACCTTTTGGGGCATTTTCGCCATAATCAGAATGACATTTTGAGCCGTTTTATTACCGCCGTTACACTCCCGAAACCAAAGAATAATCCAAACAATGGACCAAAAAAGGTTCTCCGCCACCAAAGAAGGCAAAAACGGTTTTGTCGGCAGGTAGGATTATGGCAACTTTTTTTTGGATTCTCATGGCATTATCTTGATCAACTACTTAGGGAAGAGGAAACCAACAAATCTGTTGCAACAATTCAAAGAGAAACGGCCTCATTTAGCAAAGAAAAAAGTGCTTTCCTATTAGGATAATGCACTTACCATAAGTCTGCAATTGAAATGGCAAAAATTCATGAATTGTGATTTCAATTAGTGTCTCATTCGTCCTGTTCCCCAGATTTGACTCCCATCGATTATCATTTCTTTCCAAACATAAAGAAATGGCTCGGTGGTAAAAGATTTTCATTTAATTCCAAGATATTCGTTGCTGTAAATAGCTATTTCGAGGACTTGGATTCATCGACCTATAATGAAGACATTACTAATTTGGAATATGGTTGGAATAACTGAGTTGCGCGAGCAGGAGACTATATTTAAATATAAAATGTTTTTTGTAAAAACACTTTTTACTTTAAATCGTTTTTTTTGTTAGACCACGTAGTTTCCGTACATCCATCGTAAAGTTTAAAATTTTTGACGGTACGAGAACGTTTTACGATGGATATCGTTTTAGTGTAGCATATAGCTATAAAATCAAACAGTCGATCCACTCAAAGTGCTTTATTTTCAAAATATTTTCCACAAAAATTTATACACTTCTGCATTCGTTCAAATGAATTACTAAACTAGTTATTCCAGTCTTCCTGTTAAAATCTACGTTCTGAAGGCATCTACTGCTTCTTCGTGCGACTAATTGTCGACCGTTTCAATCTTGATCTTTAAAAAGATAAAAAAATCGTCATGACTTAGGTCGGGGCTATACGGACGATGATCTAATAATTCGATATTTTGCGGCTCCAAAAACTCAATTGCACGCAAACTTACATTATTACGATTCAGGACGATTCGCAGTTGAGAGTTGGTTTCTCAGAGTACGGCGATTATTTCTGCTAAAGAAACGGTTGTGTTCCAATCCCCATTAACTGTTCCTCGATCTTGTAAAGAAATTGTAGCTACATGACCTGAGTTTGAGACAAACATTGCTACCATTATTTTCGACACACTTCGTGAACGGATAACTTTTGTCAGATACTTTTCACCTAGAAACACTCAAACAGCGGACTGACGTTTATTTGCGGGCTTATAGGAATAAATTCGTGATTCATCGTCACTCAGGATGCGATAGACGTTTTTCGATTTTCCATTATTGAATGGGCTCAAAGATTTTCGGCACCAATTAACGCGAGTCGATTTTTGCTCTTCAATTAAAAGATGCATATTCTAATTGGACACTAACATTCTCACACTCAGTTCATCATGTAGGATCGGTTGGATTGAGGCCTTTGATGTCTCAATTTTATGATATGTCACACGTCTTCCTTCTACCTGCCTACACGTCTACCTTCCTTAATCAGGCGGCGCACAGCATTGATGTTTTCCTGGGTGCTGTTCTTGGCGGATCTGTCCTGAAATCGTGGCTAATACTGGTGCGTTCAGTTGAAATTCGCAGTACCAATGTGAAATTGTTGATTGATGAGGTGCTTCATCTTAAAAAAAAAAACTAACCGAAGACGACATTTTTGTTGAATTAATCCTCTCTGAAAATTGTCAAAAATCATTGTGCGAAAATTTTCTCGACTTAATTCCATTTTTTCGAACAACTTATAAACTTTGGAATTATGACTAAATAACTTGCCGTGTCTTGATGAAATTAAGATTTCGGCTAGCGAAAGATTGAGATTAAGATCGACACCTGACGTTTTATTACTGGCGCCTTCTATGAGGCTATATGAAACACTAAACAGACATCCCTCGTATCATAAGGACGCTGTTTGTGTTGTCTGCAGATATCTGAAAACTTTGTGTCAGTCAAAAAAAAGAATTTATATATATGTATATAAATATATATATTGTAACAATTCGGAAGAGCTATAAAATATTCAACAGTTTGTAAATACAAAGATTCTAAGTTAAAATAATTAACTTGGTAATTTTTATATCAAATTTTGTGAATTATCAATTTCAACTTTAACTAGGTTACTTCAAATAACATATAGATGGAGTTGCACAATGCTTAATTATATGCGCATGATACAAAGTCACATGCTAGTAAACAACTCCATAACATTAACCTTAAAAAGTTGTTCGGATGTATAGATTTCTTATAAGCATTAATAAGTGGGCGTAAGTTGTGATTAAGATCCGGCTAAACTCAAGAACAATGTTGAGTCTTGTGATAGGGCATTGAGATATGTTCAAATTTAATAGTGCAAGTTCGGTATCTCCAATCAAACACTCATAAAGTTCACTGATTTTAAAGTGATAGACTGTTTGTTTCGTTTATATTCTATACTACAAAATAAAAAAAGGTCGAGATCGGATTAATGAAAAACAACTTTAATGAACTGATTATCCAAATATAACAGGTAAGTGAAAAATATACTAAAGTAAAGAATTTTTGATATCAAACATGTCACGTGATTAAACAAATATGGTAAAGCTTTTAGATTAATTTAAATAAACACTACATGTGACATAAACAAATTAATGAATAATAGATTTACTGAATAATAATAAAATAAAATAAAATTGAAAGAAACTGTATTCTTCCTTATCATAGAAATAGAATACCTAAATCTTATATTATGACATTAATAATTATTATCTTAACAGATGTAGAAAATATGAAGTATTCTTTATTAATATGTTGATTAATTTGTCGTTTTCAATGTTTATAGGAGATTATAAGAATACTTAAGTAATCTGGACAGGAAAATTGGTGTACAGGATCACTTATAGGTCTGTAAAGGCAAGGTTCTTTCAGCGGCAATTGAACGGCGTCATCCCAGTTAGATGTCCGGTCCAACGAACCTCTTCCCGGAAAACTGCACTCGGCGATATCTTCAACACTGGTGTTCGTATGGTCTTGAAAAAAAATGTTAAACGGGAGCTGGGAATATTGGTAAGTTTTTTTTCTAAAACGGACGTATGGTTTTATTCAAATTATTTGTATTTTTCTTATTGCTTTCAGAGAGACACTCCAGTATTTCGAGGTGTTTTTTTAATCGCCATATTTCTAGTAACGCTAACTTTCTTTTTTTTTCGTATCCCAATTTTGATTCGTCCATCGGTATGTATTCAATTAATCTCGACATATTTTTATTATGAAAATGACAATTTAATAATTTTAAATATATTTATAAGTAGTAATAAATATTTAATCTATTTTGATGATAAAATGTTTGTTGTTTGAATGTCAAATATAGTACATAATGCTGTTTTTATTGTAGGAAACTTTCCCGCGGTAAACAATTCAAACAATATACAGTTATGCCTAAATAAATGGCGTCATTAATAATTAATCAATTAAGTTGATATTTTTGTAATACAAATTTTCGAAATGAAAATACTGATACAAAATGAAATGATATAAATTATAAATGTGAGAATGACTTTTAAAAATAATTAAATACGCGAAATCAACTTTATTGATTTAGCACGTGAAGAATTCAGTTTTTGATATATTTTAAATAGCTCTAGAACTTATATATTTATACATTCTAAAATTCTGTCTTTTGCTTACTGAGGCATTCCCGAGTATTAGCTTGACCTACCTCAATATATATATATATATATATATATATATATATATATATATATATATATATATTTATATACCGCATGTGTCAAATATCATTAGGCATAGGGGATACGTATGAGTACATACGATGTATATGTATATGGAAAAACCGATCCAATGCCGGCGAAGACCGGGATGGCCGGCAACGATTGTCTCCGATTGTTTCGCAAATACAAGTTAGCAGTAATCATTTGACCATCGACATAGGTACTTGTAATGCGTTCTAAAATAACATTCACGAATTGCAAGGGATTTGCTTTTCTTATTTTTTTCAGTAGATGCAGGAAATTTTTAAGCTGCGGTGCGTCGCATAAACAAAAGCGTAATTCTAATAAAATTAAAGAATAATCCTAATAAAATAAATAAAAAGGATTCTAAAAATTATAATAAATTATACAAGAGGTTCAAAAATTCCTCCTTGCACAGCAAGACGTTGTCCTAGGCGGTCGTAGAAATTAGCTCTTACATTTGCTAACATGTCGGCAGTTAATAAATTCGCAGCATCAGTTATTTTTTCTCTCAAGGCAACTAGATTTTCTGCTCTACCAGCTTCATGAGTATAAACAATACTTTTTAGATATCCCCACAAAAATAAATCATTTGGAGATAGATCAGGAGATCGCGGGGGCCATTTAATGTTTCCTGTTCCAGTAATAAGACTGTCAGGAAAAGTATTTCCTAAAATTCCTTTACCCTCACTGCATTATGTGCTGGATAGCTATCATGTTGAAACCAAACGATTTCCTGATTTATTCCAATGTTTTGAATGGCGGGAAGTATTTGATTTTTCACTAATTCGAGATACTTTTCGGCATTTAATATACCATCAACAAAATAGGGGCCTATAGAATGGTCACCTAAAATACCTGCCCAAACGTTTAGTTTTTGAGGATACTGAGTGCGATTTGCAAAATACCGGTGTTGATCTTACGAAGCCCAATATCGAAGAACAGAGGGATTGTGCTTTCCGTGTAATGGAAAAGTTGATTCATCGGTAAAGATAATATTTTTAACGAAATTTTCATCTCGATGTATCTTTTCCATAACGTCTTGACAAAACTCCATTCTCCGGAAATTGTCCTCGGGAAATATTTCTTGAGTTTTCGAATATTTGAAACATTTTAAACCATTACGTTTCCAAATACGTGAAATAGTTGTGTTACTTGTACCAAATTCCTCGGCAGCACTTCTAGTAGATCTCGTGTTATCAATTTCCACAATACTACAAATTAATACATCCCTCGGTTCTCTTTCCTCATTTTTTTGTGGTGATACCTTTCTTGGTTTGCATTTCGTACAGTTATTGAGACAGAAACAAGTTTAAAATTTATTTATAATATTATAAATTGTTTGTCTGCAAGATACAGAACGGTCTGCAAAAGTCAGCGCAAACAAATTCATGCACTCCATTGCAGACTTGCCAGCATAAAACCATTTTAGTAACTGAAGCTTTTCAGTGGGTGTATAAAGAGCAATTATACATTAATTTTATTGTACGGTTTCAAACTGTAACGGCCGCAGCTAGACTGAATGCAAAATTTCCAGTCAATCGGTATTGGAGACAATCGTCAGTCGTCGCGGTCTTCGCTGGCATTGGACTGGCTTTCTCATGTACGTATACATTGTATGTACTCATACGTTGATTCTCTATGCCTTATGATATTTAACACATACGGTATATATATATGAAAAAATGTGTGAAAATCGTATCCACCCTGGAATGTGCAGACGCCAGCGTTTCATGGTTTTACCAATCATCGGTGCACCTACATCCAGAAATAGACACGACTTTCATTTCTATACTGCGGGTATATATACTAATTATGATAAACGTAATGTTAATGAGAATTAATAATCATTAAATTCTCACATTACTGCCAATGCCGCTCTAATTCGTTGCATTATTATTGCAATTATTGCAACGAATTAGAGCGGCATTGGCAGTAATGTGAGAATTTAATGATTATTAATTCTCAATAACATTACGTTAATCATATATATATATATATATATATATTAATTAGCCAAAAGACCAGGTGGGATAATTAGGGCTCTATAACTTGATATACAGCTTTGACCAGAGTGTTTTTCTATAGGTTATACACCTAACCTGTTAAAACATTTTGATTTATCTTATTTCAATGCGTAGACTTTATTCTAATGAAGTTTTTCTATTTATTATTAAAGACATCCAATTTTTAATAATAACGTCATTATTATTTTTTTTAAACTGTTTATGTTTATCTCATCTCCATGGCAATTGTTATTTTTTACTTTTCATGGCCTCACCCTTACATTTACACATTAATACATTATACCAATTCCATTCGAATTAATATAACCAACCCTTATCAAAACTCTCCCTTTCTAAACATTTTAAAATATACTAAAAATTAATTTACAAATAATACAGAAAGATAACACAATTCTTAATATACATAACAAATTAAAATTCTTAATATAAAAGAAATCGATGCGTATTTCTTGTTTCTTTATCAGTTCCTGAGGCTTGTATTACTACAATATATGTGAATTAATATTTTATGAAATTATTATTTTATGTTATAGGGAAAATAGGGATTTTTGAAAGATTTTGTGCTAAAATCTATAGTAGCACTGCGTAGGATGCAAGGAAAATATACTAGTCTTTTAAAATATACAAAAACCACAATATCGCACAATTAGTACTTAACCGTACGAGGACACAGGGCACATTTGCAAATGTCATAAATGCAGCACGCTGTTATTGTTATTATAGAAGTTACTTCTTTTTATAATATAAATGCCACTAACAGATTTGTTTGTATTCACTTTAGTTTTCCAAATAAATTTATTAGAAACAAAATCATAATTCCTTTTTTTCAAACGTATAGACGAGTTATACGATAGATATACAGGGTTATCACTGAATAACAACAAAGCTATGCGAATCTGAAAAATGCATCTAACTGGAAATCAAAAATTTCCAAATTTTTAGGGCTAAATGTAGTTAAAGTCGGTCCATTATCTTTGTTTATTCTATATTTGCCAAAATACAGCTGTAATTCAAGTTCATTAATCTGCAAAAAAGTCGATGAAATTTCTAGATGGTTAGACGGTACGTTCAACATAAGTTCCTATTCATAAGAATTGTGAGTTGATATTTTTATATCAAAACACACATTTAACATTTATGTCTGTACACATGGTGTTTTTATTGCGAGATTTTCTTTTTGTGGATGTCAATAATAACCTTTACGTTGAATATGTCGTCAAGCCTATGGCGCATTTTAATTAATGAAATTATAGTTTACTAGTTTGAACGTTCTTTTAAAATAAAATTATTATGTTTATAATGAAAGGAAAAACTTCATAAAAGAAACAACTTTCTGCGTCGTATCCATAGAGTGTCCAATGAGATAGATATCTGGCTTTTAATTTTTTGTATGGAATTATTTACATATATTTTTTTTTGTTTCAATTTGTGGTGGTATTGACAAATACCGACAAAACAATATAATTCGTTGGTAAAGAGAATTACTGATGAATTAGAAATATTTAACTGCGACAGGGCCGGATTCGAATAAAGAAAAATAATTTTCTCGTTACTACGTGAACGTAAACTCATATATATCTTTCACCCATTTTTTTTTATTGCTATACACAACTAAGATTGTATAAACTGCCATTTCAATGTTTGAAGATAAATAAGAGTTTCCAAAAAAATTTAATTAATTTATAATAAATGTTTCCATGTATTCGAATGTTCAATATTAAAAACATTTTTTAATCCACCAATACATTATAAAAAAGGATATAACAAGTAAAATTGATAAATCTATTTAATAATCCTTCAGTAAAGAAACGAGTATGCATAAAAATTATTTTAATATACGTGCCTCGCTTTTCAGTGGAACATAAGAGAATAATAATTGCCATCGACTTTACAAGTCTATAATCCATTGAATTATTTAGGTAGCCGGTTAATTTACTTTAAATTAACTCGATTTAATAAAAAGAGAAAAGAATTAATCTGAAGCATGGAAACTATCTGTTGCAATATTATTTTAAGCGAATCACTCACCATTCACCGTTGGAAGGTACTTAAAAGATAAATGATTTTACCAATACAATATTACAAAAACAACACGAAAAACATCAATTAATTTTAAAAGTACTGATTGCCTTATAGAATATTGGTTAATATAATAATATATTATACGCATATAGGCTTGTAATTGCGAATTAATTGCAAAATAAAATTGTAACGGAAGCAGTGGATGTAAGTAAAGCAACATTGGTAAGCAATAACAAGATTCCGTTTATTAAAATAAGTTAAAGCATGAACATGCTTAATTCTTGTAAATACAGACAAATCCGACACGAGCATCACTTAATGTAATTTGCGACTATTTATATTATTTCTTGCTGTTTAAATATCTTTTGATTGCTGTGATGACTAAATCGGCTAAGCGTAGGTAATATGAAACCTAACGATGGTGCTCGTTTATTCCATCGAATCGTCCGCAGCGTCTCCAATTTTAATAAGCAAACAGATCAAATTACGAGCTTTATTTGTAATTTGCTAATGTTGATGAATCTGGTTTCGTATATTTTACCTTCTTTTTAAATTACTTATTGAAAGATTGAAATAACTCAGGAGTTATTAGAAATTTTTCTCATGATTATAATTTCGTAATTGCGAAGTAATTTTACGCAGGGTACTTATTATAAGGCCGTCTTTTACTAGTCGCTGATATAATTAAATTCATCATAATGAGATTCCATTCTAAATACCAGTCGATATTTTTTTCCCAAGGTTAGAGCTAAACGTTATTAGGTTATTAGCATTGGTACATGTGTCTTCATGAACTAATTTTGTTCATTGTGTAAGTAAGGAAACGTTATCTAATAATTAAATTATTTAATGCTCCATTTGAAGGTGTTATTACCATTTGCTATAAAATTATTTTTCGCAAGTAGTTAATCTCAATTTCGTATTCCTACCTTTAGCCACGTGTATTGATTAAGTTATATGAAACCCTTTGCAATTTAGATTAATAGTGTTTACAAATAGAATTAATATAATACTTTTAATTTTATAGTGCCCTTTACATGTCAGTTGCAGCTAGCAATGCAGGTTTGTGGCTAATGGCCTAATACCAATGATTATAAGTATAACTAAAGCTCGGATTATATCGTGGGCGTTCAAGCAGAAATAATTAAGTCCAAATAATCAATTTTATGGTAACTAAGATTTAAAGTTCAAATGACATGCTAAATTACATTTTCAATACCAGGGCTAAATTTATAATATTTTTAAGATGTATTAAGGCATATCATTCCATGATATTAATAAAATAATAAAAATTTTTCTCATAGCTATAAAAAAAGGTATTTTATGGACTTAGTTATCTTTGACGGGAACAGTATTTAAATCAGCAGTATAGTGAAAAGGTGTATTTTTATTCAAAAATATTAATTTAATTATAGATTCATACTTTAGGTACATTAAGTACATTTTGTTCAAAAACAGATTATTCATCAAAAATATTTTGGTAAAAATTTCAGTCCTCTTCAGTTTCACTGTCACTATCTATACTAGGTTCAGGATTTTTATCTCGAACTGATGTCGAAGTAGTAAAGATGAATACCAAGCATGATATTCTATAGGAATAACTTCATTTGTACACAATTTTTGTAAATCATTATATTTTTTCTCAGAAATTGGTAGCATTGCTGAGCACGCATTTTTCAGTAATGGTAATTTAGAAGGACGGCCTTTACCGTGTATGTTAATATCTAGATAATCTTCTGAATGGGTGTAACTATATTTTACTAAGGATGGACTAGCTTTCTCAATTCGGAAACGTTTAACCTTTAGCCAGTTTACCCTATCGCCAAGAGTATTTATTGTTCTGTTCTTCAAAATATCTTGTGAGAGCTTTTTAAAGTCAATAAAATCTGGAAATTTCAGTTCCTTAACTTTATACTGGTCGTTCTTCTTTTTACCTCCCTTAGATCTAGACATTTTAAAAATATTAATCCAGTCATTCATCGTGTATACAGATAAATTCCTGTTCTGTTTTTCAATGGCACTGTGCATACTGTCACACTCCATCATTGAGTGTCCAGATTCAAGGAACTTTTGCTAAATAACTGCAATGTTACTGCTTTCATGGTGAACGAAATAGTATATCATTATAAGTACATTTTGATTCCGATTCTGGCCACCACATATATCAGAGAAAAGTGATACTTCTTTCACATGTTCAGGTAAAGCTTTTAAGTATAAGTACAAGCAAGTACCAATTTCTAGACTTCCGCGTGCTCCATTTACATCTGTCCAAGCAAAACAGTAGGCGTTGTTAGGAGGAGCACCTTCGTAAATTGTTAAATTATATCCACACAATTTTCTACTGTAATACATAGGTGATACATCACTGCACGGTATTTGAAGAACACTTTGTAAATCGAATGTTACAGTGACAAAACTAGAACCAGCACACATTTTGAAATTATTTGCATCAGCTTCACGTTGTTTGTGCTCCTCATAGGTTGATTGTAAAGTACCTTTCTGTTCTGTTGTTGCTCCGTTATGCCTTACACACAATGGACATTGATCCTTTCTAGGTTTAAAAAATGAGAAGATATATTCTTGACAAAAAATCCTCTTATATGTCGTCATGCTGTGAGGGATCTTACCAATGCCAGCGCACATTTCTTTGTATAAAGAATACATTTTGGCTATTGATAATGTAGCGTCTAAATATTTTCTTTGTGAAGATTTTCTACAGTAGTGTGACTCTGTTACAGGAAATGCCTCAATATGATCCTTAATAGATTGCTTTTCCTCTATAGACAGTTTTTTGGCTGGCTCGTGTTTTCCTCGTTTATCTTCACCTTGATATAATCCAGACATTCTATCTCTATTTGCTAAAGCTTTATTAAGAGGTCCATTACTAATGGAAAGTGTTTTTAAAAAGAATGTTTGACAAATTCTAATAGGTGTGCCATTTTTAAGGAAATAGAATTGTTTCGAATTCGTCCGTGCTTTTCCACTTTCTTTACGCAATCGTTGTCTCTGCGGAATAAATGATTTGACATTTTGTAGAATAAAATCTTTCTTGCGACAGAGAGATTCTAATCGCCAATAGCTTAGACATAAATTAACTCGGTCTTCTTCGCTAAAATTCTGTGAGCACTTAAATTTGCAATTAGTGCAATTTATATATTTGGGAACTTTGGCAGGCATCTTTCCATTTCTTGTAACAAACGGAAGTCCTAAATTTCTGCGTTTCTTTGCTACGTAACGACACCATCTTGACTTATCAGCTTTATTCCAACGACTTCTTTTCTTACGATGTTTCAATCCTCTACCTGAAAGTCGAAATGAGTTATATTTTCCGACTTAACAAACTTCATAATATTATCGCTGTCATTGTATTTTTTACTGTCGCGCTAACTGTGAATATCTTACCAGCTTTTATGGGATTATCTATATTTTCCGTACTAGTATCTCAAGTGTTGCATAATTCTTCATTTGGATCAAAATCCTTATCTTTGTCACTATCATCGTACTGTTCGAAAGCATCTGTTTCAATAATCTGTAACACATCGTTGAAAAGAAATATGCTACGCACAAGATAATTCTAACCTCGCCCGAAACGGCTGGCATACTATTAACTTCTTGTACAATTTTTTCGGCTGCATTTTCGTTGTTAATGGAACTAAGAGCAAGCTCTAACATTCGTTTACCTCTATTACCCTCCATTACCATTAATCGATAATATGTTAAACAGATCTATAACACTTTAACACTTTACCTTCAGAAAGAAGAAAAATGAGAGGAAAAACTACATAACCTCAATTATGAATAATAGAATAAACAAAACTCACTAAGTCCAGAGAGTGACTTTTGCCTGTTATACAAAATACATTGAACAATGAAACAAACAAAACTCTTTAAGTCCAGTTAGTGACTTTTACCTGTTATAAACGTACTTCTTTCTAAGTTAACTAAAATTACCATTTTACTTATTGGTCTACTTATCAACCTTTGGATATAGTGAGTTTTGGTAGGCTAAAAATTAAACTTTTTCGTATTCCGCTGCATTAAAATCCCAATAACGGCAAAAATGGACTTAGTGATTTCTGCTTTAACGCCCACGATATGCAAAATACGCTTTTTTAAATTGCCTTATTTTATTCAAAAAACATTAAATAAACCTAGAAAATTCAACGATTTTGTTGACATACCTTTTAGCAACAAAATTTGGTGTTTTCTGATTTTATATAGGATATGTGTTTGTTACGGTACATTTGTGTCTGGCGAAGCTCAGGTTGAAGCGAAACTATCGTTACTGTGTAAACTAAAAAGTAGTGGAATTCATTAAAATTTGTTTTATTTTATCCCGATAATAGTTTTTCTGGGTGTATTTAATATTTTCAAATAGTAGGTACTAGTAATATTGCCTTATGTACGTTATCCAAGCTATTCGGCTTATAGTGAAGACACGTCGTCAATACAGGTACCCATCTGTTACGACTGTGTTCATCCACGTGGTTGGATTGAAGTTCATGATGTTGATATTAGTCAATGAGCAGCGCTGGATCTTCTTACATGCTGTTTTTTATGCCTTAGCTGTATGCGGTACGGTAGTTTTTGTTGTTAAATTCGTCTATCCAGAATCATGCATAGACGAGTCCATAATAGAACGAAACACCTATCAGCATATCTAGATGGCAATTTTCACGCAAATATACACTTGCATTGTGTTTTCCATGTCTGATTTTTCATTATATTTTTGATATTATTAAAAATGTTGTTTTAAACAACGATTATAAAACATTTTAGCCGCTATGATATTTCAATTAAATATTTTAGGTGATTTAGAAGCCTCATGAAAATACATATTATGCCGTTTACATGATAGGATGGATTTGCTTGGCTTTTTAAATGTAATAAAACATTTGAAATTAACGAAAGAACACGCGCTTTTAAATATAAAACACAACTTTCAAAAAGGAGCTTAAGAAGACTATTTTACATCTGAAAAAGGTGTTGGTGTTACCAGGCATATATAAGGACAATCGCATTGAAAAAGGAAGAACTTCTTCGAAACTATCAAAAACAGCGGTCACAATTTATTTTTCAAAATCTTAGATACTATTAATTTTTGCATTCGTTTAAATAAATATTTCCATATACTTTTAAATTGAATTCTTGTGGAGAATACATATTTCTATTTCGTTTAAATTAATCATTAAATTTATTTTTAATTAATTTTCCTTATTTTGTAAACGACGAACATGTATCACGCTGATTCGATAATGTGTACAACGAACAAAGGTCTGTATGAAGTACCGAATACGGTAAAACTTAGTAAAGATTATTACACGTTATATTGTATATGGATCATTAATTGATAGTAAATATATTATAATTCCTCTTATAAAACAGAAAGGGATAACACATACACTTTTGACACAAGCATCTATAGATATCTGGGTTTTATTTGTGGTTAAAGTATCACTTAATTAAGTATCGAAATAAAAGTAGTGTGAAGATAAATATCTTATGAGGTAGGGATTATTTCTCGTCATGTGAATACTAAATAACACACTTTTCTTTAAATACAACAGTATCGGGAGAATTTAAAATCCATAAGCTTCGTTATTTTGTAAATTAAATAAAACACGTTGTGTCATGCCTTGGTACTTGAAGAGTACTTTACTCCCAGATCTGCGATAATACACAAGTGTAATTAAGTAAAAATCAGAAAAGACCCTTTAAGTTGTTTAGACGTGTATTTTTGATCATACACAAAGATTTATGATACGTTTTCTTTTAAAATAAATAAATAATTAATCATGTTCATTATGTGTGTATTACAAGGTATGAACAATAAATATATTCAACTTGATATTTTTACGTTTTATTTCTTGCGTATTTTGCATTTGATGCTAGGCCTAGTTGCAAAAGGATCCCTATTAAAACAAATGCTCGATGGCTAACACGTGCTAACAGAATTCTTCGTCTATATATTTCAGTTGAGACCCCTTCTGCAACCATACCACTCTTGCAATTTATATATTATCAAGGTTTACGCTCCAGTGTGGTTTTCTATAAAAACTCTCCCCAGCTGTAAAGACGGACCACGACACCTTTTTAAACTAATTAAACTAAGCAGAAAAATCTACTTTTTCTGAAATTTCTATCGCTATCCGGAGGCAGTAAAACTTTAAATAATGTATTAAATTTGTTTTTGCAGATTAGCTATACCATTTAGCACCTTTTTATCACTGAGCCTATCAAGAAATGAAGAAAAATTTTTTTTGACCCAGCCTAATGCACATATTTTGACAAAAATATGCACAAAATATTGATAAATATGCTCTCAAGTATAGAAAAATATGCATCAATATGCTAATTTTCTTATAGCATTCTAACAAAAATCAAATCCTATTCTATGAAACACAACTTTATTTTACATTTAGGGTCTGTTACATTAATACAGTATCCGCCAGAATAAACAGTACCGAAAATACAAATTATCTACTTTTTAATTTTTTAATTTTAAATCTTCCAAATGTTCACCATTACGACGCAAACAAGCTTCATATCGATTTTGTAAGTCACTAAACATATTTATAAATATATATGGTTCATGTAACTGCCGAAAAAATATTTGTATTCTTTCTCGTAGTTCTGCAATATTCTTCGGGGGATTCTGTGAGCGAATCTTTCATCATACTAATATATGCATCAAGTGACGCCAGATCCAGTGAATGAGAAGGATATTCGAATTATGTTCTTCGGGAAATTATTCTATCGTCAAAATGCTGACGGAGTAAGTTTAGGGTGCGCGCAGCTGTACGGCACGTTGCGTCATCTTGTTGAAACCATTATTTGCGCACCAATAGATTTCGTGCACAGCAAAAGTTCTGTAAATCTCTCACAAAAGATATAATAATGTTTTCTCTGTAACGGTCTTGGTTGACAGTAAGTAGATTCTGATTATCGTCTTCAACGAATTATGGACCAATTATTCCATGACCAGAAACTGGGCACTCATTGGTAAATCGAACACTGTCGAGTGGTTTCTCAACAATAACACTAGAACGTTCAAATCCATGGAATCGAGTTGTTTGTCGATTAATATAGCCATTAAGATGAACGTGACTCACGTCTGAAAACCATATGTTTTTCAAGAATTCGGAATACTCGCAAATTAAGCTCAATATGCGACCACAATAAATTCGCCTTGCATGTTTGTGCGCAACGATTAGTAGTTGTCCAACTTTAATACGGTACGGATAACCACCTATTTATTTGTACAGCAGACGTGTAGATGTTTCACTGATGTTGAATTTATATGCAGTTCTTACAAGGCTTCTTTATGGTGAATGCACAAATTGGACAAAAACACGTCCTGCGTTTTCGTTGGTATACACTGTTTTTCGACGACCTGAAGAACCTTTACGTTGATACAATACACTAGCAGTGCGACAAAACTTCTAACAGCTAATATCACACTTGTACTGCGAGCTACTTTATTAAACTAGTGTTTATATCTTACTGACGCCTGCCGTAACCTTGAACATTCATTGCGACCATTTCGGTATAAGCGAATATAATATTCTACCTAGAATACTTTCTCTGCCGTCGTTAAAACTATTTTCAATTCAAATTTAACTTCAGTATAACATTGATATGTCAACTAATGACAATTAAGTAAATAATTACAAATGCGTATTATGTAAGCAACTCCATAGCACCCTAAGTTTCGGTACTGTTTATTCTGGCGGGTACCATATTTGTGTAACACTATTAACAATATGATTACAAAAACTTAAAATATCCTTAGACAATATAAATGTCTAAGGACGAAATAGCAGATGCTTGCATATCATCAAGTGCAGGAGTTTTGATTTTGCATAATGAATTGTGTATGAACATATTATGTGGAGAATGAATGCCGCATTTGTTGACTGACAAACTTGAACAAGAAACCACCTTAGCCTTCAATTTAACAAAGTTAAGGCAGCGTTTTTCAACCTTTTTTCAATCACAATTTCCATCGCGCCCCCACTCCTCCCATTTCATTGAAATCGTAATTGTAATCTTAGTTTCTATTTGATTTAATTATATTTTAACGCTAAAGCTATCCTACGATCTTGTTAAACCTTAAAAATTATCACAAATGGGTAAATTTATTGATATTTGGCAACACCGATCCGCTGCATTGATAAAATCAGAATCGATTGCTCTCTGTCTCACGTACACCATATCGGACATCCTCGCTGCTTCGCGAGAAGTTCCGATTTGTCTCGAACATTCTAGACTGCCTGCGCGGCGTGCATAAATGCTATATCTCGTTCCACCCAGTCTCAGTCGAGTCGATTCTTCTATCTGTACCTCTACCGTGAATGCGCATGTTGTGATTTGCGTGTTATCTGCAATTTAGGATATTCAAGTTCAAGTAGCAGTAGAATTATATAGTGTATGTATATGCAGAATCATGGATAAATTTTTAAGTGGGCGTAAGCAAGCATTAGACGATAGTAAAGCATCAACAAGTGCACAGACGAAAATGGCTCCGAAGATAAAATCAAGAAAATATTCTCAAGAATATTTTAATTTTGGGCTTATCAGCACTGAAGTAAATGAAGAAGAAAGACCCCTGTGTGTCATTTGCTCAAAAATTTTAGCAGCAGACAGCATGAAACCGAACAAACTTAAACAACATTTGGAAACGCTTCATAGTGAGTACGTTGGCAAACCCCGAGAATTCTTCGAATTAAAATTAAAATCGTATGAAAAGCAAAAATCATTTTTAAAATACAATTTGTCTGTAAATGAAAACGCTTTACTTGCCCATTACAAAGTTTCATATCAGATAGCCAGAAGCAAAAAACCTCACACTATTGGTGAAGAGGTTATCCTACCAGCTGCAATTGAGATTGTAGAAACTATGTTTGGAGATAGTTTTGCCAAACAGTTGCAGTCCATACCTCTATCAAATGATACTGTTGCCCGTCGAATTGATAATATAGCTGAAGATGTGCAACACCAGCTTTTTGGGAAATTGCGTGACAAACTTTTTTCAATTCAGCTTGATGAGGCCACAGATAGCAATAAAGACGCTCATTTAATTGCCTATGTTCGATTTTGTGAGGGTCTGTCAGTAGTGGAAGAACTATTATTCTGCAAACCAATAGAACTCAAAGCAACAGCACTTGCATTATTTTCTATCTTAAATGATTTCCTAAATGAGGCAAACATAGAGTGAAAAAATTGCGTCGGAATATGTACTTATGGTGCTCGTACAATGTCTGGAAGATTCCAAAGTGTACAAGCACTTGTGAAACAAAAATCTCCGAAGTGTATCTGGACACATTGCATGATCCACAGAGAAGCTCTGGCTTCCAAAGAAATGAGTCCTGGTCTGAATTTTGTGCTAACGACAGTGGTAACCGTAGTAAATTATATAAAAATGAGACCACTAAAATCAAGAATCTTTTCTGCACTTTGTAAAGACATGGGTGCTGTACATTCAGCGTTACTGTTTTATTGCGAGGCAAGATGGTTATCACGTGGGGCATTTTTGCAACGAGTTTATGAATTAAGAGATGAAATCGCCATTTTTCTAGAAGAGGAAAACCGACCGGAAGCCAAGAACTTTCGCAATGATTTATTTGTGATGAAATTGAGCTATTTGGTCGACATATTCGAGAAATTAAATACCTTGACTCCTCAACAACAAGGGGCAAATACACATGCGATACGAGTGACAAAGTTAATGCTTTTTGTAGAAAACTAGAATTGTGGAGTAGAAGTGTAAAGCAAAAAAACCTAGAAATTTGGATTAATGTGTCTAATCTTACAAAGCTGGAGAGCAACATATAGCAGTTATTTTGGTAACCATTGAAAATCATGTAACCATGCTGGCAAAGAATTTTAAAAAGTATTTTCTTGCTGACCCCAACTTGATAGCAAGTTACGACTGGGTTAGGGACCCATTTGAAAATATTCCCGGAGGTCTCTCAACTGCCGAAGAAGAAATCTTTATAGACTTCACGGCAAGTGGCGAAATAAAAAGACAGTTTCGTAATAAATCACTCTTTGAATTTTGGGCAGGGTTGGATGATTAGTTTTCTGCACTAAAATCAAGAGCACTGCGTATACTATTACCATTTTAACACCCTACCTTTGTGAAACCGGATTTTATACGGTGGCTGCTTTGAAGACAAAATATAGGTCACAGCTAAATATAGTAAAAGAGTTTAGAGTGTCAATTTCTAATATTAAACCTTCTTTCGAAAAACTTTGCTCTGCGAGACAGGCCCAAGGAAGTCACTAATAATTATTAATCCTGTTTTAAATTTAATATTTTTAAGTTAATTAATAAATACGTTGTATTCTATTTATAAGTGCATTATATATCAGTGTAAACGTGCAATTTGTTTTTTTATTATATCAGAATGTATTTTCCTTTTCTTTGAGTAAATTGAGTGATTTTTTACTAATGTCTTTTCTTATTTTTTCTCGCCTTGCTCGCGCCCCCGTCTGAGAACAATTCATACAAAAAAGTTTAATAATATACAAGGTGTCCCGTATCGTTATGTTCAAATTTTACGACTGTAAAGTAGACTTCATTTCAAGTAACAAAAACGCAAAACTTGCATATCCATTTTTATTTGTTTCAAAGTTGCAGATTTATGATTGTGATTGTCAGATCATGAAAAAAATGTAATCCTAAAGTCAATAGAAACTGATTTTATTTAAAAAAAGTTATACGATTCAATAATAGGCCTGTGATTGTTAACGTCGTATAATAAAATGTTATCCTAAAATAAATTAACACGTGTCGTAGTGCATAGAGTAATTTCTTGGAGATCCAGTACTCTTTTTTGTATGTAAAGAGTACTGCAAATTGATTTATGGTAAAGAAGGTTCTAACTTATTTCGTAAGTGTTGAACCATGAATATCATACAATAAACAAATATTCAGATGACTGTTGACTGTTGACGTTGCATTTTTTAATAAAGGATTAGTTCATACAATAGTTTATTAGTGAGTGGACACGTTTTCTTTATTCAAAACGCCTTACCGATTTTCTTCTTAAGAGTATGCGGACATGCTTTTTGTGTATGGCTACTGTAATGGCAGTGCACGTCAAGCATTTATTGAATACCGACATCGGTTTCCCGATAGGCGCATTCCTCATCACAGAACGTTTCTGGAAGTACACAGACAATTTTGGTAATGCGGACTGAGTGATTATCTTTTCGATCGAGGAGTAAATTTGCCAGCAGGCTTAGAGAAGCAGTAGCTATTGTTACAAGGGATCCAACTCTCAGTGTACATCGAATCACTAGACAACTAGGAGTGCCACGAACGACAGTTTGGCGAATTTTAAAACGTGAGGGCTTATATCCATATCACTATCGCAGGGGACACGGTTTGCTTGAGGCAGACCACTATGCTCGTCTAGTTTGTTTTACCTGGATATTAAGACTTACGGCTTCATTTTAATTTCTGCAGAACAGTCCTCTAGACAGATGAATCTACGTTCACGAGAAGTGGTGGTACAAATCTGAGAAACCTGTACAAGTGGTCAATAGAAAATCCCAAAACTATACGCTCATCTAAATTTAAACATGAATTTTCTATTAACGTTTGTTAGGCCCTAATCAATGACTTGCTGATTGCTCCTGTCGTTCTTCCTGGGAGGTTAAATGCGGACAATTACCTTCAATTTCTTATTGACGAACTGCCAGGTCTTTCAGAGGATGTCCCATTGAATGTTCGACGAGACATGTGGTTTCCCATGGATGGGGCACCACCATATTTCGGAATTGCTTTCCGAAATTGAGTTAACGTCAATTATCCAAAATGGATTGGTCGAGGTGGTCCTGTTGCATGGCCACCCAGATCACCCGATCTTAATCCCCTTGACTTTTATTTATGGGGGTACAGGAAAAATTTAGTCTACGGGAAAGTTTCGAACACAAGAGAAGAGTTATTGGATCGTATTCACCTGCCGAGCAAATCCGACAAAACAAGTATGAAATTCGGATAACTACTTCTTCTGTCGGCCTACGGGCACAAGCCTGCATTCAACAAGGAGGTGGACATTTCGAAAATATAATAATCGAACTTTTTAAATAAAAGCAGCTTTTATTGACTTTAGGATTACATTTTTTCATGATCTGACAATCACATTCATAGATCTGTAACTTTGAAGCAAATAAAAATGTATACACAAGTCTTGCGTTTTTGTTACTTGAAATGAAGTCTACTTTACACTCCTAAAATTTGAACATAACAATACGGGACACTTGTATGTGCGCTGTGTAACGATTCACTTTTGATAATTAGAGCCTTTTAGAATCAAACTACACAGTAGTACGTATACACCTATATGTATATATACACCGTTTTTTTTGTCTTAAATAAATACAGTGAAGGCCCGCAAATCCGGATGGTCTTGTAATCCGGACAAAATCAAAATAAGCAGATGTGCCATTGGGTGTCTTGAAATCCGGATCGACCATTGACCTTCTAATCCGGATCGCACACTGGATGGCATTCAGCTGATAATGATTCGATGAACGTTGCTGAAAATTCAGAATATGAATGGAATTCAGATGATGATATTCATTGTCGACTTTTAGAGAACAATTACAGTCGACGAATGACCTTCAACTAGAATTATATAAGGAAATTGGAAATATGTTGCTGACAATAAACAACCTAACGCCACTGAAATTTTTGAATGGATCGATGGCCATTTGCAATTTTATAGTGACGACAGTAGTTTCTCGGGCGAAAAAGTGTCAGGACCGTGCAGAGATGAAATAAGAATAAAGCATGAAAAGGCAATTGGAAGCTTCAGCATCTGCATACAATGAGCGGAGGAAATCGAAGTCGACTTAAATAGTCTGACCATTCTGCGAATGCTGCGGCAGTGCCGAATGGAAGCGAAGCAGGGAAGCATTCGTTAGACGAAAATATCAGATTTTTTTAAATAATTTTTTTTTTAATTGCGATTTTTTTATACTTTATCTATAAAACCTGGATTAGAAGCGTTAGTGCTGTTTAGTTTTTATGAAAACAGAATCTAATATTTTTTCTTGATTATTTCTCATTTTATTTAATAATTTCAATAATGCTTCAGTAATCCGGATGTTGCACTAATCCGGATTGAGCCAAATTTAATTGATTCGGATTTGCGAGCCTTCACTGTATACCGAGTCCAAGACAAGAATCGGTTCTAACATATATTAATTTAGGTCTGGTAAAGGTTGTTGAATATTTATACTAACGTATTTACTAATATTTATTAGTAGAGAGCGGACACGCTTACCACATGACGCAAAGCCCAGTGCAGTACTGGCGAAAGGCTGTATTTCTAAAATATTTAATTTTATTTATATAATTGGAAAACGAACGGGAGGTGATCTATAAAATTACGAAATACATATTTATTTGTTGAAAAGTTGTATTTATAAAGTTTTTAATTTTATTTATATAATTGGAAAATAAACGGGTGGTGATCTATAAAATTACGAAATACATATGTATTTACAAAAAGGTTTTGTTTAAGTATGACAATACGTTAAGCACGTATAAAGCGTTTGTACAATATGAAACAAACATGTAAATGATTTACATATCTGTAACTATGCACATGGACAATACACCTCGTATTTTCAGCAGAAGTAAATGCTGAAAATACGAGGTGTATTGTCCATGTGCATAGTTACAGATATGTAAATTATTTACATGTTTGTTTCATATTGTACATATGTATTTGTTGAAAAGTTGTATTTTTAAAGTTTTTAATTTTATTTCTATAATTGGAACATTTTTATTTGTTCATTTTGTCGTTCAAGTTGAGTAAAGGAGTATTAATATTGACTAGCAATAGCTTCTCAAGGTTTTCTTCTGTCAATTTTGATCTCTTTGAATTAAGTACATCCTTATAAATAGAAAACGTCCTTTCTACATCACAACTGGTTATAGGTGCATACTGGAAATATTCTTTTATTTCTTCATATTTAGCCGTTAGATTTTGTGGAATTGTCTCCATACATAATTGCTGCAATGTAATTAAATCTGGATTTCTATTAAGAATTGCTTCAAACTTTTGCCGAAGGCCACATCCGAAGTCACTTGAAATACTTTTCAAATTATTAACAGCCACATCTAATGTGGTTAATCCGTCATTTAATTTGAGATTTTGATTTTCAAAATAAGTGATTAGTTTTGGCAATTTTCCAAAGTGTTCGTGAAGAAAGGACAACTGATTTTTTAAATTTTGGATTTGTGTGAGCTCCTTGCACTCACCAATACTTCTAGCATCCTCCTTTAGCAGTGTTACGAAATGTTTTAGACTATAGAAATTCTCAGCATAATAACTAGTAGCTTCCAGCCATGTTCCCCATCAAGTTATTACTGGAGTAGGAGGCAGTGACAGAGATGGAAATTTTTCCCTGAAAAGAGCTACTCTCAATGGTGCTTTTCTGAAAACTTTTTTAAAAGCTGATACAAGTCTATCAACTTCCGGAAAAGTGTCTCTGATATATTCGCAGATTCTGTAGAGAGCATGTGCTACACAAGTAATGTGCAGCATATTAGGATATGTTTTCTTCAATAGTCTGCCTGTTTTTAACATATATGCAACACTATCACTGACAAATAAAAGTATTTTTTCTTTATACGTGGCGTCCGAATGAAGCATTTTTTGCATATTCTCCTTAATGGTTTCAGCAACTGTTACCGCATTAACTCTATTTATAACATTTATTGCTATTACATATGAGTTATAGGGAATAGTTGGATGTAGTACATCAGCTACAACATTTACCACACAGCGTCCTAACATATCCACCGTTTCGTCGGCGCTTATCCATATGTATTGATTTAAAAGGTGGCTTCTAATGCGTTCTACTGTTCTTGTATAGCACCTAGAAACATAATATTTGCGTAAAGTTGATTCATCAGGAACATTTCGACCAGTATAAGTTTTCAGAAATATCTTCAAAATTGGATTGTTCAATTTAAATAATGGAATATTAGCTGCCATAAAAGTTTCACAGAGTTCTTCATTAAAATTGTCAGATTCCAACGGGTTCAATTTTTTTTCGTGCTTTAACGATCCTACGTGACGTTTTACGGTTGATTTATTAATTTTTCAATAACGTTTCACACACTTCACAATAAATTTCGGAATCACTGGCAATGTACATACAATCAGTATGGCCCTCAATCCTACTCGCCATTGTTTCACGATGCCATTCTCGACGCTCTTCCATTGTCTGAAAAAGCAAGAATATTCTAGATCCAAATAAACGAAATTAAATAACGAAATTTTATGCACACTTACGTGAAAATAATTGGAAGATGTTGCTTAAATGAAAAGAAAAGGAATGTAAGTGCTATTTCTCTTACGAAATACGATAAACGTATTTATTTTATCTACGTACACGACACCACTGAAAACACTATATTCTCCGAATACAATAGCTGGGTTGTCCATTTTTATCGCTGCGAGACCAGGTGGCCGAGTAAGTCAAACAAATACTTCATTGAATTACCCCGGGATGTACTGAGCGAAGTTATACACAATTCCAATTGCCGATTGCGTTTTATGAAAATTGAATCCCTTCTCTGTTTATTAGATACACGCACGTAGTATTCGCTTTATGAATGAACAAAGCCTGTGCGTAAAAGAAAAATATCATCCTAAATAAAATAGGCTCTCGCAGGTTGTCAACCTTTTTGTTAATTCAACTGTATAAAAATAACTATTACAGAGGTTGCTTCTATGTTATCCTTCTACGTTAACTTTTTGAAAAACGAAAATTTCCATTGAGATATTTTCTTTAACTTGAACTATGATTTATTAGACTTAACTTCTCAAATACATTTTAGATTATCAATGCATAGGTATCTACGAATAAATAATTTATTAATTGTTGAGTCTTGCAATCACCCAGAGCTTCCTCTCATTAAACGTTCTTAATAAATAACTTATCGTATGCACTTAAATGAAATTGTTAGGCATTTTCGTGTTACATAAATATAGAGGTGAGTTTGAATCCAGCGATCAGAATTGCTCGCAATACTTTTGTGCCTGTACATAGGTATTTATTTAAAAGATGAAAAGCTCAGATATTTTAATTAGGTGATTATCCAACGGCTACCGAGAGCGTTCGCGCGCATTATAGAAGACCGAGTTTGTAATTTATTTGTAATTAACAGAGGGCACGACCGAACATCTTTGCGCACAAGAATATATTGAGTGTAAGTGTAATTTTATACGAGAATCTGATGCGGTAATAGCGGCTGTCAACGACTAATCTTTATATCGTTTCCTGTCGAAATTAACGGAAAATTTAAATGACCGAAGTTGAATCGGTGTATAGAGAAACGCTCCGGGTTGTGATCTCCTCTTTACTAATTTCTCTCTGTGCAATCGTATTGAACGGGAGCGCGCAGCTGTTGTCAATTTGGTATGATGATGGCGAATGGAGATAAATAATTAAATTAATGATACGTTATTGAGATATGGTGACGATGGAATCGTAATAAATAGCGCCGATAATACGGGACCAAGTATCACGTATGTAACGAACAAACAATGAGAAGAATTATAATTTCCTTTGAGGAATTTATGAATGACAGGCACGAATGACATATGTATGAGCAGATATAATTTCATTAGTGGATTGTTTTATTTCTTTTAACTCAGATATTTATTTTAGACTTTCAAATCAATATACTTTTTTATATCCTTATACTGATTTAGGAAAAGAGTTTCAATTTATTACGTACCTCAGGATTCAAAGTAATTTTCTCTAACAATTTTCATATAAAAATCTGTCAATCAATAATAATAATGTTTTTATTTTCCTATTGAATTATATAAAAAAAGACCTACTGTTTAGGTTAGAATGATTTTTTTTTTACTTTTTAATACGCGCTAATTTTGTTTTTATTAATTAAGTATTGCTGAAAAATATCCCGTAAAACCTTTTCCCCAAAAAATGCTAAAAGGGAAAAAAGTGCCAAGAACATATACCGAACGAATTTTTTTTTAATTTTTTGTATGGGAATCTCGGATTTCTCCATTTTCTTTAATCTCGTCTAATTACATTATTATTAATATCAGCGAAAAGATAAAAAAATATTAACGTAGCTATACCCTCTATCAATCTGTATTCATTAACTTTTCATCGGTCTTGCTATTTTCGAGTTATGACACAAATTTTTGTTTTCTTAAAAGACTACGACTTCTTCATTAAAAAGAACTTTTTTTTCCGCTACAACAGTGTACCACTTCATAAGGTTATTCATAAGGTGTTAAATAAATGAGTTATAGACATTTTAAATTATTTCTTGCCTTTAAAAACATATTTGGCTACAACAAAGCAGAAAACAAAAACAGACCCAGATCAGATTATCACAAGTGTTTGCAGTTTCGTCATGAATTTATCTCATCTGGAAAAACGTGCCATGATTGTTTGCTACATTGAATGTAACAAAATTCCCCAGAAAGCTGCAGGACGTTATTTTCAGATTTTATTATGGTCCTCGGCCTTCACTTCCTACATTTAAAAATTTATTCAACAACTTGGGAAAATTTGGAGCATTTACGATACCATATCTTAAACCAAGCACTCAACTTCAACACATGAAATTGCAGTAGAAGCTGGCGTTTCTCAACGCACTGCAGTAAAGGTGTTGAAAAATAATTAATCTTGGCCGTACAAATTATCCGTGTCTTTGAATGTTACATCTCGGAGACGACGAGAAATGCAGAGTATATTGTACATTGTACACTAGCATTTAAAGTGTTACGGACCGATGAAACCCGTGTAACAAACTTTAGAATGATGAACATTTATGGGTGCAATAAAATTCCCACAATCTCGAACAAAGAAGACGTCAGGTCAAATTTGGATTTAACGTTTGGTGCGATATAATCGACGCAGGAGTTCTAGGGCCCTATATTTTTTATGAAACATTACTGGTGGTATCTCCATTTCCTAGAAACTGAATTTTAAGATATGTTAGATGAGTTGGATTTGGAGACCAGAACCATGTTAAAATAGTTCCAACATGACGGCGCCCCTCCACATAACAGTTTGACCGGTATACGTTTTTTTCAATTATAAAAAGATGCAACCTTTGCATAAACAATAATGGTGGTCATTTTGAACATTTGTAAATAGTTGCATTTTATGCTAATGTATTTTGAACAGTTAATTTGAATTTAGTTTGAGAAATGTATTGTTCTGAAGTTTATAATTTAATTTAAGACCAGCTCTGTTTTGAATCACGAAGAAATTAAAAATGGCTATAGTTCGTTAATTTAACACAATAACCTTATGAAGTGGTACATTGTTGTAATGGGAATAATAAGCTCTTTTTAATGAATTTATAGCCAACTATGAGTCCCATTTAAGAAGACAAAAATTTGTGTCATAACCCAAAAAAAGCAATTCCGATAAAAAGTTAATTAATGCAGATTGATAGAGGCTATAGCTACCTTAATATTTTTCTTTTTCAACTTTTCTCTAAATTTATGAATAAATTAGACGAGATTAAAGAAAATGTAGAAATTTAGTTTTTTTGCAAATATCTAGTAAGCTGTGAACTTTTGTTGAAATACAACAGCAGCCCTACAGCAAAATATTAGTCAGTGCTATATCAATACAAGAGAAAAAGTGATGCTTTCCCCTTATTGCACAGTCCATTGACACGTCACTTCAAAACGTGTGGCAGATAATAAGTAAAATGGTGGACAGTTAGATCAGCTTGCTTTTAGACGAAGAATTGCTACATCTCTACTAGTATAAACTAAGAAAAATCTGTATATCAAAAAGGGGGATACTCATTTCATAAGACTGATTTGCGCTATGATCGGCTAGACCACCTGGTAATTCCCCAGGGAAAGCAAACGCTCTGCGGACATTGCCACGAGAACGTATCAGGCATAATATTCCTGATATGTTCTCGTAACAATGTCCGTGATATCATCGGGGTTAAAAAAGGAATGTCAATTAGTGTTGGAGTTAATTTTGGGACAAGAATACATAGAATTTTAAACAGGAAATAGTTTACTAATCAATAAAGTTAATGTTTATCTCTATCTCTCTCTCTCTGTCTATATATATATATATATACAGGGTGGGGCACATAAAGTGTTACAGAGCAATAGCACTCAAACGATTAATCATATCGAAAATGTTTCAGACAAAAGTTTCAGTGTTCGGGAAGGCGGTCATACTGGGCCACCCAGTTTATTGATCGGTGTAGGCGTAGAAGCTACGTCAATGTCAACTCCAATTTTTTAAATGGAACCATGTATTTTCTTTTCAATAACATTATTACTGATTTTAAGACGAATTCAGCGACCTACAACACAAGGTCATTCTAGTCACGCAAAGTATGAAAATAGTCGAAAAATCGAAAAATATCGGAATAATCAGCATCAAAGGATCCACTAACTTTGGTTTGGGTCTACCTACAGAAGATGCTCGAAGTGACCACCCTCCGCTTGTAAGCAGTGGTTAATTCTCCGAGGAAGCGACCAACGTTAGCCAACATTTGTGGTGTAATTTCGGTACATGCTCGGCGTATTCTTTCTCTCATGTCGTCAGGCGTGGTAGGTGCCTCCGCCATTACGTGTCTTTTGACAAAACCCCATAAAAAGTAATCCATTAGTGTCAGATCTGGCGAACGAGGTGGCCAAGCAACAGTAGCGCCTCGTCCTATCCATTTTTCACCAAAAATCTCATTCATCACTTTTCTTGCACATAGAGCATAATGGGATGGTGCACCGTCGTGTTGCATCACATGTTTATGCGAACTAGCAAGGGCACGTCTTCCAGTAGGTCGGGCAGTACGTTTTGCAGAAAGTTTGCGTAAACTTGCCCACTTAAGTGACCTTCAAAAAAATGTGGACCAACGACGTGATCGCCGACAATGCCGGCCTAACAATTAACGGACCACGGATGTTGATATCGTACAGTTCTCGTCAATCGAGGATTCGCATTTGCCCAGTAATGCATGTTATGTCTATTCACATTTCTCGTATTTGTGAAGTTAGCTTCGTCAGAAAAAAGCACATGACTCAAAAATGAAACAACCGTGTGCATTTTTCGACGAATTCAGTTACAGAAATTGACGCGATTTTGGAAATCATTCCCGTACAAATCCTGATGCAGTGACATACAATACGGATATAATTTGTGTTGATGTAATATTCTTAATACAGATCGCCGACAAATTCCACTCTCTCTTTCCATTTGCCTGGTTCCCGCATGGGGATTTTGTGCAGTAAAAGCTAAGATAGCAGCTGCATATTCATCAACAATCGGTTGACGTTTGGCTCGTGTTTGTTTCATTATACCGAAGCGACAGAAACGGTCAGCTAATCGCTTAAATGCCATGTGCGATTTTTGTTGTCTGTCCGGATAACGAGCCGCGTACAACTGCTCAGTGTTTCTGTAATGTTTGCGGAATTCCCCCAGCACCATTAACATATCAAAATATTCTTGATAATCGTTCATTTTCGCGATCCGATGTACTCACAACAGAAGGTAATGCGTGACTAACTGACAGGCGTATGCGTTGACAGTTGATGCTGATTATTCCGATATTTTTCGATTTTTCGACTATTTCCATACTTTACTTGACTAGAATGACCTTGTGCTGTAGGTCGCTGAATTCGTCTTAAAATCAATAATAATGTTACTGAAAAGAAACTACATAGTTCCATTTCAAAAATTGGAGTTGACATTGACGTAGCTTCTACTCCTACACCGATAAAAAAAACTGGGTGGCCCAGTATGACCGCCTTCCCGAACACTGAAACTTTTGTCTGAAACATTTTTCGATATGATTATTCGTTTGAGTGCTATTGCTTTGTAACACTTTATGTGCCCCACCCTATATATATATATATATATATATATATATATGGTAAACTCAATCAGTCGGCGATTAAAGGTCTGGTTTATTACTTCAAAGTATATATATTTAAAATAACCCTACATGTTTCGGCAATGATGCCTTTATCAAGGATACAAAAAATATAAAATAAATTTTATATTTTTTGTATCCTTGATAAAGGCATCATTGCCGACACATGTAGTGTTATTTTAAATATATATACTTTGAAGTAATAAACCAGACCTTTAATCGCCGACTGATTGAGTTTGCCATATCATGCCAAGGTCACGAAAATATTATATTTATATATATATAGTAAACTTAATCAGTCGGCGATTAAAGGTCTGGTTTATTACTTCAAAGTATATATATTCAAAAAACCCTACATGTTTCGGCAATTATGCCTTTATCAAGGATATAAAATATAGATGACAGAGTATTTATACTCTGTCATCTATATGTCACCCTACATGTTTCGGCAATTATGCCTTTATCAAGGATATAAAATATCTATATTTTATATCCTTGATGAAGTCATAATTGCCGAAACGTGTAGGGTTTTTTTGAATATATATACTTTGAAGTAATAAACCAGACCTTTAATCGCCGACTGATTAAGTTTACCATATAATACCAAGGTCACGAAAATATTATATATATATATATATATATATATATATATATATATATATATGTTGTAACTGGATTCCGGGTTTTCTTCCGCAAAATCACATTTGCCATCTTCAGGTCTGCAATAACTGTCTGCTTCTGCTTCTGGTTACTCGTAAACTTAGCACCGGTCTTTACGAAGACCAAACAGTGGAAACGCGGAAGAAAACCCGGAATCCGGTTACAACACATACTACTATCCGCGGAAACCTAAAAGAATATATATATATATATATATATATATATATATATATATATATATATATATATAAATTCAGCCCGCGTATATTTGTGTTCGCAAAACTCGAAAAGCAGTCGGTGGATTGACTTGGAATTTTGACACAACGTTGTATTGGAATACGCTAGCGTTTTTATGGTAAAATGAATTTTTTTTAAACGGCTCGACAAAAATCTTCCCGCAGCGGTGAAATCTACGCGCTGCGCTTCGACATAAGTAACGTAAAAATTTCTCAAATACTTGATTTGGTAGTACTTTTTTATTACAAGTTTACGTTTGCTAATCAAATACTCTATTTACACTAACATATTGTTAAAACGAAAATAACTTTGATGTATACTTGAATGAATAATATGAAAATTTAAAATAATATGTATAGGTTAGATGTAAATATCAGGAAGATATTTAAAAAAAAATATGACAGACAATTGTCAAATTTTAAAGGCGCAAATATTAATGATATTGATATTTGAAAAACAATTAAACGAGTAGCGGGGTTTTTGAAAGAAAAAAAAGGACAAATTATTATTTATTGTCGACGTACACGATACGAACAAATTCATTCTAAACAGAGTCGTAGGTGAAACAGTGATATGCAAATCCATTGACTCCATGATGAACCAAAGTGGAGTAGTGAATTTTGCAACGGAATTCTACGGATGTTTACAGATGACCGTCACACATTCTGTATTTGAAAATGAGAGTGCCGAACATATTACTCCGAAATATTAATCAGCCAAATTTATGCAATGGCACACGATTAGTAGTTAAAAATTTGATTAACAATCTAATTCAAGCAACAATTCAGATTGAACCTCATAAAGGTCAAGACGTACTACTTCTGTGAATACCACTTATTCCGACCGACTTCATTTCAAACGACTTCAATTTCCAATACGCCTTGCGTTCGGTATGACTATCAACAAGGCGCAAGAGCAATCTTTGCAAGTGTGCGGTTTGAATTTAGACAATTATATGTCGCATGCTCCAGAGTCCTTAAACCATCTGATCTTTATGTTTATATAGAAAACGTACAAGAACAAATGGTGTCAATTCACTAACATCTTTTTCTTCCTTTCCTATCATTCCACATAGCAACGCAAGGCAGGGTATTGAACGATGTGTTTTCTCGGTAACTCCTATGTTCGTTAGAATACTTTTATTTACTTCCCCATTCATTTCATATCAGACTGAGCCACAGCGAAGCGTGATCGGGTTTAGCTAGTAATTTCATAAAATTAGAATTAAAATTATATGTAAATTTATTGTTATATACGCCTTTCTGTCTCTGTACAAACATTCTCAATTATATTCTGCATAATTCAGATTTCATGGCAACTTTACAGTTAGAGTATGTAAATAAGAAGCATGTAATTAGTTAAAACATTATGTAAAATATATTACTATGTATCCGGCGATGTATTTCTTTAAGGAAAATGTGTCTCCATAATCAGTAAAATATAACAGTTCATTATCTTATAACAATGGAAATATTTAAAGTTCAATGATTTCGTGGTTCATAAACAATAGTAAAAGACAAACAATAATACAGGTTCATTTTGATACATGTTATTTGTGAACATTAATTGATATTTAATATTGATATGAATAAATAAAACTAAACAATGGCTAATTTACAAATTAATGTCGAAATATGCATTTGAAGCACGTGTGCGTGCCACGGGATATAAATAAGGATAAAGGTAACAGGAGGAGTGAGCAGAACGAGAAAAAAAATGATCCTACACCTGCAGCACTCTTTTTTTCAGTTGAATAATTTCACAAATTACATTGTATACGATTCTCCATTGTCAACGTTACGATACCGCAATACCTACTTACTAATATCAATAAGGGGCTGGTATGAAGGTCTTGGATTAAAAGGTGTGTATAAATACGCATTCGATTTTAATCTTTGATATATTTCAACGCTTTACCAGCTCAAAGTATATTTTGTTTAAATAAGTAATAGAAATGTTCAATAAACAAGTGTAATTACTTGTTTTTATTTCTTCATTTTACCGAATATTCGGAAATACTTACCAGTGAATATAGGTCCTTAATCGAAGAGGTGTAAGACTGTGTTTTATTATCATAGTCTTCGTTGATTCTTCACTATTTTTTCTTATATTGAAGTATCCAAACTATCTTAGTTACTAAGGCGATAATACATATATGTTAAGACAAATCCATAGAACTATAATAGATATATAACTTCTTAAAAAAAAGTATATAACCCCTTACCACAATTATTAATCGTATCCTAAATACGTATTTCGACAACTAAGTTGTCATCATCAGTAGGTAAAACCACTAATCAAGGTGTCGCACATGGGGCACAGTAAAGCTAGCACAACTGCTCACGCAACAACTTTACACAGCGTCCACGTATACACTGACCTAAACATACAAATATATCGAACGGAAAGATCGACAAAAAATTACCTCTCTTAAGGAAACGGCACCCACATGTGTTTATACTCTATTTGATACGTCTACGACCTTTTTACTTACGTTTCTAAGAATGAAAAGAGACAGGTGTAGGGGATCGGTCCTTTATCTCCGTTCATAGAATTCTGTTTGTTTTTAGCGATATGAATACTTTCATATGCGTCAAGATCGCGGGGGTTATTAATGGCCTTGACAAGTTTTAACCGTTTAATCGACATATTGTGTAGTGTATTTAAAGCATGATTGGCAACGTTAGATTTATCCGGTCTATTGTATTTAATATGTGATATGTGTTCTTTAAACCGGGTTATTATTGGTCGTTTTGTTTGGCCTATATATTTCAAATTACAATCATCGCAATTAATTTCGTATATACCTGATTTCCAATTAAAATTAACTTTATCTTTGGTATTCCCTGGGAGACTTTTGATAGTATTTTCGGACCGAAGGGCAACTTGGAGACGTCGTTCTTTCACAACTTTATTAATGTTTTTCGTGATGGGGTGGTATGTTAAACACATGTACTTTTTCTCCTAGTTAATTTGAGATATCAAACTTGTGGATTCGCGGATTGTATTTTTTAGTTTTGTTTTTCTAATTATTTATAGATTATTTCCATGTCAAAGCCATTATATTTCGCGATATTTTTAATGAAATCCAGTTCTATTTCATATCTCTCTTTTGTTAACGGAAAATTTAGTAACCGATTGACTAAGAAATTAAAAGAAGCTGTCTTATGTTGAAAACTATGATTTGAATCCTTGATGATGAATTTATTAACATTGGTTTCTTTCCGGAAAATATCGATTTCTATTTTAAGTTTACTTCTAATCAGTAAAGTATCTAAAAATAGTATCCTGCCATTGTTTTCCTTTTCCACCGTAAATTGAATCGTCGGAAATTTCAAATTTAACTGATTAACGAACATGTCTAATTCGCATTTCCGTGTATCAAAAATCGCGAGAATGTCATCTACGTACCTGATTCAGACTCTCGGGAAATATTTAGCGTTATTTTTAAATTCTACTTCAAATTGACTCATGAATAAATTGGCTATGAAGGGAGATAGGCAGTTACCCATTATTGTGCCTTGTTTCTGCTCATTAAATTTTTCTCCTACTTGGAAACATTTTTGCGTCATGCACAGAGTTGTCAATCTCATGTATTCTTTTATTTTTGAAGGTTCAATGTTATTCTTGTGGAGCAAGCCTGCATAGTTTAGTGGTGCCACTACTTACTGACGCCTCAAAAAATATAATCCTTTACCGGTGTGCCAATTACAATGTAGTACATTTGCATAATAGAAAGGATTTATGTTTGAATTTTATATTTTCTAAAACGTTGGCTACTTAATCTATGCATGTGTAAACCCACTTTTATACATATTTATATAAATAAAATTACAATATTTTTTAAATCAATACTGCAACTCCGATGAAAAAAGTTATAAATCTATTCGCCGGCCTTACAATATTGATATAAAAATTAAAAAACAAATATAAACATTGTAATTTTTAACAAAAAGAATACACTATTGAAATCTGTGATTTTGTAATTGTAAGCTTATGAGAATGGATTAGGTTTGCGATAAAGCGTTTTTATAAGCAAGGATTTTAATCGGATTAAGTAAATGCTTATTTTGAATTCTATTATAAGTAGTAATAAGTTTCCCGTTTTTTCGTTTTAATATGTAATTAATTTGTTGCATCCAAAAAGGTAGAGTACATTTTAATACTATATTTAAGTAGATACAATTCATCATTATAATATCTTTTATACTATCAGTAATATTATCTACATACCTCATTCGTGGCAATATGTAAAAGATTTGATTTGGAAATACATATTTGTGTGTCACAAATGTAAGGAATGTACAGTTACGGCCCCTACAAACTCAGACAGTGTGACAAATAATAAATGTTGGCTTTGTAACATGGTCTTAATATTGAAGCTTCTAAAATGTCACCTAACTGAAAGAAAGTCAGTGGCATATAAAATAAAGAATTTGAAAAATGAAAAAATTCAAACACAAACAACATTTTTGTAATAATATAGGTGTTTTAAAAATGAAAATGCATTCCAGTTTGTTTTTCTTGATGAAATCTGTGTTTTTTTTTAAGATGAAAACTCTGAAAAGCCACGGCAAGGCGATAATATTAAATCTGTAAAAGTAAAACAAGTAGGTGTCAAAATGTATTAATTATATAAAAAGTATTGGCATGGGCAATATATCATTGACTTTTGTTATGTAGATATATAGTTGTACATGCTGGTAGCAATATTGGTTTTGTTTCTGGAGCAGAATTAATCTTTGCAACAAATAGTAAAAATATCGATTATACGGTGACATGAATCGAGATAATTTTCTAGAATGGTTCGAAAATCAGCTGTCTAAAAATTTAGAAAACCTTTCAGTTATTATTGTGGATAATGCGAGCTATCATACGACAATTATAAATAAATCTCTTACTTCATCTTCACAAAATATCAAATTCAGAAATGGTTAACAATAACTAACAATAAAATCAACTTAGACAAGACACTTTAAAAATATAGTTACTGGAATTGGTTAGACTGTTAGTACATAATATAATTACTAAATTATCGTTTTTTATAAACGTTTATTTCATTTGCGATGTGCCTAATGCTCATGCCGTCCTCTAGCGTAGTTCTAATTATCGACTTTTGCAGTTTGTTTAATTGAGGCATTTTAAAAATTGTGTATACTTCTGACTTACAATAAACTAACACTAACATAACCTTACCGGGAAGAAGTCAAATTTACACAACACGAATTTTTTTAATTTGCCAGAATGTGTCAAAAGTTTGTGTCTGGGTTTAGAGGTTGCAACTGTACCAGGTCTACTTAAATTACACTTAGAATATTATGTTGCATTAATGAAATCGTCGTCACTATTACCTTATCTCACCGACTTATTTGATTTCAAAATGGTTGGTGAATGAATTCAGAAAGTTACCAGAAAAACCAGTTAGTTTATCGGTCAATAATTCTTTAGAATTTATTCAGAAAGTGAAAGATTGTCGTCTGGAAGATGGTGACATTCTGGTTTCATTCGATGTAATGTGTTTGTTTCCGTCAGTACCTATCCCAGAAACGTTAAAATATTTGTCTGACTTTCTTCACAGCAATCACGTTGAAAAGGAAAAAATAAATGAATATTTGCAGTTAACAGGCCTCTGTATGGCCCAAAATTGCTTCCAATTCGAAGGCAAGTTCTGTGAACAGCATCAGAGTACAGCCATGGGTAATTGCTTATCTCCATTTATCGCGAATTTATTTATGAGTAACTTTGAAATTGAGTTTAAAAAGACGGCCAGATGTTTTCCAAACGTATGGGTCAGGTATGTAGACGATGTGTTTGCAATTTTTGATACCAACAAGTGTGACTTAGATCATTTTGTAACGGAATTAAATTCAAAATTTCCTTGTATTAAATTCACGGTTGAAAAGGAAAACAACGGACGTTTACCATTTTTAGATAACTTAGTAATTAGGAATGACAAAAACTTAAGAGTTTGATATTTACTGAAAAGAAACCAACGACAACAGATTTATAACCGCAGATTCAAACCATACTTTTCAGCAAAAGAGTGCCTCTTTCTATTTTCTTATCAATCGTTTGTTAATCATGCCATTGGCAAAGGATAGAAATGAAAAGGAATTAACTTTAATTAAGAACATCGCGAGTTACAACGGTTTCGATTCAGAAATAATAAACAAGCTAGTTAGATAACATAAAGTAAGAAAAACAATTCAGGATTCCACATGTTTGCTACCTCAAATTGGTTCGAGCAAAAAAATTTTTTGCTTACCGTTTCACGAAACGAAAAATTTTCACGAAAAATTTAAATCAAACCTTTAGACAGTATAATCTTCAAGTAGCATTTCGGTCGAATAACTCCTTGAAATCTCTTTTAAGCCACGCGAAAGACAAAGTTGAGGTAAACAATAAATCTGGAATCTATGAAATAAATTGTAAGGATTGTGATAAGAAATATGTCGGCCAAACAAAGCGTTCGATTCTAACTCGTTATAAAGAACATGTTTCGCATATTAGATTCAATAGGCCGGAAAAATCAAGTGTTGCTCGACATATTCTTGAATCAGGTCACAACGTAACATCTGACTGTCTGAGATTAATAAAAAACGTCACTAGCCCCCGCGAATTAGATAGTTTTGAGAACATTTTTATCTTTAAAAATAGGAACAACGTAATTAATGCAGATTTGGGTTCTATACCAGGTTCATCTTTATTCGAGTTAATTGACAGTTAGATGTTATTAAACCAAAAAAAGATAGGAAAACTATTAACGAATTAATCTAATTCTATGTAATTTTTTAAATTTCGTTTCGTTACAACATTAGCCTTTACAGATATTATGACTCAATATTAATTTCTAAATGACATATAATTTAAGATGAGTTTTATAATGGTTTCTTTTGTATATTAAATTAGGGTGTCCCCTTTGGGTAATTTTCTAAAGGGCCTTTCTATAGAATAAAGCATTAAACTGTTAATGGTCTTTTAATGCATGTGCGTATTTAGGTAGGGTTTTTCCAATAAGGTAAGTTCTGTAGTATTCAGGTTTTCAAAATTTTAAAATTTAGTGTTAAACGAGAAGCCGTGCAATATAGCGCTCAATGAGTGTTGTGTGATTTTTGTGCTTTCAAGTGTTACACTGCTTTTTCTACTGAGGATGACAACGTGGTTTTCGAAATACATATACAGAATTGTTAAATTCTATTGTGGTAAGGGTTTTTAATTTTTTTATTCACTTAAAAGCCACAGTCTCCGATTTTTCAATTACCTTATCTGTAAAAAAATATTTTTTTTGCACAATTTCGCCTAGATTACGATAATTTTCTTCATCGTTCATAAATTACATAAATATTATAAATTTGGTCTCCTGCTAATTTAGGAAAGAGTAGATGATTTACATGTTTTACCAAAGCTTTAAAAAGTTCAATATTATTTTTAGGAAACGCCCATATCACTACAGTCTGTCGCACAACATCGTTTCGGGTATCTCGACATTATAAAATACTATAATAATAAACACACAATAAAAGAGAGAGCTACTCCAACTATGAACAAGTTCGAAAATAATCTAAAAATTCTTAAATTGACGAATACATGAAGTCGCTCCTTCGTTAGTTACTATACTGCACCTGCGCATTAAATTTTCGACGCTTAAACATACCAGCCATATGACATCTAGTGGATGTGCAGTGTACCATTAGTTTGTTCTCCAATAGCTAATTTAACTTCCACCCCGTGGACAAATCTGTACACAGACAAATGCATGCACAAGATTTGCATTGGAAACAATGAACGCAGAGACGTATGTTTCGGGCTACCTTACTCCTATCGGCGAACGACACGTAGAGTTTTCTTCTGGTAGCTTAGCTGTCTATGGAAGCAATCACCGGGGTTCGTCACTGTTAGTATATTCCGTGACATATTACCTCATGGATATGTGTCTTACAGATATGCATATGGGGCGAACAGACCAGGAAATGATGATTTCACCTCGTACGCTGATGAGGGCAAGGCAGTCCGAAACTGCCATCCGTACGTTGATTGTCTCCAATGCGAATTTGGTATTGTTTAATATCCATTTCTGCGTATATAGATGTGCTTTAACATATATTGTATTATCATATCTCTAGACTTGATGTTAGCAAATATCGAATTTAGATATTTTACATGGTATTTTAGTTACTATTCAATTTATTTATTGCTAGGTAACGGTCGGATTTTCTTCAATTTTTTTTTACTTAAGTAGTTGACACTAGTTCATCCTTGCTTTCTTACTTTGATTTACTCACGGGGAATCCCCGCCTTGCAGCTTTAGAAGTTTTTCCTTTGTGCATTATTATACTGGTTCGATGAATAAACAGTCCGCCCGATCGGAGGCCCGTTTGACCAGATAAGGCTAAATTCAATTAGTTTCGCCTGATATTTTTGAGTGAAAGTTAAAAATTCACCCATTAGCTGTGAGTTCTTGAAAAATAAATATTGATAATTATAAATAGTTGTCGTTTTGCATTTTCTTAAAATACACCTAAAATTGGTAATAATTCAAAAATTAATAATATAAGTTAAGTTTTCAAATATCACGAATTTTTTTGAGGCAAATGTACTTTGCACAGTTTCATATAATTATAGATTATTATACCGAGTGACTATAAATGATACAAGCAAACATTTAATTTAGCAAGCCCGAGAAATTGGTTTGCCCGGTTATTGGCTTTTTATTGATCTTCTCGGATTAGAATTGGGTATCGTAGTTCTTGTAAATTGTTTATTAAATTCCAGACTATTATGTTTTTTAAATATGGGAATAAAGAGAAATCCAGAAACGAATCAAGCGATCTACTTGCCTATAAATCTACACTCATAAAACGATTTGGGAAAAATTGCTGAAAATAATTTAAAGTATTCATAAATAAATAAAACACACATAAGATGTTTTAGATTTACACTTTATTAATAAAATAATGACAGCTGTTTCGCTAACACAGTAGCTTCTTCAAATTCAACTTAAGACTAAAGATACATACAATATACAGCGTTAAATCTGGTAGTTGACCCAAGTTAAAATTCTAGGAACTATTACATTTATATTTTGCTTTTTGAAAACTATACCATGTCCTACTTGTGTAAGGTTTAAGTTTAATTATATAATACTAGCTAATCCCGACCACGCTTCGCTGTGACTCAATCTGAAATGAAATGAATGAGAAAAGAGATAAATGTATTATAGTAAATATAAATTCACTTGGAAAACAAATCATCCAATTGCGTTCCTGTGGCTATGTGAAGTTAAAGGAAAAAAAATGTTTTTGACAAAAAAATTATTTTTTTAATTGTAAAGCTGATGAATTGATTACATTTTTTGGTTTAGTCCATTTAGTTATTTAACATAAATTATAAACAATGTAACCCGCTATTTTAATAATGTTCCTGTCACTTGGCTTTTGACACATTGTTGAAATTACTTCAAAAACGTCACCTTTCAAATATCTCAGTGTTATTTAAATTCTTTTAATAAAATTTGTATCGTATATGTTCTCTTTTCTTCGATCCTACCTTGAATAAATACAATAGTGAGTGTATTCTCTTAAATATTTAATCTTCCTTTCTTGTGATCCTTAATTTTTGGATTTTATATCACTTTATGTTTAACTTCTTTCTATAACAGCTTCTCTGTGCCTGTTTCCTATTACTTTTCATTCTCATTGAACTTGTTATTAAATTCCTTCTGTCAATACTATTCTTATTCCAGTTATAATTTTTCGATTGTCAATTTATTACAAACAAAATGAATATGGCCATCGCTATACTACTACATTATATTATAACATTATTTTCTTTAGATTGACATTTTTAAATTCGTTATATCTTTTGAATGGAATGTCCGATTTTAATAATTTAAAAAGTATTTTACCGGTATTGAAATGGTCTTTAATAAAATATCATTTAATAGGATAAGGAATAATACAGAGGTATGGATAATATGGTTTGATTATTGTCGGCACTTTTATTAACTTTTAAAATGTAAAGAAGTAGTTATAGTGGCATAACTACAGTAGTTGGACATATGGTTTCGCGAACTTTTTTGTAGATATTAATACGTTCTATAATACTGTAGAACATTTTTTTTGTTCTATCAACAATAGTTTCCGCAGCGTACGCGATCACAGATTTTTTGTGACTAATTTTTTCACACCTTGGGTTACATTAATGCATTTTTATTGGGGATCCCATTTTTTTTTGAAAATGTAATATAGCCTATGTCACTCAATGAAAATGCAGCTTTCTAATGGTTAAAGAATTTTTGTAATCGGTCCAGTAGTTTTTCTGTGAAAACATTACAAACATACATACAAAAACACAAATGTTTCCTCTTTATAATATTAGTTTAGATAAGCAACTAAGAAACAATATTTCAATAGGTGAACAGATTTAACAGTGGGGATGAATTCAAGTCTAATTTATCGTTTAGTAACATTTCTGAGTTTTTAAGTTTATTAATTTCTAAAGACTCTTAACAATTTAGTTTTCTACCTTTATTTTCTACATGTATGATATCGAATTGTAAATTAAATTCGTGTTCATTCTCTATTAAATGATTAGAGTAGGTTGAGTCAGTTTTCTTATTGATATAAGAATGATAGTGGTCTTGGATTCGTTTTTTAAACGTTCTACCTGTCTGTCCAATATATGTTTTGGTACATGATCCGCATGATAACTTATAGAATCCTGATTTATTGTCTTTGGTAGTTTTTTCTTTATTATTTTTAATATATTTGGCTAGATTATTATTAGTTTTATAAGCAATATTAATGTTTTCTTTTTTAAGCAATTTTGATAATTTAAGTTGCTGTTGACCTATGTAAGTAAATGATTTAAACTGCTTGTCCGGCTCCACTTTAATGATCGGGTACACCTCCCTTAATAATTTATTGACAGATTTTTAAAAAATTAATTTATCTATTAGATTTGGGTCATATCCGTTGTTGTGAGCGATTTGTTTTATAATATTATATTCTTTATTATAGTCTTCATTGGACATCGGGATGTTAATAAGTCTATGTGTCATGCTGTGAAAAGCCGCTACCTTGTGTTGGACCGGGTGGTTAGATTTATTATGTATCGTAGTATCTGTATGAGCCACTTTGTGGTAAATAGAAAAATGGACCCTATTGTTTACACGTTTTAAAGTGAGATCTAGAAAGTGTATACTATTATTAAGCTCCTTTTCTATCGTAAACGTGATATTAGGATCAATGGAATTGATAAATTGGAATTGATCCTAATATCACGTTTACGATAGAAAACGAGCTTAATAATAGTATACACTTTCTGGATCTCACTTTAAAACGTGTAAACAATAGGGTCCATTTTTCTATTTACCACAAAGTGGCTCATACAGATACTACGATACATAATAAATCTAACCACCCGGCCCAACACAAGGTAGCGGCTTTTCACAGCATAACACATAGACTTATTAACATCCCGATGTCCAATGAAGACTATAATAAAGAATATAATATTATAAAACAAATCGCTCACAACAACGGATATGACCCAAATCTAATAGATAAATTAATTTTTAAAAAATCTGTCAATAAATTATTAAGGGAGGTGTACCCGATCATTAAAGTGGAGCCAGACAAGCAGTTTAAATCATTTACTTACGTAGGCCAACAGCGACTTAAATTATCAAAATTCCTTAAAAAAGAAAACATTAATATTGCTTATAAAACTAATAATAATCTAGCCAAATATATTAAAAATAATAAAGAAAAAACTACCAAAGACAATAAATCAGGAGTCTATAAGTTATCATGCGGATCATGTACCAAAACATATATTGGACAGACAGGTAGAACGTTTAAAAAACGAATCCAAGACCACTATCATTCTTATATCAATAAGAAAACTGACTCAACCTACTCTAATCATTTAATAGAGAATGAATACGAATTTAATTTACAATTCGAGATCATACATGTAGAAAATAAAGGTAGAAAACTAAATTGTTTAGAGTCTTTAGAAATTAATAAACTTAAAAACTCAGAAGTGTTACTAAACGATAAATTAGACTTGAATTCATCCCCACTGTTAAATCTGTTCACCCATTGAAATATTGTTTCTTAGTTGCTTATGTTATATAATTAAACTTAAACCTCACACCAGTAGGACATGGTATAGTTTTCAAAAAGCAAAATATAAATGTAATAGTTCCTAGAATTTTAATTTGGGTCAACTACCTGATTTAACGCTGTATATTCTAGTTATCTTTAATATTAAGTTGAATTTGAAGAAGCTACTGTGTTGGCGAAACAGCTGTCATTATTTTATTAATAAAGTGTAAATCTAAAACATCTTATGTGTGTTCTATTTATTTGTGATATGGATTTACATCAAGCAAAGTTCGAAACAATCAAAGAATTAGAGTATTCATGATTATACAACCATAAAATGTAATGATAATATTCAATTTCCTTAGACTGGACAGAAACAGGATGGAATAAGCTATTATGCAGTAAAATTCTTCAATGTACTATTTGGTTATTTGTTCATAGTCTTGTTAAAAAAACATATGAACGTCTCCAGTAAATGGGAGTGAAACGTTGTTAGTAACACCAATGCCAAGAACACTGACTCGATCACTGAGACAATAAGCAGCAATGTAAAACACATCAGTAATTTCTAAATCAATTTAAAAGTCAATTATTATAAATTTTAATTGAAGTTATTTTTCGAGCAGAGAATGCGGTGAAGAATTTCCTTTTCTTTTGATATACTATACATTTGATAATAAAGCATTCATGTAAATAAACAAACTTAAAAACAATTGCATTGTGAGTGTATATTAAAAAGTAGCAATGTTTTAATGCACATATAAATATTCCAGAAACAATTATGTCATGTTATATTTGGCAAGACCAAAATTAATTTGTGCATACATTCCTTAGGATCGTTAAGAAGTTTGAAATTAATGTCCGCAATAAATAAGTAAGTATGTACACGATATCAAGTATATATTGAGCAGCACTAATTGTTAAAAAAATATTACCCTGAAATTCCTTTACATAAATAAATGAAATAAATAATAATTTCAGTAAAATATTATATGCCATTTTAGTAGAAGCAGATCCTTAACGATACTGATAACTTACAAATAACTGGACGACGGTCGTAATTTTTGATTTTTGTCTTCTTCAAATAATTAGTGGTAAAATTAATCGCCGTGTATTTATTATTCTTTCAGAATGTTACGCCCATATTATTCAGACAAGCAAACATATATGTTACATGAAAAATTGCGGCGTTTTAACTTTCTTTCAGTTTGCAACATACGTAGTAAGGATAATTTTTTTATGGTTAATTTTACTTTGATCTTAAAAATGAAAACGCATTTAAAATCTTTTTTCAAAATCTTCTTTATGTTATAATAAAATTAGATAGCATTGCTAAATTTCGCTTTAGACTATAGAATTGAAGTTAAGTTTATAATGCAAGGCAAAAATTTCACCCTTGTATTGACATTTATACGAGGGATAAGTTGAATTTATTGAGAATAAGAAAATCTAGTAGACTGTGAAAAACAATAATACGGTATTTACTTAGTGTAACTCTTTATCTGTCATTTGACGTTTTCGTTATAAGTTCGTTATAACTCAGCTACTTCTTTCTTAAAGTAAAATAAAATAGAATTAATAACCAGAGAGCACTTTCGAATCATAAGTTATTATTATTTTAAAAGGCATTTAAGCGCTCATGAATGCAAAGAGAGTTTTGATTCAGTTTTAAGTGAACAAGTACCTTCCCTGGCTACAATTTATGGATGTCATAAGAAATTTGAACACGAAAGGAATGCTGTTTAGCATCACAAAGGAGCAGGGCGTCTTCCTACGGCTGATACCGGAAAAACATTGCTACCGTTAAAAAAATACATCAGATGCAAAAAAAAACGGGCTGTCTATATTTTCTTTGAAAATCGGCTATGTTTGTTTGTTATTTTGGGTTTCAGTTTATACTTTTATTATTTTATCGACAAATGACTTCTTCCTGGACTATAAACAGGCAGAAAAATATGTTAGGTATTTATTTTTCCTTTAAATGAACAATGAACATGATTCATTCGTTCCACGTTCCATTGCTTCAATTAGAGTGCGTGTGTTTTACGATTTTTTTACGGAATTATCGGTTGCTAGGCAATTTGTTGTCAATGTGACTAGTTAACTGTTAACTGTGGTTCTAAGTGCTATAGATTATTGTTAATTATAGTATAAAGTGTTAAAGATTGTGCTAAGACAGAAGCACTCGTGAAAGATGGTCGAAGACAACGGTATCTGGCTCGGTTATTCAACGTTCGACTCTTTGAATAGTATTCAAAGAGTGCTTCAACGTTTCGGGGAGACTGGTGCAAACACACGAAAGGGAGGTAGTGGTAGAAAACGGGAAACTACAGCTCAAGACGACAGATTGCTTCTCTTAATTCTCTACAGGATCATGTTTGATCTCAAAATCGACTTCTCGAAGTTCGTGGTAACAATGTAAGTAAGTGGACAGTTCGCCGAAGGCTACATGAAGTTGAATTGAAAGCTTTAAGGCCAGCCACCGAGCCTAAGTTACTCCCATATAACCGAGTAGTAAAATTACAATTTTCTCGTCAATATATCAACTGGAATCTTGAACAATGGAGTATTTTACTGTTTACCGATGAGTCTAGGTTCTCTCTTAATTCATCAGATGGACGAAAACGAGTATAGAGACGAATGGGGAACAATTCGTAGAGTTGCAGCCCCAGGCTTAATGATAACGGAGGTTTCGTAATGATGTGGGCAGGCGTATCAATAGAGGCCACTACAGAATTTGGGCTCACTGACGGCACAACGGTATATTGAGGAGGTTTTGGCATATAGCGTGGTTCCATTCACTCCATTTATAGGCGATGTCTTTGTTCTGATGCAGAACAACACGAATTCACATTAAGCGAGATGCGTAACACGTTTGCAACATGTTAAGTAAACGTGCTAGATCTCGTGCAACAGCACCAACCACAATAAACGAGCTTTATGTAGCTCATCAAGAAGAATGGGAGAATATTCCATAGAATGCAATTCGTGGGGTAATTGGTGGTTGCCACGCCGTATGTAAGCAGTAATTAAGTATAGAGGAGGCAACACGAAATATTGAAGTTTAAGTTTTAATTTTCGTTTTCTACACCTCTAAAATGAATTATTATTATCATAAATTTTGCAAAGTATATACATACTTTTTATTTGTTTGTGTTATTATTTATTAAGAATAGAGTAAATATGACATAGTCTTTTAAATAGTCCAGGAGGAAGTCCTTTATCGATAAAAATCAAAAATGTGAACTAAAATCCAAAATAACAAAAAACTATAGGTGGCCCGTTCTTTTTTGCATCTGAGTGTAATGGAAGAGGACAATAAAGCCAGTTATGCGGTAATAGAGCATCAACTCAGGATTGGTTCTTCAGCTTTTAAAGCAATCATACTCGATCACTTGCATTTTAAAAATGCGGTAAGTCGTTTTGTGCCGCATCACCTTTCTGACCTCCAAAAAGCAGAGCGTGTAAGAATTTGCCATGAAGCTTTAAATTTCTTAAATAATGGCGGGCACCAAATTTTTTCCGAACTAGTGACAGGTGACAAAACTTATGTTAGTTTTTCGATCTTCCTACCTGCCGACAGAGTCGTGTATGCATTCACGAAGAAGAGGAAACTCTTACAATGAGTAAGAGACAGCCGGCTATGAAAAAGGCTATGTCTGCGGTATTCTTCAGAAGTACGGGCTTAGCAAATGCAATTAAGTTAGATGGACAAAAGACAGTTACAACTAAGTGGTACACTGAAAAATGTTTGCCTGAAATGTTCAGTAGAGTTCCAGACAAGGCAATTATGCTCCACCATAATAATGCATCGTCCAATCCGGCAGTTTTAACTTTCTACTTTTTGTCTGAAAAAAATATGAAAGTAATAGAACATCCGCCGTACTAACCTAATTTAGCAATGTGTGACTTTTGACAATTTTTTGTGTTTAAACACAATTTACGGGGTAGAAGGTCTGAAGAAGAAATTAATACCGCAGTTCCCGAAAGAATTTTCGTTGGAAGCTTTTAAACAGTGGAAAAAAAAAAGGAATGATCAAGTGCATCATTGCTGGAGGGAATTACTTTGTGTATATTTAAAATAAAATCCTAGAAAATATTAACTGTGTTTTTTATTCTTTGTAATAATCTTCTTTTTTAAAACTTTAATTTACTTACCTTAATATGTCTATATATAAAGTAACTCTGGATTGTAAGTCGCAGTTTGAAGGTTTGTACAGTTATGCTCGCAGAAATCTTGTGAAACAAAAAAAAATCAAACTGTCAAATTTTCACATTTTCCCATGTTTTAGTGATTGTGTTTTGCAAGCTGAGCGTGGTCTAAGAAAAACCTCGAAAATTGTATCCTAATATATAAGTTGGTGCAATCAACAATTTTTATTGAACAAAAACTGTTTGCAACATGCTGATAAATTGTGGTTTATTCGGCTCCACATTCACACAAGATTGATGTGTCTCTGAGAAAATTTCACCTTGCAAGGTTGCCCATTGACCTACCTACCTCGCTCCCTAATTTTCTTCTTCTTCTTCTTCTTCTTCTTCTTCTTCTTCTTCTTCTTCTTCTTCTTCTTCTTCTTCTTCTTCTTCTTCTTCTTCTTCTTCTTCTTCTTCTTCTTCTTCTTCTTCTTCTTCTTCTTCTTCTTCTTCTTCTTCTTCTTCTTCTTCTTCTTCTTCTTCTTCTTCTTCTTCTTCTTCTTCTTCTTCTTCTTCTTCTTCTTCTTCTTCTTCTTCTTCTTCTTCTTCTTCTTCTTCTTCTTCTTCTTCTTCTTCTTCTTCTTCTTCTTCTTCTTCTTCTTCTTCTTCTTCTTCTTCTTCTTCTTCTTCTTCTTCTTCTTTCTTCTTCTTCTTCTTCTTCTTCTTCTTCTTCTTCTTCTTCTTCTTCTTCTTCTTCTTCTTCTTCTTCTTCTTCTTCTTCTTCTTCTTCTTCTTCTTCTTCTTCTTCTTCTTCTTCTTCTCTTCTTCTTCTTCTTCTTCTTCTTCTTCTTCTCCTTCTTCTTCTTCTTCTTCTTCTTCTTCTTCTTCTTCTTCTTCTTCTTCTTCTTCTTCTTCTTCTTCTTCTTCTTCTTCTTCTTCTTCTTCTTCTTCTTCTTCTTCTTCTTCTTCTTCTTCTTCTTTTTCTTCTTCTTCTT